>JAWHQN010000031.1:0-65000 GCA_033220385.1 Triplophysa yarkandensis
GAGAGACCAGAGAGAGACCAGAGAGAGAGAGACCAGAGAGAGAGAGAGAGAGAGACCAGAGAGAGAGAGACCAGAGAGAGAGAGAGAGAGACCAGAGAGAGAGAGAGAGAGACCAGAGAGAGAGAGAGACCAGAGAGAGAGAGAGAGAGAGACCAGAGAGAGAGAGAGAGAGAGACCAGAGAGAGAGAGAGAGAGAGACCAGAGAGAGAGAGAGAGACCAGAGAGAGAGAGAGAGACCAGAGAGAGAGAGAGAGACCAGAGAGAGAGAGAGAGAGAGACCAGAGAGAGAGAGAGAGAGACCAGAGAGAGAGAGAGAGACCAGAGAGAGAGAGAGAGAGAGAGAGAGAGACCAGAGAGAGAGAGAGAGAGACCAGAGAGAGAGAGAGAGAGACCAGAGAGAGAGAGAGAGAGAGAGAGAGAGAGAGAGAGAGAGACCAGAGAGAGAGAGAGAGAGAGAGAGAGAGAGAGAGCAGCACTGCGGAGAGAGGAGGAGGGACAGACAGACATACAGAGAGAGAGAGAGAGAGAGAGAGAGAGAGGGACTAGAGAGAGGGACTAGAGAGAGAGAGAGAGAGAGAGAGAGAGAGAGAGACTCTTACATGATTTGACGTTTTAAATATGAATGAGATCAATTGTGTAATATATGTTAAACTTGAATGTGTGTGTGTGTGTGTGTGTGTGTGTGTGTGTGTGTGTGTGTGTGTGTGTGTGTGTGTGTGTGTGTGTGTGTGTGTGTGTGTGTGTGTGTGTGTGTGTGTGTGTGTGTGTGTGTGTGTGTGTGTTGTGCTGGAAGCAGCTGTCTTCAGTCCCCCACATACAGCCCACAGGAACACACAGGACCCAAACAAACTGTCCTGTAGATGGGTTTATAAGGTCATTGACCCAGGGCCCGGCAGATTTCAGTCTCTTCAGAAAAGATGATCTCAGGCAAGCGGAAAGATCTCACTAATGTCTCATTCTCCTGACGTGAGTCCCTGAAAACACTCGTAAATATCTGTCAGAGACCGTATTGTTGTCTGACCTTTGACACCGTCATTAGAAAGAATAATGTCTACTGAAGCCCGAGCTCTTAATGTTTCAGTAGAGATGTGAAACACAAATGTTTGGTGACACTTCTCTGGGTTTTACACGAGGACTCGTTCAGTGTGAATGTTTTCACACATGAGGTGATGTTTGCTTTGAGAAGACGGCGAGGTTACTGTAGTTCACAAATGTAAGATTCTTCTACAGGTCAATAACCCGAAATACTTTCAGTCCAACTTTTATGAACTTCTCAGAGAAGTCAAGCTGTAAGCTTTAAATACATTTACATTTACATTTACATTAACATTTAGTCATTTAGCAGACGCTTTTATCCAAAGCGACTTACAATAGTCGAGGAGACAATGAAGCGGTAAATAGCCGATACAACAATAGATGAACAAGTGCTACAACAATGTTAACAAGTTACACAGAGAGCGAAGTTACAAAAAGTATATATAAATTTTTTTATTTTATTTATTTATTTTTTTTTTTTTTGATAGAGTGAGTAGTTAGAAAAGAAGTGAGTTAGTGAGTTAGGTGTAGCCGGAAAAGATGAGTTTTTAGGAGTTTTTTGAAGACCGAGTCTGACAAGCGTGAAGCCAGAGGAAAATCGTTCCACCATCGAGGAACTGAAGCAGAGAACGTACGAGAGAGAAATACTGTTATGCGTTGAGTATGCTTAGAATACTTAAATGTACAGATTCTAAAAAGCACACTGGTCAACTTCTTCTCACATTCTTACTATACTCATATCCACAGCATTGAGTACAATTAATGAAACATTGAAATTAACTTTAATCAAACTTGAGAAAGAGAATCCAAGGATTTATATTTGGACCAAAAGGCTAAACAAAAACTAAATCTTAAAAATAATATTAAAAACGGTCCTTTATAAACTGTGAATGAACACACAGTTCCCTTCAATAAATCTGGAACACATCACAAATATTAATATGATTTATATTTAACTGGATACCTACAATGAATACAATGTTTACATGTCACATATTAACATACTAAAGGAAGGTCCAAGACCCCGCAGTCAAAGAAAGTATATTTTAAAAAACTGATAAGATCTAAATCCAGAGTATTTTAGAGGACTGAACAGAAAATAAAACACTATAGAAACAAACCTTACCTTCATTATAGATCTATTGAGAGGAGCGCCATGTCTCATTCAGTTTAAATGTGAAATAAAACCATCAACTTTGTCACACATTGTGTGTCAGTATAAGAGCTCGTTCTCATATCCCTCCCCAAGACTTTCTGCCAATGTCTTTCCCAATATGAAACACTTACAGCGGTGTTGAAAGAAGACTGAGACTCTTGGTGTGTTCGTACAGATGGAGAATCTTAAGAGAAGTGAATCCGATCCTGTGTTGGGATCCTCTCACATACAGCAGGTTCTTCATATTGGGACAGAATTTATAGGGTCAGCGTGTGATGTCATATGGGTTTGTGGTTAGAATTTTGGCAGAAATTCACGACCATGTTGTGTAAAGCGAAGACTTTCTGAGTACAAGGGACAAGACTAAATTTAGCTCTTTTGTCTTTGACCGCTTCGGCATTTTACTTTTGAACTATTTGTAGTTATGTCCAGTAATTTGCACAACTGTGTTTGTTGAATGCAACAGAGTGTTGAGTTAAAGAGCAATAAACCTAAAAGAGTTGTCACAGTCTACATCACGAGGACTTCATGAAAGAGATCACGGCGGTCGACCCTTTCATTTGGGAACTAAACCTGAAATTAGTTCATGACTTCTTAGAAGGCCGTGTTTAAAGTTTCATAGAATTACATGATGTTAAACAGCTGGATTCTGTCTGAAACCGCAGAAAACTAAGGTGGAGCTCACTTCTGAGAAACTAAATCAGCACAGAAATAAATGTCGGTCATGTTTTCTGGCATCAATTATGGGGTGCGAGTACATTTGTAGTATAAAGACCATTTAAGCTATAAGCTACTTATTGCACTAATAAATCTTTTTTTATCTGCACTGTTTGTTCACTGGTTTGCTCTACATTTACATTTACATTTAGTCATTTAGCAGAGGCTTTTATCCAAAGCGACTTACAATTACATTTACATTTAGTCATTTAGCAGACGCTTTTATCCAAAGCGACTTACATTTACATTTAGTCATTTAGCAGAGGCTTTTATCCAAAGCGACTTACATTTACATTTACATTTAGTCATTTAGCAGACGCTTTTATCCAAAGCGACTTACATTTACATTTAGTCATTTAGCAGAGGCTTTTATCCAAAGCGACTTACATTTACATTTACATTTAGTCATTTAGCAGACGCTTTTATCCAAAGCGACTTACATTTACATTTAGTCATTTAGCAGACGCTTTTATCCAAAGCGACTTACATTTACATTTAGTCATTTAGCAGACGCTTTTATCCAAAGCGACTTACGTTTACATTTAGTCATTTAGCAGACGCTTTTATCCAAAGCGACTTACATTTACATTTACATTTAGTCATTTAGCAGACGCTTTTATCCAAAGCGACTTACATTTACATTTAGTCATTTAGCAGACGCTTTTATCCAAAGCGACTTACAATAGTCGAGGAGACAATATCTGCCATGTGCCTTGCGCTGCTTTGTCTTTTTGTTCTTATTAAACTTATTTTTTAGTTTTATTGATACGTCTTTCTACATAGAATTATATAATTGTATAGTGGTATAGTTTTTATCTTTTCATCTATTTACTTAGTGTTATGTGTATGCACCGGTGGACTGAGAGTAACGCAATGTCGATTCCCTGTATGTATGTACTGTACATGTGGCAGAATTGACAATAAAGCAGACTTGAACTTGAACTTGAAAAACCATTTGATATTAGGGTATAACATATATTTCTGCATTAAATGACATGAGAACAGATGTGGAATTAATCTATCAATTGATCCCCCACATACACAGTCCTCGACTATTGTAAGTCGCTTTGGATAAAAGCGTCTGCTAAATGACAAAATGTAAATGTAAATACACATGTCTGTTTTCTCATGTTAATAATCCATCACATCTGTGGATTGATGCTGAACGTGACGTCAAAATGAGAACTTGCAGAAGTTTACTCACATCTTAAGACCGAAGAAGACGTTTGCACAGATATTTAAATGAAGAATAATGCAAGAAGTGGAAGTGACAAATAAAGTGTAAAGGCCAAGATGTAGAAAATATCTACATTAAAACTATGACTTATGTCAGGTCTGATATTACAAATCATTTAATGTGAATATGATTAATAACAAATTGATTGTGAATGATGTTTATGATATCACAATTGTGTGATTGGTGAACAATTAATCCCTACTGAGTCAGAAACACATTATTTAAATAACATTAATGTATTTATTTCAATCCATGCTCTCAACAATAGCCAGAAATCAAGCATCATTAAATAAAGTTATAAAGTGTAAATAAAAGTTTAGACATAAAAGAAAGTTAAAGCAAAATGTCTTACTTAATAAAAAAACACTAAGCATTTTGATTTCACCACATGTTTTATTTAAAAATAATAACGTATAAATCATTTTATAAAGTGTAAATAAAAGTTTATGTTTTATTTAAAAATAATAACGTATAAATCATTTTATAAAGTGTAAATAAAAGTTTATGTTTATTTAAAAATAATAACGTATAAATCATTTTATAAAGTGTAAATAAAAGTTAATGTTTTATTTAAAAATAATAACGTATAAATCATTTTATAAAGTGTAAATAAAAGTTTATGTTTATTTAAAAATAATAACGTATAAATCATTTTATAAAGTGTAAATTAAAGTTAATGTTTTATTTAAAAATAATAACGTATAAATCATTTTATAAAGTGTAAATAAAAGTTTATTTTATTTAAAAATAATAACGTATAAATCATTTTATAAAGTGTAAATAAAAGTTTATGTTTATTTAAAAATAATAACGTATAAATCATTTTATAAAGTGTAAATAAAAGTTAATGTTTTATTTAAAAATAATAACGTATAAATCATTTTATAAAGTGTAAATTAAAGTTAATGTTTTATTTAAAAATAATAACGTATAAATCATTTTATAAAGTGTAAATTAAAGTTAATGTTTTATTTAAAAATAATAATGTATAAATCATTTTATAAAGTGTACATAAAAGTTTATGTTTTATTTAAAAATAATAATGTATAAATCATTTTATAAAGTGTAAATAAAAGTTTAGACATAAAAGAAAGTTAAAGCAAAACGTCTTACTTAACAAAAAACACCAATTTAAAACATATAATTTTTTTTCAATCTTTTATTTAAAAATAATACCGAATAAGATCGTAGAAGGACTTTAAAATAGAATTAATATGAGACTGTCGTGTAGAGTTCTGAGTGTTTGCCCTTCTGCAAATGGCCGCCGGCTGCGTCACGCGCGTGCGAGCGAACCCGCGCATGCGCACTAACAGACTCCGAGAGCCCGATACAAGATGGCGGAGTCGGCGGGGAGGGAGAGGCGGAGGCGGGTCCGACACCGATAGAGCGAAACCTCCCGAGGACTCCCGACAAACCTCCCCAAGGTAAGAGATCCGGTGTCGGTCGCTCGGAACCACGCACGCGAGTCTGCGGCGGAACGCGCCGGGCACCGGAATATCGCTCCGGTTCGCGCGGAAGCGCGCCGTGCGGGCGTTAAAACGACGCGTTGTGACGCAGCGCGAGCGGCTCGAGAGATTGCGCGCCATTTTGTCAACGGTCTCCGCAGAGCTCGAGCTCAGGCGCGCGCGCCGCACATAATGTTGAACATTCTGAGGGAATAAAGTGAACAAATGAGACTTTTATCACACATGTGATGGCCGTGTGTGTGTCCTCGTCCTTTGTGTGAATAAAGTGTGAAGATTGATCCGTTTCTGGAGCTTTTCTGAGCTTGTTTCACTGTTCTAGTCTCATTGTTGCTGCTCGCGCTTCTCATGCGGACTTTCGCTCGAGCTGCGCATGCGCTGAAATAAACAACATTTATGTGATTTACATCAATATTTCTCTTGTTTATTATTATTATTATTATTATTATATTTGTGTCATAACTTATATATGATCATGTGTGGTGATGGGAATACAGCAGTGTGTGCATGACACGTTTCATTTAAATGTGAGGA
Organism: Triplophysa yarkandensis; assembly: GCA_033220385.1. Classification (NCBI taxonomy): domain Eukaryota; kingdom Metazoa; phylum Chordata; class Actinopteri; order Cypriniformes; family Nemacheilidae; genus Triplophysa; species Triplophysa yarkandensis. The sequence goes on from JAWHQN010000031.1 coordinate 6,143, forward strand.
AATACATTATAGGAAATATATTATAATGTTATAATGTTATAAAACTCATTATTTATTAAAAAAATATAATTAATTTATGTCAGAAACTCTTTATTATTCTGCTGTCTTTTATGTGATAGCACAGTTTTATTGTGACATTTAAAGACACATTTCATTTAAATGTGAGGAAATACACTGATATTATAATGGTATAATGTTATAAAATCATTTATTATTGTAAATATTATATCATATTTCTGTCAGAAACTCTTTATTTTTGCTGTCTTTTATGTGATAGCACAGTTTTATATGACATTAAAAGACACGTTTCATTGATAAATGCTCATATTTCATATAAAGAATAGAAATAAAGAAGATTAAAGTCACTTTTATTCTCATCATGGACAAAAGTTAAAGTTTAAATCACATTAAATCAAAGTTTGCCCTTGTGTTAGATAAGTTTCACTTTTGTTGTAAACTTTATTTTATAATCTTTTACTTTCACTTTGATTATATCCAGAGTTTCTGTCTAAAGTTTATTTAAAACTATATATATATATATATATATATATATATATATATATATATATATATATATATATATTTATATTTCATTATATTTCTTTATTATAATTCTGTATTTAAATATATGTTTGTGTATAAACTTGTTTTTGTGTTGTTTTTCTTTGCACTAAAGACACAACACAATAAATGTGTGTACGTTTATTATTATTGTTAATAAAACTAATTAATCTTTATGGATTTATTCTTGTTCAATCAAATTAAAACACTATAATGTGAAGTGAAAGATCGCATACGACTGCCGATATCTTATAAGAAGTTCCCGTATTAAAGAGAATTTAACTGAGATGAATAATAATAAATACAGATTTTCACACATTAAATATGTGATTCTGCTCAAGAATGAAATCTCTTGCATTAGAAATGTCAAATCCACTATGAGAAGTGTAGATTATTTCATTTAAAACATTACACTTGTTTTCTGAAGACAGAACAAATGAGGAGCTATGACGAGTGAAAACCACGGAACCATAAAGACGGATCAGCCTGTGGTCATGTCGCCCACCGGGTCAACGTCACAGCCTGCACCCCTCTCACCCTCCACCAGCAAACCCATCCAAGAACTGCCCGGTCGGTCCCGCATCTCCCCTACATAAACATACATCACCGTGCATTCATTTAGATCTTTCAGAAGATTTCTCATTAGGTTTGATCGGGTTTCTCTTTCAGATGAGCTGATTCAGGCCGGGTGGTCAAAATGTTGGAGTAAGAGAGAGAATCGGCCGTATTACTTTAACCGCTTCACTAACCAGTCTCTGTGGGAGGTGCCGGTCCTCGGTCAGCATGATGTCATTGTAAGTGTGTCGGTCCTCGGTCTGATTACTGCTGGGTAAAAATGAGCTTGTTTGAGCTGATGTGTGTTTGCTATGTTTGTAGTCTGATCCTCTGGGGTTGAACGCGGCTCCCGCCTCCGGTGAGACGCAAGCTGATGCTGGACTCGGTAACGGTCAGCGTAAGAGACGCCTATCAGAAGAGTCGCCTCAGCCTGGCCCTAACAGTTCCAAGAGGCCAAAGGTCTGTTTGTTTAATTTATGTATGTATAAAGATATTTGTTTTTCAAGAAAATAAGTTTTATTTTTCTTTTAATTTCAGGTTGAAACTCCTGTCACTCCGACGACTCCCACAGTTCCCATTTGTCCCAGCACACCAGGAGTCAAACCCTGGCTGTCCACCGCAGACGATAAACAAGCCCAATCCAGTGCACCCGCTCCTGCTCCTTATCGACCGTCTATGTGAGTTTGAAGTGCTTTTTTTCTTAGACTTAATGATGACAATAATATTAGATCACATTTAAACCATGGTATAATTAGTCAGACACAAAAGAAGATATTTTGAAAACTGTCTCAGTGGTTTTGTGTTCATTGGATGTCAGTAGAATTCATTTTTTTGTGTGTTTCAGTGTGTACTGGGATCTGGACATACAGACCAACGCTGTGATTCGAGAAAGAGCACCGGCAGATCACCTGCCCCCCCACCCTGAGATCGAGCTTCAGAGAGCTCACCTCACCACCAAACTTCGACAGCATTATCATGAGTTGTGCTCACAGCGTGAGGGTACGTTACATGAAACTTAACAAAACTAACGTTTCCTTACACCAATAGTCTAAGAATATCATACGGAGACACCAATGTTAAAATGGTTTTGTGGTTAACTCATTACAAGATCACACATGCAAAATCAATAGCATAAATTTTAACGATACGATTTCCTAATGGCTTACAGGCATTGAGCCTCCACGGGAATCTTTCAACCGCTGGCTTCTGGAAAGGAAGGTGTTGGATAAAGGTTTGGATCCACTCCTGCCCAGTGAATGTGATCCGATCATTTCCTCGTCGATGTTCAGAGAGATCATGAATGACATCCCTATCAGGTCTTTATTAAATTCTTACAGTCTTTTTCTGTTGTTTTACAACAATCTTAAAATAAGAGAATTATCTGTAACTTTCCTCTCTGTTCTTCAGACTGTCTCGCATTAAATATAAAGAAGACGCTAGAAGATTCTTATTCAAGTATGCAGAGGCGGCCAAGAAAATGATCGACTCCAGGTAACATTTAAAGGCCAGCAAACATTTACATGAGGTTTTCGGACATACCAATGTGATTGAATTCATTATTTGTTTACAGAAACGCCACCCCTGACAGTCGAAAGGTGGTGAAATGGAATGTTGAGGACACAATGAACTGGTTGAGAAGAGATCACTCTGCAAGCAAAGAGGACTACATGGTACAATCTCAATATTTGGCATCTGAAATGTAGCGAAAGGCTCATGTCGTCTTGACCTTGACCTCAATGTGAACTTTCTTCAGGATCGTCTTGAGCATTTACGAAAGCAGTGTGGCCCTCATGTGACGGCTGTGGCGAAAGACTCTGTTGAGGGCATCTGTTCCAAGATTTTTCACATCTCTGCTGAATATGTGCGCAGAATCCGGCAGACTCACATCACACTGCTCAAAGACTGCAACATCTCAGGTATATCTCTTAGTCTGTTATTGGAAAACTAATGAGTTTTTAATACATGGAAAAGTGCCCATGAATATTGTTTATGTGTGCATTCTCAATGTTTAAAACGATAGGAACTCAGCTTTACCTTTACATTAGTCAGTCTTGTATTTCATGTTACAGTTGAAGGTGTGGAGACGACGGAGGTTCAGGACCGCTTAGTGTACTGTTATCCTATCAGATTGTCTATTCCATCTCCTCCTCAACCCCGCGTCGAGCTGCACTTTGAGAATGACATGGCCTGTCTGCGTTATAAAGGAGAAATGGTGAAGGTCAACCGAGGACATTTCACTAAACTGGTGTGTAAAAGAAAAACTTTCATTGCTTAACTGATTTGACAGCGAGTTCTCTTTCAATCCTGTTACTTTAATAAATGTGCTTTAAACAGTTCCCTGATGTTTTTTAAAATATTCAGTTCTTTTTATATGTATTTTTCATGTCATTTTCTTTCCAACAGGAACTTCTATATCGATACAGTTGCATTGATGACCCAAGGTTTGAAAAGTTCTTGTCTCGTGTTTGGTGCCTTATCAAAAGATACCAGGTAAATCTCACTGTCAGTCAGGAACTCACTTTCTTGTCAGAAACGTGATATAAATAAGTTTTTCTGTAAATTACAGGTGATGTTTGGCTCAGGTGTGAACGAGGGCTCTGGTCTACAGGGGGCGCTTCCTGTTCCTGTTTTTGAGGTTCTTAATAAGCAGTTTGGCGTAACGTTCGAGTGCTTCGCTTCTCCTCTGAACTGTTACTTCAAGCAGTTCTGTTCGGCGTTTCCAGACATCGATGGCTTCTTTGGGTCTCGAGGGTACTTGTGCATTTGTTATTTTCTTCTGTTGTGATGGTAGCTTGAAATAAAACTAGCAGAGCATAGCCGTTTACATTCACATTTATTCATTCAGCTCATGCTTTACTCCAAAGTGACTTACAAGTGAGCTTGACAAAAAAAGCGATCTGTACAAGAGGTAACAAAGAAAACATACGTGATATAATATTAGTCCTATTTAGATAAAACTGAAGGTACGAGTAAAGTGCTGTCAAGGAAAGGTTCTTTTTTACAGAAAGAACAAGAATGTCAGAAAAGAGGTTTATTAGATGGTCATGTTTAGTCAGAGTTTTTCCGTGGTTTTTAAACATAGAGTCTGCCGTATATGTTGTAATGGGCAGATTGTTCCACCCTCCTGAAACTGATCCAGAGAAGATGCTAGAGAGTGATTTCTTAACTTTTTGGGTCAGTACTACCATACGTTGATCATTAGCTGAGCTCAGGGGTATGGAAGACGCACAAGTCTGTGTCATCAAAGAAAGGTAGAGCGATGCTGAACCTGTGCTGGTCTTGTAGGCAATGAGGAGACCTTTGAAATCAATGCGAGAAGGATCAAAGCTCTCCTATTGACCAATCAATTCAATTAACTTTTATTATCACAGAATCAAGTTTTATATAATACAGTGGTTCCCAAACTGGGGTGCGCCAGAGAATGTTTGTAATGGTGGGGAAAAAGATTGTCTCTTTATTATTTTTACGAATTTAACTGAGGTAAACTTTACATGCGAAAATTGTATTCATTCATTTATTTTTTTCACTTACTACATTCATCAAAATTGACACCTGGTTAAAAACGTAGACAAAGACTAGATGCCGAGAATGATTTGAGAGTAAAACTGTCATCCATTACCCCGAATTTTGATGATCTGTGGGCACTAAAAAAAGTTAGTAATCTTTTAAATTCATAATTATGCTTTCTAATCTACAGTGAATATTTTGTATTTAGTTGTTGCAATTAAAAATGTGAAGTTTAACCAGAGTAAAGTGTTGGGGGTTGCTTGACAGGTGTCAAAAACTAGAAAGGGGTGCATGCTGCAAAAAGTTTGGGAACCACTGATATAATAAAAACAATTTTGTTTCACCCTAATATCATGCTGGCTCACAGCTTTATTGTGTTTTTTTTCAAACATCTCTAATTTGTCCACACAGGCCTTTTCTCAACTTCTCTCCAGTCAGCGGCTCATTCGAGGCAAACCCCCCCTTCTGTGAGGAGCTGATGGACATCATGGTCGCACATTTTGAAGTAAGTGACCTCATGTCTGTTTTCGAGTAAACAGAATGTGGTTGTATAAAATCAACCAGTGCTAACCCTCGCTCTTGTTCTCAGACTCTTTTGGAGCGCTCCAGTGAGCCGCTGTCCTTCATCATCTTCGTGCCAGAGTGGCGTAACCCGCCGACCCCAGCCCTGACGCGGATGGAAAGTAGTCGCTTCCGCAGGCATCAGATGACAGTCACTGCATTCGAACACGAGTATCGCAGCGGCTCACAGCACATCTGCAAGAAGTAAGACAAATGTTTTAAGAGCTGCAATCTGTAACTTTTGTAGACAAAAGTAAACAAAGATTATTAACTTCATCACACTAGGAATTTCACAGTTATGATACTTCAATTGTTTCATGTCTAACTTTTTGCTATACGTCTATATCATCTACAATTTTTTTGACATATAGAGACGAGATGTACTACAAGGCTGTCCATGGAACAGCCGTCATTTTCCTGCAAAATAACGCTGGCTTTGCCAAATGGGAGCCGACTGCCGAGAGAATCCAAGAGCTTGTTTCAGCGTATAAAGTCTCTGGCCGTTCTTTACCGCCTCCCGGCCCATCTTCCAGCAGTACCGGAGACAAAGACTCAAAACCAGTCCAGGAACGCTCTTCTAAGAGCCAAGACAACAGCAGTCCTGTGGACAAGACTGCTCCGGACACGACAAACGTTTAGCCCGCCGCTGCGCGACTGGCTGTGTTGTATGTATGTACATGGGACAGAGTCTGTGATTGTGTGAGAGGTAAAATATTGTGCTGTCGTCTTAGTTTGACATGTTTATGTTAGATGAAGAAAGATTCATTGTTGTTTACTTTCTTCCACCTCTATTATTTAATGTTTTAGGGCGCTCAGTTATGGTGTATTTTGTATTTTGTTGTAATCTATGTATTTTTCTAGTCTTTTATTTGGCCTTGTTTGGGTGAATTTGTGTTCCACTCCAAAGTCAAAAGAAAAATATTTTTGTGAAGAGAGGAACTATAGGAGCAAAGAAGCATTTAACACAACAGATTTTCCATCACATTCTCTTTCCTTTTATGCATCTGAATTTTTCCCATCGATTTTTGATTCCTAATAAGTTTTCATTACTTTAATACAGTATTGATTTACTGTATTACTGTAAAAAATTATTTTATTTCCACAATCAAAGCAAAATTTAATACCTTTTGTTTAAGAGTAAAATCCTGTTTAGTAAGGTGTCCCTTGTGAAGCTGTCCAGGATTGTTTAGAGGTGATGGTTTCCTGTTAAATTCTTTCAGATGATTCTGTGTCAGGAGATGTTCAGTGATCAGGCAGCTATGTTTAAAAGCTTTTATAACATGCATTAGTTGCATTCACAGGCTACTTCATGACCTTCCTGTTTCTTTGTCTTTACCTTCGGAAGACTTTTGTCATAAAAAAATATACATGTTATAAGGTCAGTCAATCTAGATTTTTGTTCCTACAATATGTACAGCAAATTTATAGTTTGTAAGAATTTTGTACCTTTATTGAATATGTTCCCAGTCCAGGCCTGTTCTACCTTTAAGTCATACGTTGTGATATTTGGTCACATCTGATGTAGCCGTCGGGTCTAATGAAAAGTCCAACTTCTTGTGATGAAAAACTGAAAGAAAGTCAGTCAAACTGGATCCTCGAAACACGATTTTATCAAATGGATTAGTTTTGTAAAACTGTTTCTCCAGCGAGTCTACCTCTTTTCTGGGTGTAGGAGCAGTGAGTGATATCTGGAAAATGAAACCGAGAAGCAAGCTGATGGACTTTCTTAAAATCCATTGGCATCCTATTGTAAGAATTGCTCGCTATTGCCATGATCTGTGTGTGTGAAATTGCTTTTCTTTTGTTTTTTCTAATCATATAAATTTGTTTACAGGGGAACGAGATACATTTTTATCACTGGGCAGCGTTTTGAATGTACATTTTAAAAAAGAACAGAGTTTCGGACGATTGGTCGAATTTATTGTGATAAGTCACTACAGCGGTAGATATTTTTGCAATGCTAGAACACACGTACAAATTCATATACGATCATTTTATTATACCCAATCACTTGCATCTGTATAAACCTTTAGAGTTGTGTTTTTCACTGGACTACATTGACGTCTTGCCAGAACTTGGGTTTTATTAAACCCTTTGTTTTTTTTAAACCTTTGAGTGGTTTGACCTGTCAATAACCCTGTTACAAAGTCTAGTGTTGCTATTTGTTTGACTCTCGGGCACTTGTTGGATTGCTTGATCCTGGAGTGTTTTCTTTCACCAGCAAAACTGTAGATATTGTACAGAACGTGGGTATGAAGTGTGTTATTTTCTTAAACCGCTGTCTTTTTCTCCATGGCTTTTTTATTTAACATTTTGGTTCTAAATGACTGTTTATGAATTATAGAAATTATGAAATAGGAGTTGTTTTAAACTAAACCAAAGTGTTACTAAAAGAAGAGGGATTAATGCTATATCATAGAATCAATTAGAATCGTGTATGGTTGCATCTGTAATGCAGAAGGTTTAACCAGCAAAACATCAATTGGTTACTAAGTTTATTTTTATATTTCTGTTTCGTTCTTTGTTTTCTTAAAAACATATGTTTGGGTTTTTATTTTGCATGATTTGACATTTTTCAGAAAAATAGCTTAAATTGTACAGTTGTGCAATGTTTAATAACCTGTAAGCTTTGCCATACTGGGATTTTAACCTGTTTGCATTTATCAGTCATGTTGATTGATACACACACACACATATATATACATGTGTGTGTGTGTGTGTGTGTGTGGTCACTGTTGCATTTGTTGATTCTGTAGTCAGAATGCCATGAATGTGTCCCTGTATCTTATTCTGATAAAGTTATAGATTCAGTGAATGTAAATCCTTTCTGTGTTTGTATCATTGGGCTTTCTCCATGTGTATTATCAGTGTTGTGACATCTCACCTGAACTGATCAGAAAGTTCTTCTTTAAACAAGAAAAACCTGTAAAATATTAAACCCATGGACTATATCTGAGCTTATTTATTATTGTCTTATCTGTAAATTCTCAGTCTTAGCATTGACATTAAATTGGAATCATTTTGAATAAATCTTAAAGGTTTAAGATTTAATGCAGACATTTTTTCTGTACTTTGTCACGTAGCATGTGTTTTGACCCTTTGATTATATTAGTTATATAATAAGTATGTATATGATGTATGACTGTAAGAATATAAGAGTGTTTCTCTTAAAGCTCTGCAGCGACACAACAAACATGGCCGCCGTGTGACTACCAACTCTGAGCTTTATGGCCACGCCCATTATACCGACGCGCATGCGCGTAACCAATCAGAGACTTATTCTGCTTGCGTGACTGTTGATGACGTCACTGCATTATTATGTGGAGGAAGTGAAAGACAAACTGTCGAGCTCTTAAATTTCTCCTAAACGAGATTTATTTTAACTTAACTTCCGTATCACATCTCGTGCAGTTTAAAACTCTGTTCAGCCCTTGTGTTTATTATAAGTTTAGACGTGAAACATCTGATCTGTGTGAGCTCGCTGTCACGTTCCATCACATCTGATCATCTGTAAGTTTATTTCTAATAATAAATAAATAATTAAATATATTGATTGTTATTAATGATGGGAGCTCAGAGAAGTGAAGGTCACAGAGATTGGCTTCAGCAGGACTTCAGTGAACAGAACATGCAGACTTGTGTGAGTCATCACTGCACTACATCTATACTCTTATCAATACTACTGCACTACATCTATACTCTTATCAATACTACTGCACTACATCTATACTCTTATCAATACTACTGCACTACATCTATACTCTTATCAATACTACTGCACTACATCTATACTCTCATCAATACTACTGCACTACATCTATACTCTCATCAATACTACTGAACTACATCTATACTCTCATCAATACTAATGCACTACATCTATACTCTCATCAATACTACTGCACTACATCTATACTCTTATCAATACTACTGCACTACATCTATACTCTCATCAATACTACTGCACTACATCTATACTCTCATCAATACTGCTGCACTACATCTATACTCTCATCAATACTACTGCACTACATCTATACTCTCATCAATACTACTGCACCACATCTATACTCTTATCAATACTACTGCACTACATCTATACTCTTATCAATACTACTGCACTACATCTATACTCTTATCAATACTACTGCACCACATCTATACTCTCATCAATACTACTGCACCACATCTATACTCTCATCAATACTACTGCACCACATCTATACTCTCATCAATACTACTGAACTACATCTATACTCTCATCAATACTACTGCACCACATCTATACTCTCATCAATACTACTGCACTACATCTATACTCTCATCAATACTACTGCACTACATCTATACTCTCATCGATACTACTGCACTACATCTATACTCTCATCAATACTAATGCACTACATCTATACTCTCATCAATACTACTGCACTACATCTATACTCTCATCAATACTACTGCACTACATCTATACTCTCATCAATACTACTGCACTACATCTATACTCTCATCAATACTACTGCACTACATCTATACTCTCATCAATACTACTGAACTACATCTATACTCTCATCAATACTACTGCACTACATCTATACTCTCATCAGTACTACTGCACTACATCTATACTCTCATCAATACTACTGCACTACATCTATACTCTCATCAATACTACTGCACTACATCTATACTCTCATCAATACAACTGCACTACATCTATACTCTCATCAATACTACTGCACTACATCTATACTCCCATCAATACTGCTGAACTACATCTATACTCTCATCAATACTGCTGAACTACATCTATACTCTCATCAATACTACTGCACTACATCTATACTCTTATCAATACTACTGAACTACATCTATACTCTCATCAATACTGCTGCACTACATCTATACTCTCATCAATACTACTGCACTACATCTATACTCTTATCAATACTACTGCACTACATCTATACTCTCATCAATACTACTGAACTACATCTACACTCATATACTCTTATCAATACTACTGCACTACATCTATACTCTCATCAATACTACTGCACTACATCTATACTCTCATCAATACTACTGCACTACATCTATACTCTCATCAATACTAATGCACTACATCTATACTCTCATCAATACTACTGCACTACATCTATACTCTTATCAATACTACTGCACTACATCTATACTCTCATCAATACTACTGCACTACATCTATACTCTCATCAATACTACTGCACTACATCTATACTCTTATCAATACTACTGCACTACTTCTATACTCTCATCAATACTGCTGAACTACATCTATACTCTCATCAATACTGCTGAACTACATCTATACTCTCATCAATACTACCGCACTACATCTATACTCTCATCAATACTACTGCACTACATCTATACTCTCATCGATACTACTGCACTACATCTATACTCTCATCAATACTGCTGAACTACATCTATACTCTCATCAATACTACTGCACTACATCTATACTCTTATCAATACTACTGCGCCGCATCTATACTCTCATCAATACTACTGAACCGCATCTATACTCTCATCAATACTACTGCACTACATCTATACTCTCATCAATACTAATGCACTACATCTATACTCTCATCAATACTACTGCACTACATCTATACTCTCATCAATACTACTGCACTACATCTATACTCTCATCAATACTACTGCACTACATCTATACTCTCATCAATACTACTGCACTACATCTATACTCTCATCAATACTACTGCACTACATCTATACTCTCATCAATACTACTGCACCACATCTATACTCTCATCAATACTACTGCACTACATCTATACTCTCATCAATACTAATGCACTACATCTATACTCTCATCAATACTACTGCACTACATCTATACTCTCATCAATACTACTGCACTACATCTATACTCTCATCAATACTACTGCACTACATCTATACTCTCCTCAATACTACTGCACTACATCTATACTCTCATCAATACTACTGCACTACATCTATACTCTCATCAATACTACTGCACTACATCTATACTCTCATCAATACTACTGCACTACATCTATACTCTCATCAATACTACTGCACTACATCTATACTCTCACCAATACTACTGCACTACATCTATACTCTCATCAATACTACTGCACTACATCTATACTCTCATCAATACTACTGCACTACATCTATACTCTTATCAATACTACTGCACTACATCTATACTCTTATACTCTTATCAATACTACTGCACTACATCTATACTCTCATCAATACTACTGCACTACATCTACACTCATATACTCTTATCAATACTACTGCACTACATCTACACTCATATACTCCTATCTATATTACTGCACTACATCTATACTCATATACTCATAAAAATACTACTGCACTACATCTATACTTATATACTCGTACAAATACTACTGCACTACATCTATACTCTCATCAATACTACTGCACTACATCTATACTCTCATCAATACTATTGCACTACATCTATATTCTCATCAATACTACTGCACTACATCTATACTCTCATCAATACTACTGCACTACATCTATACTCTCATTAATACTGCTGCACTACATCTATACTCTTATCAATACTGCTGCACTACATCTATACTCTCATCAATACTACTGCACCACATCTATACTCTCATCAATACTATTGCACTACATCTATATTCTCATCAATACTACTGCACTACATCTATACTCTCATCAATACTACTGCACTACATCTATACTCTCATTAATACTGCTGCACTACATCTATACTCTTATCAATACTGCTGCACTACATCTATACTCTCATCAATACTACTGCACCACATCTATACTCTCATCAATACTACTGCACCACATCTATACTCTCATCAAAACTGCTGAACTACATCTATACTCTTATCAATACTACTGCACTACATCTATACTCTCATCAATACTACTGCACCACATCTATACTCTTATCAATACTACTGCACTACATCTATACTCTCATCAATACTACTGCACTACATCTATACTCTCATCAATACTACTGCACTACATCTATACTCTCATCAATACTACTGCACTACATCTATACTCTCATCAATACTACTGCACTACATCTATACTCTCATCAATACTACTGCACCACATCTATACTCTCATCAATACTACTGCACCACATCTATACTCTCATCAATACTACTGCACCACATCTATACTCTCATCAATACTACTGCACCACATCTATACTCTCATCAATACTACTGCACCACATCTATACTCTCATCAATACTACTGCACCACATCTATACTCTCATCAATACTACTGAACTACATCTATACTCTCATCAATACTACTGCACCACATCTATACTCTCATCAATACTACTGCACTACATCTATACTCTCATCAATACTACTGCACTACATCTACACTCATATACTCTTATCAATACTACTGCACTACATCTACACTCATATACTCTTATCTATATTACTGCACTACATCTATACTCATATACTCATAAAAATACTACTGCACTACATCTATACTTATATACTCGTACAAATACTACTGCACTGCATCTATACTGTTATTCTCATAAAAATACTACTCCACTACATCTACACTCATATACTCATACAAATAGTACTGCGCTGCATCTATACTCACATACTCACACAAATACTACTGCACTACATCTATTCTCATATATTCATAATAATACTACTGCAATGCATCTATACTCATATATTCATACAAATACTACTGCACTACATCTATACCGTTATACTCATAAAAATACTGCTGCACTACATCTGTACTGTTATACTCATAAAAATACTATTGCACTACATCTATAATCATATACTCATACAAATACTACTAGATCGTGTGTGTGTGTGTGTGTGTGTGTGTGTGTGTATGTATGTATATATATATATATATATATATATATATATATATATATATATATATATATATATACTGTTATACTCTTAACAATACTACTGCACCACGCCTATACTGTTATACTCATAACAATACTACTGCATCACATCTATACTCATTAAAATACTACTGCACTACATCTATACTCTTAAAAATACTTCAGCACTACATCTATTCTCATATATTCATAATAATACTACTGCAATGCATCTATACTCGTATACTCATAAAAATGCTAAATGCCTAAATGTAAATGTAAAAATACTACTGCACCTTATCTATGCTGTTATACTCGTAAAAATACTACTGCATCACATCCATACTGTTATAATCATGCAAATACTACTGCACTACATCTATACTGTTATAATCATACAAATACTACTGCACTACATCTATACTGTTATAATCATACAAATACTACTGCACTACATCTACACTGTTATACTCATACAAATATTACCGCACTACATCTATACTATAGTACTTATAAAAATACTACCACAGTACATGCAAGGAATACAATCAATCCTAATTCAGTTTCTCTTACTCTAACTGTAGAGTTATCATTGTTTCAAATCATTGATTTCTCTTTAAGCTGAATGTTTATTCTGACTTTACTTTACTAATATCATTTTTAATATTAGAGATGTTCAACATTCAGAATTAAAGTGTGTGCTTGCCTCTGTACGTGTATTTGTTTAAGAATGTAAAATTAATATATATAAAACACTTACTTTTGTTGTAGATGCATATCTTATAATATCATTAAACATCCCCAGTTTATATAGTCTAATTATTGAACCCAATTCCATTCAAATATAGAGATACATTCATAAATATTATTATAACTTAACTGCACTTTACTAAATAGAAGTACATTTTTACTTTAAATAAATGTTTTTACACAAATAAATAGTGTACTAAGTGTACTATCATAAACATATGTTTTCTTTTTTTTGACTGAAATAGCAATCATGTTTGACCAATTTTATGGCATGTATTATAAAAACAATACTTTCACATGAATGCATTTATGTAAATACATTTAATCAATATGTGTGTTTGGACATGATGTTTACTTACATATGTGGCACTGATAAAGCGAGGGCATCATTGATCATGTCAATCATTTTTGTTATCTTAATGTCAGAATCCCTGGAACATTATGATCAAACACAGACAGGTACATCGCAGAGGCAGACGCTCACAGATGACTGTCAGGTATGTATATGAAGGATTATTAATCTATATGAAATCACTCAGTTATGACAGATGTGTGGCTGGGATGTCAGATTTTCCCCATGTAAGACCCCTATATAAAATAGCCAATAACCTTCTGTAAACCACACTTTGTTCGTCAATGAAGTTATATAAAAGGGTCTGAGCATTTATAAAAAAAATCAAAACAGTCTTTTGGAAATCAAATCATAGCACTATAAATGTCAAGTAAATATTTACCTTAGAGATATAGAATCATAGAGTAATTCGTTTAATAATTCTAAAAATAATTTACAGTCAAAAGAATAAGAATAAGAAAAATTAAGAAATGAACGACGAAGTATTTCACGGTAACAATAAAATTTATTTTATTCATGTTTAAATTGTTAACATTACCACAGGAATTAATCAACAGAGAAAGTTGAAATTAAGAGTTCAAAAATAATTTTCAATATATGTTTAAAATTAAAAAACTTTCACATTCTATGTGTATAGTAATTGGGTTTATAGAATGATTTTACAGCTCATGATTTTAGTTTTACATCAGTTATTATTTAAATATGTTTTTTTATTTATCATCAGTACAATCAACATTCCTTGTTTATGACTTGAATTATTTTTTATTTTATTACAATTTGTAAGTCGCTTTGGATATTAATGGTTTTGAAAATAATTTTTCTATATATGTTAACAATTACAAATTAAAAAAGACTTTTATATTTTATGTTTATAGAATGATTTTACAGCTTTTGATTTTAGATTGTACATCAGTTATTTATTTATTTATTTTTTTTAAACACACAATAATTTGAAAATAGAGTTTTTTATATATCATCAGTATAATCAACATTACTTGTTTATGACTTGAATTATGTTTTGTTGTTGTATTACAATTTGTAAGTCGCTTTGGATAAAAGCCTCAGCTACATGACTAAATGTAAATGTAAATGTAGATATATTTCTTGTATAAATGTCCTTTCAATGCTACACATGTGTTAATACGCTGTCATTATTATATATGTAGTTATACAGATCCTGTCATCTCCATGGATCTTTTGCGGACGGTGTTACAGCCCAGCTTCAATGAAGACATTCTTGCTGTGTTTAGAAAATACATGAAGGTGAGCGAGAGAAATCTTAAGTTATGTGTTGTTTGGTGTTCTGATCATGATGTAACTAATCCGGGCTGTTGTGTCAGTTTTTCGAGAAAGCAGCCAGTAATGTGAAGGAGAACGTTGGTGGAGACGTCCAGCCGGATCAGCTCATCAAAGATGTGTGCCGGAACTGTCTGGAACATGTAAAGCACGACAGATTTCCACAAATAAAAGTGCTGAAAATAAACCACAAATAATCTCCATCTGTTAAAATCATCCGTTTCAGGCCAAACAACTTTTTCCTGACACTGCTCCAAAACCTAGTTTCGACTCGACAGTAAAGGTACATACAATCCAGTGAGGTTTAACAGAATTTTTCATTTTAATATATCATTTCAGTTCTGAAGATTGTTGTTTATTTCACAGCGTTCACGGCAGTCCGATGACATCTCTGGACAGAGAGACAGTCCCATCCCTAAAAAGGTACACCAGTGACGGCTGTCATATTTTTGCTTTAACACAAACTCAGTTACACTTGCTGTTTTGTGTGTTTGTAGAGAAAAGGTCGCCCTCCCGGTCCAGTTATATCATATGACCGAACCAACCAGCACAGCACAACGTAAGGTTCATTTTCCCCACATTTATTCATCTGTTGTCTGGATTATAATGTCACGTTTTTGAATATTTTACATGCAGAGCTAAACTTAAAATATCTGAGCCGATAAAGCGAGAAGGTCCCAAGGTAATTACTGTATGCATTTCTCTATTAAAACCGCACACTTTATAAAACTGCACTAATGATTGAATGGTTGTAATGTGTGTGCTGTGATGTACGTGTCTATGTAGTGGGAACCATCCAGATTGAACGAGAACAGTAACTTTGTTCTTGGATCTAGAGCAAATAAGTAAGTTTATAGATTTGTGTGTTTAATAGTTCATTGTGTCATTTCTTTCCCATTGAAACTGATCCTGGTTATCATTTCAGAGCTTTGGGAATGGGAGGTACAAGAGGAAGGATTTACATCAAACATGCCGAGCTCTTCAAGGTTTCCTTCATGATTTTCTGAGCTCTGTTTCTGCTGTATGTGGGTTTATGAAATATAAACCTGATTTCTTTTTGTGTGTCAGTATGCTGCTGATGCCCAGGACAAGCATTGGCTTTCAGAGAGACAACACATGAGAGCAACTGGTGGGAAAATGGTAAGAGTTCGTCTGAAACACTGAAATATATCATTATTTTCTAGTTTTATGCCAATTCAAACCCTTGGAAACATTCATGCATTTGATAGACACTGTTATTAAAAGCACTTACAACGCATCATGTTTGTTCCTTTGTGCCGCTAACGCTAATATCTTCAAAAAACACCTTAAAACTCATCTTTTCCGGCTACATCTAACTCACTAACTCACAACTTTTCTAACTACTCACTCTATCAAAAAAAAAAAAAATTATATATAACTTCTCTCTCTGTGTAACTTGGTAACATTGTTGTAGCACTTGTTCATCTATTGTTGTATCGGCTATTTACCGCTTCATTGTCTCCTCCACTATTGTAAGTCGCTTTGGATAAAAGCGTCTGCTCAATGACTAAATGTAAATGTAAATGTAAATGTAATGCATTACTCTGTAAATGACAAAATGACAGGAATGTAAATCCATCAAAGTGTCTGGCAGATGCATAATTGTTAAAGTATGAGCAGCCGCGGCGTTCTATTGGAATATTTGACGATCATTTTCACTTTTTCTATTTCAACTTTCAGGCATATCTGCTTATAGAAGAGGATATTCTGGATCTGGCTCAGAGTGAAGACTACAAGTAAATAAACCCATTTCCTTCCTCTCACTCCATCAGAGATGAATAAATGTCTGCTTATAGAAGAGGATATTGTCAGACTCGGTCTCTATCTTTAAAAAACTCCTAAAAACTCATCTTTTCCGGCTACATCTAACTCACTAACTCACTTCTTTTCTAACTACTCACTCTATCTAAAAAAAATCTTTTGTAACTTCTCTCTCTGTGTAACTCGGTAACATTGTTGTAACACTTGTTCACCTATTGTTGTATCGGCTATTTACCGCTTCATTGTCTCCTCGACTATTGTAAGTCGCTTTGGATAAAAGCGTCTGCTAAATGACTAAATGTAAATGTAAATGTAAATGAACAGAAGGGTCTGACGTGTTTTATAATTCTTTGATTTAAAGAGATTGTCCTGACCTGAAGCTGGATGAACTGAAACCTTTCACAGTGCCCATCTGGATGGTGGAGAAGATGCAGAGGGCCATGGACGCCCAGAAATCTGAGAATGATGTCGTTCTGTCATGATGAAGATGAGGATGAGGAGGATGATGAAGATGAGGATGAGGAGGATGATGAAGATGAGGATGAGGAGGATGATGAAGATGAGGATGAGGAGGATGATGAAGATGAGGATGAGGAGGATGATGAAGATGAGGATGAGGAGGATGAGGATAAGTGATGATGATGATGGTGATGAGAATGATGTCGTTCTGTCATGATGAAGATGAGGATGAGGAGGATGAGGATAAGTGATGATGACCTCGTGACATGATGTTACTCGCTTTAATGTTTTCAAGCTTGCATTCTTTAATGTATAGAATTAAACTGTCCAGATGCGGTCACATCCGTGTATTTCATGTGTTTGTGAGGAGATAATACTGAATTCAGTCTTTAGAACTGTTTGTGTTTGTGTGTATTAATGTTATTTTAGTTTTTATAGTTTTTTATTACATGAAACTCTGTAAGCTGGTGTACTTTGAGTTTTTAATTGTCATTCTGAAAAGGGAATTTATTTAATCATTTAAGTTGAATTTTTCTTTTAATTCTCTGACTGTTTAAATATAATTATCCTTATTTTTTAAATGATAATCTGAACTGTATGAGTGGCGATATATTTACCATAAAGTATATTTTATGTGTTTTAAAAATGAATTTTTTTATACAGAATGCATCTTAAAGATTAATGTTTTTTTAAACTGTTATAACTGTTACCGTCTAGAATATCACTGAAATGTCCAATTGTTAATGTATAAACAATAAAATAATGTTGTGTAATATTGTGTGTTTGTGACTCATTTGTGTTTTCTTCAACTACTTGATCATGACTTCCGGTGTTGCAACAGTTCAACGGTTAAAGACACACCCTCAGGTTGCGCTAGCCAATCAAATCAAAGTGTTTTGTATCTGATTTGGTTCGTGATTGGTTGCTATGCATTACGTCGTTACAATGCTGTCCTCTGATTGGCCGACCGGACGAGAGGCCGTTAGATTCAGTTTGAACGGTTAAGTTTGAATAAGTGGGCGGGACATGATTTAAAAATCCACACAGACTCGTTGCGTGTTGACTTGTGGACTCAATCCCAGCCGGTAAAGTTCTTTCTTCTTTAAACTCTTACTGACAGAAGTTTAATATAAAATATGTTTATACAAACTATCAGTTAATTATATTTATGACGTTTTATGTTTTACTTCAAAGGAAACGACACGATCACTGAAACCGATGTTTATTTTAAATCTGTGGGAATTACTTCCGGTTATTTCACTTTTATTCATTTATTTAATTCAGTTCAGACCAATCTTCAGTTAGACAACACAACTCTACACAATACAACACAACTCTACACAATACAACACAACTCTACACAACATAACACAACACATCACAACTCTACACAACAAAACTCTACACAATACATCTCTACACAACTCTACAAAACACAACACAACTCTACACAACACACGTGACACTGCTCTCATGTTATAAAGGTGTAGAGTTGTGTAAGTTCACACATCATGTGTTGTGTTGTGTAGAGTTGTGTATGTTCACTTATCATATGTTGTGTTGTGTAGAGTTGTGTATGTTCACTTATCTTGTGTTGTGTTGTGTAGAGTTGTGTAAGTTCACACATCATGTGTTGTGTAGAGTTGTGTTGTGTATGTTCACTTATCATGTGTTGTGTTGTGTTGTCTTGTGTAGAGTTGTGTAAGTTCACTCATCATGTGTTGTGTTGTGTAGAGTTGTGTATGTTCACACATCATGTGTTGTGTAGAGTTGTGTTGTGTATGTTCACTTATCATGTGTTGTGTTGTGTTGTCTTGTGTAGAGTTGTGTAAGTTCACTCATCATGTGTTGTGTTGTGTAGAGTTGTGTAAGTTCACACATCATGTGTTGTGTAGAGTTGTGTTGTGTATGTTCACTTATCATGTGTTGTGTTGTGTTGTCTTGTGTAGAGTTGTGTAAGTTCACTCATCTTGTGTTGTGTTGTGTAGAGTTGTGTAAGTTCACACATCATGTGTTGTGTAGAGTTGTGTTGTGTATGTTCACTTATCATGTGTTGTGTTGTGTTGTCTTGTGTAGAGTTGTGTAAGTTCACTTATCATGTGTTGTGTTGTGTAGAGTTGTGTATGTTCACTTATCATGTGTTGTGTAGAGTTGTGTAAGTTCACACATCATGTGTTGTGTAGAGTTGTGTTGTGTTGTGTAGAGTTGTGTATGTTCACTTATCATGTGTTGTGTTGTGTAGAGTTGTGTTGTGTTGTGTAGAGTTGTGTATGTTCACTTATCTTGTGTTGTGTTGTGTAGAGTTGTGTAAGTTCACACATCATGTGTTGTGTAGAGTTGTGTTGTGTTGTGTTGTGTTGTGTTGTGTTGTGTAGAGTTGTGTATGTTCACTTATCATGTGTTGTGTTGTGTTGTGTTGTCTTGTGTAGAGTTGTGTAAGTTCACTCATCATGTGTTGTGTTGTGTTGTGTAGAGTTGTGTAAGTTCACTCATCATGTGTTGTGTTGTGTTGTGTAGAGTTGTGTATGTTCACTCATCATGTGTTGTGTTGTGTAGAGTTGTGTATGTTCACTCATCATGTGTTGTGTTGTGTTGTGTAGAGTTGTGTAAGTTCACTCATCATGTGTTGTGTTGTGTAGAGTTGTGTAAGTTCACTCATGTGTAGTGTTGTGTAGTGTTGTGTAGAGTTGTGTAAGTTCACTCATCATGTGTTGTGTTGTGTTGTGTAGAGTTGTGTATGTTCACTCATCATGTGTTGTGTTGTGTAGAGTTGTGTATGTTCACACATCATGTGTTGTGTTGTGTAGAGTTGTGTAAGTTCACTCATCATGTGTAGTGTTGTGTAGAGTTGTGTATGTTCACACATCATGAGTTGTGTAAGTTCACTCATCATGTGTTGTGTTGTGTTGTGTAGAGTTGTGTATGTTTACTCATGTTGTGTAGAGTTGTGTATGTTCACTCATCACGTTGTGTAGAGTTGTGTATGTTCACTCATCATGTGTTGTGTTGTGTTGTGTAGAGTTGTGTATGTTCACACATCATGTGTTGTGTTGTGTAGAGTTGTGTATGTTCACTCATCATGTGTTGTGTTGTGTTGTGTTGTGTTGTGTTGTGTAGAGTTGTGTATGTTTACTCATCATGTGTTGTATTGTGTAGAGTTGTGTATGTTCACTCATCATGTGTTGTGTTGTGTAGAGTTGTGTATGTTCACTCATCATGTGTTGTGTTGTGTAGAGTTGTGTATGTTCACACATCATGTGTTGTGTTGTGTAGAGTTGTGTATGTTCACTCATCATGTGTTGTGTAGAATTGTGTATGTTCACTCATCATGTGTTGTGTAGAATTGTGTATGTTTACTCATCATGTGTTGTATTGTGTAGAGTTGTGTATGTTTACTCATCATGTGTTGTATTGTGTAGAGTTGTGTATGTTCACACATCATGTGTTGTGTTGTGTAGAGTTGTGTAAGTTCACACATCATGAGTTGTGTAGAATTGTGTATGTTTACTCATCATGTGTTGTATTGTGTAGAGTTGTGTATGTTTACTCATCATGTGTTGTATTGTGTAGAGTTGTGTATGTTCACACATCATGTGTTGTGTTGTGTAGAGTTGTGTATGTTCACACATCATGTGTTGTGTTGTGTATGTTCACACATCATGTGTTGTGTTGTGTAGAGTTGTGTATGTTCACTCATCATGTGTTGTGTAGAATTGTGTATGTTCACTCATCATGTGTTGTGTAGAATTGTGTATGTTCACACATCATGTGTTGTATTGTGTAGAGTTGTGTATGTTTACTCATCATGTGTTGTATTGTGTAGAGTTGTGTATGTTCACACATCATGTGTTGTGTTGTGTAGAGTTGTGTATGTTTACTCATCATGTGTTGTATTGTGTAGAGTTGTGTATGTTCACACATCATGTGTTGTGTTGTGTAGAGTTGTGTAAGTTCACACATCATGAGTTGTGTTGTGTAGAGTTGTGTATGTTCACACATCATGAGTTGTGTAGAATTGTGTATGTTTACTCATCATGTGTTGTATTGTGTAGAGTTGTGTATGTTCACACATCATGTGTTGTGTTGTGTATGTTCACACATCATGTGTTGTGTTGTGTAGAGTTGTGTATGTTCACACATCATGTGTTGTGTTGTGTATGTTCACACATCATGAGTTGTATTATGTTCACACATCATGTGTTGTTGTGTTGTGTAGAGTTGTGTATGTTCACACATCATGTGTTGTGTTGTGTTGTGTTGTGTTGTGTAGAGTTGTGTATGTTCACTCATCATGTGTTGTGTTGTGTAGAGTCGTGTATGTTTACTCATCATGTGTTGTATTGTGTAGAGTTGTGTATGTTCACACATCATGTGTTGAGTTGTGTAATTTCACTCCTCATGTGTTGTGTTGTGTAAGTTCACACATCATGTGTTGTGTTGTGTTGTGTTGTGTTGTGTTGTGTAGAGTTCACACATCATGTGTTGTGTTGTGTTGTGTTGTGTTGTGCAGAGTTGTGTATGTTTACTCATGTTGTGTTGTGTTGTGTAGAGTTGTGTAAGTTCACACATCATGTGTTGTGTTGTGTAGAGTTGTGTATGTTCACTTATCATGTGTAGAGTTGTGTAAGTTCACACATCATGTGTTGTGTAGAGTTGTGTATTTTACTCATGTTGTGTTGTGTGTGTTAAATGATCTCAGATCAGTCGTGATGGCCTCACAGAACATGGATCCTGCTGCAGCTGCTGCTTCCACCGCAGCTCTGAAAGGAAGTGAGAACACCGGAAGTGTGTCTAAAGGATCTGTCACTAAAAGGTTTGATCTCCAAACATCTGATCTAATCATCACATCATCGGTATATATACATATAACTAACAATATAACTCTATACATAACTAACAATATAACTCTATACATAACTAAAAATATAACTCTATATATATCTAAAAATATAACTCTGTACATAACTAAAAATATAACTCTGTACATAACTAAAAATATAACTCTGTACATAACTAAAAATATAACTCTATACATAACTAAAAATATAACTCTATACATAACTAAAAACATAACTCTATACATAACTAAGAATATAACTCTGTACATAACTAAAAACATAACTCTATACATAACTAAGAATATAACTCTATACATAACTAAGAATATAACTCTATACATAACTAAAAATATAACTCTATACATAACTAAAAACATAACTCTATACATAACTAAGAATATAACTCTGTACATAACTAAAAACATAACTCTATACATAACTAAGAATATAACTCTATACATAACTAAGAATATAACTCTATACATAACTAAGAATATAACTCTATACATAACTAAGAATATAACTCTATACATAACTAAGAATATAACTCTATACATAACTAAGAATATAACTCTATATTTAACTCTATACATAACTAAGAATATAACTCTATACATAACTAAGAATATAACTCTATACATAACTAAGAATATAACTCTATACATAACTAAGAATATAACTCTATACATAACTAAGAATATAACTCTGTACATAACTAAAAACATAACTCTATACATAACTAAGAATATAACTCTATACATAACTAAGAATATAACTCTATACATAACTAAGAATATAACTCTATACATAACTAAGAATATAACTCTATACATAACTAAAAATATAACTCTATACATAACTAAGAATATAACTCTATACATAACTAAGAATATAACTCTATACATAACTAAGAATATAACTCTATACATAACTAAGAATATAACTCTATACATAACTAAGAATATAACTCTATACATAACTAAGAATATAACTAAGAATATAACTCTATACATAACTAAGAATATAACTCTGTACATAACTAAAAATATAACTCTATACATAACTAAAAACATAACTCTATACATAACTAAGAATATAACTCTATACATAACTAAGAATATAACTCTATACATAACTAAGAATATAACTCTATACATAACTAAAAATATAACTAAAAATATAACTCTATACATAACTAAAAATATAACTCTATACATAACTAAAAATATAACTAAGAATATAACTCTATACATAACTAAGAATATAACTCTGTACATAACTAAAAATATAACTAAGAATATAACTCTATACATAACTAAGAATATAACTCTATACATAACTAAGAATATAACTCTATACATAACTAAGAATATAACTCTATACATAACTAAGAATATAACTCTATATATAACTAAAAATATAACTAAGAATATAACTCTATACATAACTAAGAATATAACTCTGTACATAACTAAAAATATAACTAAGAATATAACTCTATACATAACTAAGAATATAACTCTGTACATAACTAAGAATATAACTCTATATATAACTCTATACATAACTAAGAATATAACTCTATACATAACTAAAAATATAACTCTATACATAACTAAAAATATAACTATACATAACTAAAAATATAACTAAGAATATAACTCTATACATAACTAAGAATATAACTCTGTACATAACTAAGAATATAACTCTATACATAACTAAGAATATAACTCTATACATAACTAAGAATATAACTCTATACATAACTAAGAATATAACTCTATACATAACTAAGAATATAACTCTATACATAACTAAGAATATAACTCTATACATAACTAAGAATATAACTCTATATATAACTCTATACATAACTAAGAATATAACTCTATACATAACTAAGAATATAACTCTATACATAACTAAGAATATAACTCTATACATAACTAAGAATATAACTCTATACATAACTAAGAATATAACTCTATACATAACTAAGAATATAACTCTATATATAACTCTATACATAACTAAGAATATAAATCTATACATAACTAAAAATATAACTAAAAATATAATTCTATACATAACTAAAAATATAACTAAAAATATAACTCTATACATAACTAAGAATATAACTCTATACATAACTAAGAATATAACTCTATACATAACTAAGAATATAACTCTATACATAACTAAGAATATAACTCTATACATAACTAAGAATATAACTCTATACATAACTAAGAATATAACTCTATACATAACTAAGAATATAACTCTATACATAACTAAGAATATAACTCTATACATAACTAAGAATATAACTCTATACATAACTAAGAATATAACTCTATACATAACTAAGAATATAACTCTATACATAACTAAGAATATAACTCTATATTTAACTCTATACATAACTAAGAATATAACTCTATACATAACTAAAAATATAACTAAGAATATAACGCTATACATAACTAAGAATATAACTCTGTACATAACTAAGAATATAACTCTGTACATAACTAAGAATATAACTCTATACATAACTAAGAATATAACTCTATACATAACTAAGAATATAACTCTATACATAACTAAGAACATAACTCTATACATAACTAAAAACATAACTCTATACATAACTAAAAACATAACTCTATACATAACTAAAAACATAACTCTATACATAACTCTATACATAACTAAGAATATAACTCTATACATAACTAAGAATATAACTATACATAACTAAGAATATAACTCTATACATAACTAAAAATATAACTAAGAATATAACTCTATACATAACTAAAAATATAACTAAGAATATAACTCTATACATAATTAAGAATATAACTCTATACATAACTAAAAATATAACTCTATACATAACTAAGAATATAACTCTATACATAACTAAGAATATAACTCTATACATAACTAAGAATATAACTCTATACATAACTAAGAATATAACTCTATACATAACTAAGAATATAACTCTATACATAACTAAGAATATAACTCTATACATAACTAAGAATATAACTCTATACATAACTAAGAATATAACTCTATACATAACTAAGAATATAACTCTATACATAACTAAGAATATAACTCTATACATAACTAAGAATATAACTCTGTACATAACTAAGAATATAACTCTATATATAACTCTATACATAACTAAGAATATAACTCTATACATAACTAAAAATATAACTAAGAATATAACGCTATACATAACTAAGAATATAACTCTGTACATAACTAAGAATATAACTCTGTACATAACTAAGAATATAACTCTGTACATAACTAAGAATATAACTCTATACATAACTAAGAATATAACTCTATACATAACTAAGAATATAACTCTATACATAACTAAGAACATAACTCTATACATAACTAAAAACATAACTCTATACATAACTAAAAACATAACTCTATACATAACTCTATACATAACTAAGAATATAACTCTATACATAACTAAGAATATAACTATACATAACTAAGAATATAACTATACATAACTAAGAATATAACTCTATACATAACTAAAAATATAACTAAGAATATAACTCTATACATAACTAAAAATATAACTAAGAATATAACTCTATATATAATTAAGAATATAACTCTATACATAACTAAAAATATAACTCTATACATAACTAAGAATATAACTCTATACATAACTAAAAATATAACTCTATACATAACTAAGAATATAACTCTATACATAACTAAGAATAGAACTCTGTACATAACTAAAAACATAACTCTATACATAACTAAGAATAGAACTCTGTATATAACTAAAAATAGAACTCTGTATATAATTCCATATATAACTCCATATACAACTCTGTATATAACTCCATATATAACTGCAAATACATCTCCATATATAACCCTAAATAAAACGCTGTATATAACATTGCATCTATTTTCTCATTGTTACAGTTGGAATAAACTTAAGTCTTTTCTGTTTGATATTCATGAATCTGTGCAGGATTCTTATAAGCCACAAGTCAATAAATGAATGCAAAGAAAGAAAGATGGTGGAGTGCTTGATTTGTTTTCAAATAAACTATACAATTAGATTACGATGAACTGCTGTTGTGTGATCTGATGTGAAAAATAAGATCTGTATTAAGATTTTTGTAATGAAAAGGATTATTTAATGGTAGAGCTCATATTTGAGTAAGATGTTCATCAATCTGTGCTCCATTCACAATTTTATTGATTCATATTTCTGTGTTTAATTTCATATTGTCTTTATCGTTACAGGCTTCAGCAAGAACTGATGACACTAATGGTAAGCTCTTTATCTACAACAGCTTACATTACATTTACATTTATTCATTTAACAGACGCTTTTATCAAAAGTGACTTCCATGTATTGTACAGTGTACATCTATCACTGTAGAATAAACAGATGTAAGATGTCTTCAAGAACACTTCGGTTATTGTCTGCTGGCCCTGGGATTAAAACCAACAACCTTCTGCTTAAAAGTCAGACTCTCTAGTAGTTTGTTTGACCTGATGCTTTGTGTCAACACAGATGTCAGGAGACAAGGGAATTTCAGCGTTTCCAGAATCTGACAATCTATTCAAGTGGATTGGAACAATAGATGGTGCTCAGGGAACAGTATGAATTGTTTTATTTCTTCAAGAAATTTGTATATTTATGAATGTAGTGTAAATTCCCATGCTTCCATATAAATTCCAGGTCTATGAGAGTTTGAGGTATAAACTTTCATTGGAGTTTCCCAGTGGGTACCCCTACAACGCCCCACGGGTGAAATTCATCACCCCATGTTTCCATCCAAATGTTGATGAGAATGGATTCATCTGCTTAGACATTTTAAAAGACAAATGGTCTGCACTTTATGATGTCCGCTCTATATTACTGTCTATTCAGAGTCTACTAGGAGGTGTGTTGTGGTTTTTCTTTAACAGTTCATTCATGTTAACACAGTCTTTAGACAAGCTCATGAAATCTGTGGTTTTGTGTTTGTGTGTTTTGTTTAGAACCCAACAATGAAAGTCCTTTGAATTCTGCTGCTGCAGAATTATGGGATGACCAGGAAGGTGAGTAATGATCGTTTTGTCTAAAGAATGTCTTTTAAATCACATAGATATTTGTTTAACCATATACATTTAACATTGCTTTTGTTTCAGCTTTCAAAGCCCATTTGCACTCAACCTATAAGAATTGACCACAAAGATCACATGTGTGTCCTGTTTTATCTGTCTCGTGTTGTAATGTAAATTTGAATTATGAGTCTGTATGTGTGTACATTATTTCTATGTTGTATTAAACCTGAATAAAATTCTCTTTGAAATTTGATTGTGTGCTTCATGATTGGAAGGAAGAGAAACGAGAAGAGTGACTTACATTTCATGTTTATTATTGTATTAACAATTCAATGGTTTTGGTGGCAGAGCTGTAGATCAGTTTGAGGGTTCTTAATAATCTGTGTTAGAGAACTTAAAGTTGTTTTTTGGGGGGGGCTCTTCTCATCCTAGCTCAGCAGACATAGTAGACATCCCACTTTACAGTTGTGGTGATGGCAACAGCCTGATGTGTGTTTCTGAGACACTACTTCTACTTCCATCATCTCCTCCAGACTATCCTCATCTTGCCCTATGTCTTGTTCGGAACAGCCCTCGACCCAAGCTTCTTGTGTGGGTTCAACAGACCATAGTGGCACGTTCACTCTCTGGAGCATTTCCTCAAGCAGAATATCAATCTCCTCTACGTGACTCTTGAGATCTGGGCTCGCCGTGTCCTCTACGGATAACCATGGGGTCTGCACCATTGCAGCCCGCGCGGCTACATCAGAGGTGCCACCTGCGAAACCCGTGTTCACCAGCGCCTGTCGATCTTTACGCTGGGTCAGGGGGAAAATCTCTTGCAGGACTCTGACCTTTCTCAGGTCTTGCTGATAGTTCTCCAAACTGGACAGGAAGATCACCCAGAGCCGTTCCACCTGTTCTTTGTCCTCCTGTCCTTGTTCTTGATCTATGAGCAGAGCGAGTAACCTCCTGTGAAGTCCTGAAACATAAGGACATGAACTAAACCTTGTTTACAGTTGAAGCGTATAGACTGTTCTATACATTTGAAGGTGAAGGGTGTCAGCTCTGTGCCACTTACTAAAGATCCCCTATTAAATGGTAGCTTTTGTGTTTGATTTGAACACATCAGTCTCACCCCACATTCAGCTCTTTAGTTGAACTAATGTTACTCTATCTGTTTACTGTAAATATAACCATGGTGGATAACAAACAGCCAAAGTTTAACTTCAACATTAATGAGGTCTTGTGAGGAGACATCCACATCTAAAGACACTTGTAAGGTTCTGCGTTTCCAGTCTTACCTGTGCATATTCTATGAGCAAGTGTCCTGGTTTCTTCCAGCTCTTCTCTAAGGCAGCTGCCATCTGCGTTTGTCCCCAGAGATGTGGCCATTTGCTGGAAGGAAGCCGTCACTTTGCTCAGAGCCGCTTGTGCCTGTTCACATTCATTCACCTGTTTTTTTCTGGATTGGATCTCCACCACGGATTGCCGCCAGCGATTCATTACCACCTGTGTGCTGACCCACCTAAAATTCAAACGATTATTCTTCATTTCATAAACTTACAATAAGTAAAGACTTTCCAGTAAAAATAGGCCAATCTGTGCTTACATTTACATTTACATATAGTCATTTAGCAGACGCTTTTATCCAAAGCGACTTACAATAGTCGAGGAGACAATGAAGCGGTAAATAGCCGATACAACAATAGGTGAACATATTTATATTAACATATTAACATATATACATATAAACATATTAACATATCAACATATATACATATCAACATATTAACATATAAACATATAAACATATTAACATATCAACATATAAACATATTAACACATAAACATATATACATATAAAAATATTAACATATAAACATAAATGCTTGTGTCTGTGAAACTTGAAACATGCTCATCAATTAAAGTGAATTTTTGATGATTGTAACATGTAAAATAAAATACTTGTTATGAAATAGTAATTTAATTATTTTAAAAATAATTGAAAAAGATTTTCCCCTGTGTGCACAGGAGGTGATGTGGCAAGACAAACCTATGGTTTTGTTTCCCTATTATCATTCATTCCTTTTATTAACGGATTATTTACTCATTTTTAAATTGCATCACGTCTGGTATTAAACAAAGTTAATCTTCATTCATATTAAACTTTCACACGTAAAACCTAAGGTATGGTTGTGCCCCATTCATTTTAAAACTACTAAAACTGATTCCATAAATGTTTAATATGAAATACTTTTTTTGGCCAATGTTACTACAATTACTTGTCTTGGATTCGTTTATTTTTACAAGAGTTTATTTTTTAAATGTACAAATAAAATCAGAAAAGAAGGTAACATTTTTCAATTAAATGTCTTTATATAAGTACCCTGACTGTTGTCCATACATTGAACATTATATGGTTTTCTGCAGCTTTTCTTGCTGTTTGTTACTTAATACAGATGCAACTGTTGGTTTTCTGATCACGATCATCGTGCATTCACTTACATCAACAGGTACTTTTGATTAAAAAATGTTTTGTTAATGCTTACAAACGAAGACGAATAGATAATGCAATAGTAAATGATATTAATGTAAGTTTTCTGATCTGAAGTTTAAATGAACTTACTGTGCACATCACAGATGCTCATAGCTGTCTAAATCCTGCAAAGTGTTTCGACAGTCCTGTTTGGTCATCTGTTTCAAACATGTCGTTCAAAGCTCTTTGTATTTATACGCTCACCTCCGTTCTTTTACAGAAGCCGGTCTTCAGGGACATCTGTTCAAGTTAGGCCCCAATCCTGAAGTCCATGTTCGGAGAATCCCTTCTGCTGGCCGACGTGAAATCACCTCATCCGGTGTGTTTTCTGTGAGCTGTATATATGTGTTATAATGTGAATGGTGTGTGCGGAGGTTAATTGTCCCGGGAGAGGATGGGATGGTTTTGTGGAGGAACAGATGGAGATTCTTTATTGACTCTCTGGTGGTTTCTTGGGCTTGTTTGAAAGCCGTGTGTCGCTTGATGCAACATGTGCTCTCCCGTGGGTCAAATCTCCTGAGCAACACCAGTAATATTAGCTCATTCAGTTAACAAAACAGCAAAACCCTAATCGGTACTGACACAATTCCTTAGTCGTTATAATTAAAATCGCTTTAACAACAGGTACATGCATTAAAGAACAAGTTTTCCCCAAAAACAATTGTGAGCTTATTTAAGACGTGACCGACATTATTTCGGTAGACCTGTAAATGACATGACAACAAGTCAAGAATAGACGTGATAGAAATATGATTTAAAGAAAATCAAAGATAAGACCTTACTTTTTTACCATAAGAACAATAAGGTTTGAACCTTTCTAGAGTTTTTGTTTCAGTGTTTTTATTGTCTTGTCTTTAGTCGCTTTCCTACAATCAATTGACTTTAAATATTATGTATATTTTATATAGTGCTTCAATAAATGTACTTAACATTTGTTACGAGATGTCTTTTTATGATTCCGTTTTTTTCTACATGATGTGTTCTAAATCCAGAGGAGCTGAATCCAGAAGGAGTTTGCTCTTACACACGGTAAAGGAACAGTTTATCCCAAATATTTCAAGTGGATATGTAAATGATCACCAAACTCTAGCTTTAATTCATGATTTAAGATTTAATCTGGAAGAATATTTATTCATCATCTAACAGGTGGCTTTAAAGTATTTGTTCATTTTCATAGCAATGACAAACACAAAATCACGTTTGTACAAAGACGTTACAGCTTGGCCATTGACATGCCTTACAAAGGCAACTAGAAACTTCAACGAGGACATTGAGACAATGAGTGAAATTATTCCACAGATATTCATAACATAGAAAATACTGAAGAAGTGATCTACTATTGTGTGGGAATTCATTCTGTTACAAGTTATTTATATCACAGTTGTTGAAGACCCATCAGGTGAGACACGATACAAAACCACAGGAATCTGATGCGGTCCAGAATCAATATCTCCTGTTTAAACTCTTCAAGTCAAGTCCAGTTGGCCCTGGGTCCGATTTCAGGTCCACGTCACTGGAATAAACTGATCAAACTAAAGATTGGATTTCAGTCGCATGGAGAAACCAGCGTCAGAAACTTGGCTTTCATTCTTTACAGGTTTTGCTAGTATACACTGTCCAGAGCTGAAGCTGTTATGTGGCGATGGCTTCCATGATCTCATGGCACAGACATTGACAGAAGCCGTAGAATACGCAGAGGACCAGTGTGGATGGCACCAGACTGACCAGAATCACTCCCATCGTGAGCTGCTGGATCATCAGCAAGTAGATCCCGAGCGGCAGAGAGCTGAAGTACACCAAACAGAGGATGCCCATCAGGAATCGTGGGATGGAACGGGAGGTCCACGCCCGGCATTTCTGCACTGGCAGGTGGCAAGGCAAAGAGTCCAAGCTGGCCGGCCGATACAAGCGCACCATGTTCAGCATGCTCATAGAATCTGAAGATTGAGACTCCCCGGGGACTTCCATGATGGTGATGACCAGACAGTCGGACGAGCTGTGGGCCTGCTCTCCTCCGCCTCCCCCACTGAGGCTGTTGGGCGTCAGAAGGACCTCACCGCTGGGCGTTGTGCCACCCTTACGTGCCCGGTCCTGGTAGGTCAGAATGGCCAGGATGTTGCTGTCATCTTGAAGCAGCCAGATCTCCTCATCAGGGACGTGTGTCTCGTGACGACAAAACGGGCAGCTGATGATGCTCGGAGAGGAGTCCACCTCCACCATCTTCTTCAGACATTTGGCACAGACGCGGTGCAGGCAGCTCAATACTTTAGGTTTGCGGGCACGCGTGTCATAGCGGTTGTAGCAGATCTTGCATTCCATTTCCTCCACGGTGTAAAGCACAGGCGCCTGAGAGCTCTCGGTCTCGGAGTCTGACTTCTGACTCATCCTGAGAGTTGAAGTGAGCTGACGTACAGAAGAAACAAGGCTGGAAAACAGGTGCACAAATGTCTTCGGTGGCTCCTGGGTTTTGCTTTGCTTTGATTTTCACTAAGAACAATTGCTTTAATTCATTTTTCTTTTAAAAGCTCAAATAATGCTGAGCAGACAGCACACATCTAGAAAATAACTATAGCAAACATTATTTAAGTATAGCTTAAACTTGAACATATAAACTCTCATAAACGGTTTAGTCTCGCATTAAACTCAAAATCCGTCTTTCTGTTTACCGTCCAAACTCACTGTGTGAATGTACTTTAATTCCTCTAGATTTATTTACTGAAGGACAAAGCTGAAGCGAGGGGAAAGAAATGGTCGTGGACACCAGAGACATCCGAATAAATTCCATCACAGCGGTGACACCTCTGAGTCTGGACTCAGGTGTCTGTTGTTGTGTTGTCATCCATCATTGATTCAGGAATGAAGTGGAAGATTGGCAGATTCAGAGAACATCAGTAAAATCATCCCGAATACTTGACTGTATTGAATGATGACCCTCAACGGTCCTGAAGGTCCGTTCTGAAAAAGAGAAGAAAAGGATTTAGGTAACGTCATCGAATCCATTTTGCACAACAGCTTGATGTCTTCATCTTGCCTCTGTCAGTAAAACCTTCTAATGTCATTGAGTTAGCATTACTCCTGCCTTTAAACCCTTCTCATCTTATCTTTCCCATCAGGACCATAAACGTGTCAACATGGAGGTGTGTCATAAACACTGGGATTAAATGAAATGTACCGGGTCCTCCCCAACACACATTCACATATTCAGGTCAGCTGTGGATCAATATGTATATTTGGTTTCATCCTGGCATACAGCGGGTGATAAGTCAGCTAAATCTGTGTTTATCACAGCTGATGAGATGATAACGGAGATTCTCATTTCAGCCGTAGGTGTGGCATATGGTCAAAGGCAGGCCGGCGGTAGGACTTGAGTCCCTGTGGATGTGATTCGCTCACAAACGACAAACAAATGATGCAAGCGGATGTTTACATAACAAGCGAACAGCTAACATGCAAATTTAATTTCCCACAACGAATGTTTCATTGTTTTTCCCCTCTCTCTCTCTCTTTCCATGTCTCAACGTGCAGGTTGTTTGAATTTTGAAGCCGGTCTATAAATAGCATCCATGCAGAGCTGGAGGATACAGTGCCCCCCCCCAACCTTGATGACTGTGATAAGGACCGTCACTAACACACACACACACACACACACACACACACAGACACAGAATTCATGACTTCGACATTGTATGGCGTCTTGTCTTTAAGGTTCCTCAGCACCAGCAGACGGTCTGTCGTGTAACAGCCATTGGGTGAAAAATGACATCAAGATGAAGATGGAGGACAGAAGGTTAAAAGAATGCAATGATCAGAATTCATTTCCCATTAAAACTGCAGTAGCGTGTTAATACATTCTACATTCAGCAGAAGAATCGATTCTTTTATAACTGAATGTGTTAAACTGATTCAGTAAATGAAGATCCCCTTTGAACTTGTGTGATGCTGGGATGATGGGATCTGAATGTATGAACTTTGTTACTTAAAGAAATATTGGTAGGGATATCACATATAACTGAACACATCCCCTGAAGACAGAAATTACATAATGCTTCCATTTATAAATGCCCAACAATAGGAATAAGCATTCTCTTATTAAATATGTGTTTCAGGACTATTACATTTTTTTGCAATGGGATGATGTTGATAAGAATCTTTAAAAGTTCCAAACATGAGAATAATTTTTACATATCAAGTAATGTCACAATTCATCTTGATTATTCAAAATGCATAAATGAAACTATTTGATTTCTTGATACATTGATTCATAACAATGTATACATAAGTCTTTTTCAAAGTGTTTCGTGTTTCTAACATCCCTCTTCAATAGTAAACTATATCTGAAAGTGTTTTTTTGTTGGTGTTTGTGGTGTTTTGTAGTGACTACAGGAGATCGTGTGTTTGTGTGACAGGTGGAGGAAAAGAGTGGAGGGGCGTTCACCGGAAAACACCATCTGTGTCCTGGTGCTGAGGGTTACACAAATAAAACCAGCTCACCTGCCCGTCCAATGATGACATCAGCCTCTTTAGACAGTAAACAACACGGCGGGGAATAACTCTTTCAGAGATTAAATCCAATTACATTTATAAGATTTCTATTTCAGGGCCTGTTTATGAGAGTTATAAGCCGTTAACGTAGACAGCTTTCATCACCAGAACATGAAAATGAACATGAAATGAATATCTGCATGAATAATAAAAACTGTAAGTCAAGTCTACTTTTATTACTTACGCTTCGG
The DNA here is from genome assembly GCA_033220385.1 of Triplophysa yarkandensis. Lineage (NCBI taxonomy): Eukaryota > Metazoa > Chordata > Actinopteri > Cypriniformes > Nemacheilidae > Triplophysa > Triplophysa yarkandensis. Next base: position 41,152 of record JAWHQN010000031.1, read on the forward strand.
TCATATTATTTGCTAAAATCCATATTGCATTAACAGCATAAACTGCTATTAGAAGTCTAATATCGACATGTCATCTTATAATTGATTTCAGAGCTAAATTTAATCTCATCAGCTTCACAAAACAGGTAAACATTTCATTTCAGGTCATTTCATTTCATCCCAGAATTTAATTTCTGCCAAGACTGACAGGCCATCATAATACCCATCGGAACTATGCCAACAGAAGCACTAAATGTACATTTGGCCTGACAACTAAACCGAAATAAATATCTATCGATGTTATATGGGTGAATTTGATATTGTTTCATTAACCTTCAGTTGAGTTAGATGATTTCTGTTGCAGTGCATTCTGGGATCATGTTTTTGGGAGAGGATGTGTGCGGTGTTTTTAGAATGTGATTAAAAGACGTCTCACATCAGGAGCATACCAACGATCCCTTAAAACGCTGTGTACGGAGGGCGTTCAATCCCTTTTTTGGAACAGAGCCCATCCGGCAGACCTTCCCTGCGGGGACAGAAGAACTGTTGGGAGTTTTTGTAGTTGACACTGATTTCATGTGACAGCTCAGTGGTGAGTTTACACGCAACTAACCCATTTTATTCCCACGACCCTAAAAGAGTCCCAGATAACCAAAGAGATGTTAACCGTCATCCTCACTGTGTTCTGATCGAGTTTACAATACTTTAAATGACATTTGCATATCAATAATGCCTTTAATGATCAACCTGTTCTTACTTCACAATCATTTCCCAATCATCCAGACATTTCAGTTGCACATAAAGAACTGATCCTCATTAGTAACATGATTGTGTGTTTGTGTTATTTTGCAGTGCACAGTTGCTCACACACTCTTGAAGATGCTTTTCTCAGTGAGGTAACTCATCCTCCTCACAAGACGTCTTACATAACACACAGATCTCAATGACTGTATTCACATGTCATTCTCAGTGTGTTCAATGACCTCATCATCCTCAGTCATGTGATATCTTAAACATGGGAATAACATGTGAAATCACTTCTCAGTGTATGTCAAGGCTTCTAGAAACATTTACACATACAGAAATATAGAATATATGATTTCCCAAACATGGCAACAGACTAGAAATGCAAATGAGCAAAAATTCATGAGCTGTTTATTTGAAATAATACTGTTAGATTTTAGTTCATCTCAAGTCTGTAGATCTCATTTTACTGTCACTAAAACACATTTCCAATTGTTTAATAAAGCTTTTCTTGATATGCATCCAACAGGTTCTCTCCTGTTTATCCACTTTAATCAAAACGTGTTAAAATGATTTAAATGTCAAAAGATTTGAGTTTAATTCAATGAGATGAATGACATCACAATAACAACATTGACACAAACTGATGTGTTGTTGTTGTTGTGTTAAATGTCATGTCGCTTTTCTAAGGTTTTAAAAACGACAGCTGGGATTATTTGAATGAATTATTTGAATGAATTATTTGAATGAATTATTTGAATGAATTATTAATACTCGTTTGACTTTGGGGATGAATCCCATTTTGGCGACGTCAATGATGTCAGATTGATGAAAAGATGCAATAATAAATAGATTTATTGGTTAAACCCCACATGAATGAGATCATGGTCAGACATGTCTAATGTGCATCAGATGAGATTTAATCCGCAGATAAACTCAATGTCACTCACCATCACATCTGAAGACACATCCTCCAGCATCTCGTGTCCTCCAGAACAGCATCTAACATCTCCCGTGTTCGTGTAAAGATGACTGTGGTGAGTCAGACTCAATGTCGAGGTCCCATCTGTCCGAGCACAACTGCTGCATCCCCCTCATTGCGGAACATGCTCAGCATCAGCACCGCACACATTTCTCCTCTGCGGTTGCTGTGGCAACAGGAGTCAGCGCGAGCTCGGGATGCTGGAGATGCTGCTGGTGTCCGCACACAATATTCAATTCATTTATTTTTCAGTTGATTGCTTTATTGATGATTTATGTACCAATATATTAAACGTGCATGTTTCATCACGTCTACGAATGATTTTATTATAAAGACCTCATGATTTCATTTGGTGTAAGTATGATGGGATGTATATTCTTTAGATGAAACAGGACCGAGTCAATGTTTGCGAAGTGAAGCTGAAATAATGGCAGTAATAAATCGTGTTCGTACTTAGCAACAGTTGTAATAAATCTAAGATATAAGTTCTTAAAACAAAAGTCAAACATGAGAAATATTCCCACAGGTTAAATGTGTTCTCAACTTTAGTGTGGTCTGATCATTTACAGTAATGTTGTTGAGTAATAATGTTATTTCATGTAAATACTTTAGAGTTTTAAGTTTCCTCCTGTTTAAAGAGGACTAGTTTAGTTTTAGTTAAAGTTACCCATCAGAAGTATATAAAGTTATTTCATGTAAATACTTTAGAGTTTTAAGTTTCCTCCTGTTTAAAGTTAGTTTTAGTTAAAGTTACCCATCAGAAGTATATAATGTTATTTCATGTAAATACTTTAGAGTTAAACCTGAAGTTTCCTCCTGTTTAAAGTTAGTTGTAGTTAAAGTTACCCATCAGAAGTATATAAAGTTATTTCATGTAAAGAGTTTTAAGTTTCCTCCTGTTTAAAGAGGACTAGTTTAGTTGTAGTTAAAGTTACCCATCAGAAGTATATAAAGTTATTTCATGTAAATACTTTAGAGTTTTAAGTTTCCTCCTGTTTAAAGTTAGTTGTAGTTAAAGTTACCCATCAGAAGTATATAAAGTTATTTCATGTAAATACTTTAGAGTTAAACCTGAAGTTTCCTCCTGTTTAAAGTTAGTTTTAGTTAAAGTTACCCATCAGAACTATATAAAGTTATTTCATGTAAATACTTTAGAGTTAAACCTGAAGTTTCCTCCTGTTTAAAGTTAGTTTTAGTTAAAGTTACCCATCAGAAGTATATAAAGTTATTTCATGTAAATACTTTAGAGTTAAACCTGAAGTTTCCTCCTGTTTAAAGTTAGTTTTAGTTAAAGTTACCCATCAGAAGTATATAAAGTTATTTCATGTAAATACTTTAGAGTTAAACCTGAAGTTTCCTCCTGTTTAATGTTAGTTTTAGTTAAAGTTACCCATCAGAACTATATAAAGTTATTTCATGTAAATACTTTAGAGTTAAACCTGAAGTTTCCTCCTGTTTAAAGTTAGTTTTAGTTAAAGTTACCCATCAGAAGTATATAAAGTTATTTCATGTAAATACTTTAGAGTTAAACCTGAAGTTTCCTCCTGTTTAATGTTAGTTTTAGTTAAAGTTACCCATCAGAAGTATATAATGTTATTTCATGTAAATACTTTAGAGTTAAACCTGAAGTTTCCTCCTGTTTAATGTTAGTTTTAGTTAAAGTTACCCATCAGAAGTATATAAAGTTATTTCATGTAAATACTTTAGAGTTAAACCTGAAGTTTCCTCCTGTTTAATGTTAGTTTTAGTTAAAGTTACCCATCAGAAGTATATAATGTTATTTCATGTAAATACTTTAGAGTTAAACCTGAAGTTTCCTCCTGTTTAATGTTAGTTTTAGTTAAAGTTACCCATCAGAACTATATAAAGTTATTTAAATCACCAGCAGATGACGCTTTCCTTCTGTATTAGACACAGATGAACAAACCACATGTGAACAATTGAGTTTTAATAAGAAATAATGTTAATGAACTGAGTGCAGTTAACTTCATAAAAGTAAAATATCTCCTACACAACTGAATTATTGTCTTATAAATATATAATAAATATATAATAAATATATAATAAATATATAATCCTGGAGATAATTGATCATTTATTCTGCAGTTATTTCAGATGTTTGATTCTGTGATGCACATCTGTATAATAATCTATACTTTATATGAAACCTAAATAAAGTGCACATGTTTTAGTGAATGTCAGAAGTTTGTGAGGGAGTTTCTCTTGTTTTAAACCGGAAGTGTGTTTAGGCTCTCAGCATCACACTGTGATGTGAGCTCGTGCGCGTCTCTGACACTTCACACAAAGTCAAGTTCATCTCCTGAAGGAAAAGTCCAACAATGAATCATCTGTACGACAACATCGAGGGTCAAGAAGAGCTGGACTTTCCTTTACTGTTCCTGTATAACCAACCAGATTTACCTCCAGATCAACCAGGTCAGTCAATAAAAACTGATCCAGAAACAGTTTCATTCATGATCAATGTGTCACACTATTAGTACAAGGACTAATGCATTGATTGAAATGTAATTCGAATCAGTTCTGTTCTGTTTATGCTATATATTATATATGTTTCATTATGGTATGCATGGCTGTGGAAGGTTGTATTGTTTTCCATTGTGTTGAACAGGAAACACTTTCAGAATGTGTTCATGTGAATCTTTGGTTTTTATTCTCGTTTATCAGCTGATGAGTTTGTTGCCTCCACCGACCGAACATCTCCCTGCGTTCACGATGATCCGTCTCCATACTGCGATGACCCTGTGTCCCAGCTCTCTCATCATCTGCCGTCCCACGAGCTTCTCGCCTACGGTCACGCCGTCCATCCTGGAGCCCTGCAGGCCAACAGCCCGAGAATCGAGATCACCTGCTCTGACCTCCATCATCACCGCGATCACATCCACACCAGCCCTGTGAACATCAACCGTCCCATGCTCACCGTGCCCGGGTACGACATGCCCTACCGAGAGAGTCAGTGCCTGAGTCCGGCCAGCAGCACCTCTTCTACCAGCTGGCATTCAGACGGCTGTTCCCCCTGCGTCTCGCCCAACGGAAGCGGAGGCGCGGGCATGGCCGCTGTGACCGAAGCTCTCCAGGCCATCCACGCTTCTGGTTCTCCAAACACGTCTCCTCGGACCAGCATCACAGAAGAGACCTTTCTGGACCGCCGCTCGTCTTCCCCTCGTTCCCGCTCGGCCTCTCCGCAGGGCAAACGCACCTATAATCAGTACCAGACCCAGAGGTCTCCGAGTCCCTGCTGTGGACGGGACGAGCCGCGCGAGTTCTGCGGTCATCTGGTGAATCAGGAGGATTCTTTGAACAGCTTCAGCAGCAGCCTGAGCAAACCCATTCCTACCAAGATGGTCCGATCCAGTCAGGAGTTTTCCATCTACGCTGAAAACAGCGCAGGCCTGTTCCCATCCACGCATCCTGAAGTGAAAAAGGAGTTCACCGTGGAATCTTGTTACTTCATGCCGGCAAACTGGTCCAGTCAGACGCTCACAGGGGTTTGTAGGTATGGAAGAACACATCAGCCATCATTTATTAATCCTCATGTGTCCAAAAACCTGAATGTGACTCTTTCTTTAGGGAAACACAAAAGAAGATATTTTGAGAAAGGTTTTGTGTTAATGCAACGGGGTTCAGTGTTGTTTCATTATCAACATTCTTCAGAATATCTTTTTTTGTTTTCTGCAGAAGAAAGAAACTCGTCCAGGTTTGGACTGATACGAGGACGGATAAATAATGAACGATCTTCCACTTTTGCTGGAACGATCGTTTAATATCATCGTGTGAGACTGAATATGATTTTATTTTTCAGTATGCCAACTTCCGCTCTTCCGGCGTTTGATTGGCCTCTTCCCAGCCAGATGGATCAGTATGAGCTGAGAATCGAGGTTCAGCCCCGACAGCATCATCGAGCTCATTATGAGACGGAGGGGAGTCGAGGAGCCGTCAAAGCATCTTCCGGCAGTCATCCTGTGGTTCAGGTAAACTGAGGACACTTGTTAAAGGAAACAGAAAACGAGTAGGAGGATGACATGTTTTCTTTTGATTTGAGAATTCTGAAGAATGACCTGTGAACTGTGATTGTGGTGAGAAGGTTTATCAGAAAGAAGAAGAGAGATAGAAAGAGAGATAATAGAATAAATACAATGACGATATTTCCTGTTCTGGTGTCTACCGTTAGGAAAATGAGGATGTGTGTTTTAATATCATCATCTTTATCAGTCAGTGTTTATCTCCCTACCCACAAGAGCTCGGATGGGTTTGTTTTTGTTTTTAAAAATATTAAAACCTTTTATTCCTTTGTACCATCCATAAAATGAAATGAAAAATTAACTGAAGTCTCATCTTCATGTCGAATATTTTTATTGAGAAATAATCTCAAAATTCAGGGGAGATCTCCACAAAGCTCCAACTAAACTCAGATTTGTCAGTAATGTTTTTACAGAACTCATGTGACGTGTGGTATAATGTTTTGTGTCAGTTACGAGGTTATAGCGGGAGAGATCCGCTCACTCTTCAGATCTTCATCGGTACGGCTGATGACAGGAATCTCAGACCTCACGCCTTCTATCAGGTTCATCGGATCACCGGCAAAACTGTGACAACCAGCAGTCAAGAACGCATGCTTAACGGAACCAAAGTTCTAGAAGTTCCCCTGGAACCCAAAGAGAACATGCGTGCCACGTAAGAGCTCATCACATATACATCCTGACATATATCCTCTGAGTTAAAACATTTCAGAAATGCATTATATAATATCACAGTTTCTTCATCAGTGGACACTGTTGACCTGTGATCTTTGTGTGATTAGGATCGACTGCGCCGGGATCCTGAAGTTGAGGAACGCAGACATCGAGTTAAGGAAAGGAGAAACTGACATCGGGCGGAAGAACACTCGAGTCAGACTTGTATTCCGCGTTCATGTTCCTCAGCCAACGGGTCAATGGATCTCTCTACAAGTGACCTCACACACCATCGAGTGCTGTACGCATCACATCATTATTTCATTTCAATACCTTATGCTTTCACGAGCCATTCAATTGATTTGTTATGAAATCTGTCTTTAATGTAAATGTGTTTTAGCTCAAAGATCGGCTCACGAGCAGCCCGCTGTGGAGCTTCAGGATTTAGATCATTCCAGTGTTCTGGGTGGACTTCAGATGATTCTCAGAGGACAAAACTTCACTTCTGAGTCCAAAGTCATCTTCTATGAGAAAACCCATGGTGAGTGGATTCATTCACATCATTCATTTCCTCTCAATCACAAGACATCACACAGAACTATATACATGAGTATTTTCAAGTGTAATGTTGCTTCTGTAGCAATGTTTTTAATATTTGACCTCTTCAGCTGTTATCTTTTATCTGTGGAGAACATTAGCATGGGATTTGTTTGATGTGCTTTGCATATCCTGAAACTGAAGGTCCACGCTGGATCTGTTGCGATGCGACGGGTCGCTCATTAGACTGCAGTCTGCATTAACCAACCTATGCAACAGCAACAGAGATAAGACTTGCAAAACAGCCCGCACATACTCCATACACCCATCAAACCTCATCGACTACATCTATACACTGTAGGCCATGTTAAAAAGATAGATTTCCTCCGATCACCGATGACAACACTGCTGCAACAAAAAAAACATTTTGAGATATTGTGTAGAATATCACAAGTGTTACATAAAGCTTTGAGATGGTATAGAGACAAGCGTGTGACGCACCTCTATTTTCCATTGAGGTAAGCGGTGAGATGCGACAGGATGTGGTTTATGTTCTGCACAGATATCATCTCTCTTTCCTCTGCTGTTTCTCTCTGCAACACTTACACAACGGGACACTGGGACTTATAGTCAAGAAACTTTAAAATTGACTCTCTTAACCAAATGATTCTTATATTGCTTGTGTTTGATATGGACAACAATTTCAGCATTTGATTCTGCTCACTTGTATGCCACTCTTCCTCAAGTGGAACAAAAAATATATTTTGAGAAATGTGCGTTCGTACAATGTCAATGGGCTTCAGTGTTGTTTGGTGTCCATTTTTTGTGTTCTGAAGAAGAAAGAAATTCATACAATGCATTACATTTATTTCTGATTGTAGGAGTAATCTTTTAAATAACTTTTTCAATAATTTTATTTGAAAAGAATATCGTTTGTTATTATACATTCCAAACTATATCAACTACAGTTGTGTTTTGCTGATTAGATTAGATTAGATTAGATTTTATTGTCACTGCACATGTAAGGTACAAGGCGATGAAATGCAGTTAGCATCTAACCAGAAGTGCATTAAGTGCAGTAAGTACAGAATATATATGTAATATATACAATTATAATACAGAATAGAAAGTATGGACATAATTTACAGATTTAAAATACCAAGCAGATATACAGATAGATGTACAATGAACTGAATAAAAGTGTATGTACACTATAGACAGATCTAGGGACATATAACAAAGTTTATAGTATTGCAATGGATAGTAAAGTGTATAAACTTTTTCAGTGTGCAAACGGATTGTTCAGTGTTTCTGAGAGACAAGACAGTAGTTCATGTAATAACTAGTTTCCTTTTTCATTGTTTTAAAAAGTTCGACGAAGACAGCGTTTCCTCTGGGTGTCCTCAATAGCAGGTAGTGTTGTCCCTGTGATGCGTTGGGCAGTTTTCACCACCCTCTGCAGCGCTTTGGGGTCAGCCACTGAGCCGTTATCATACCAGGCTATGATACATCTGGTCAGGATGCTCTAGATCGAACACGTGTAGAAGTTCACCAGCCTTCTTGACCAGGCTGGAGGTGTTAGTGTTCCTGGACAGGTTCTCAGAGATGGTGGTTCCCAGGAACTTGAAGGTGGAGTCACGCTCAACAACCGTCCCCTTAATCTGGATGGGGTCATACATGCTTCCTTTCTTCTTCCTGAAGTCCAATACAAGCTCCTTGGTCTTGGTGGTGTTAAGGAGCAGGTTATTTTCAGTGCACTTTGTGGCCAGGGGCTGTACCTCTTCCCTGTAGGCAGTCTCATCGTTGTCACTGATGAGGCCAATCACTGTGGTGTCGTCTGCAAACTTAATGATGGAGTTGGATCCATACATACGCTTGCAGTTATGGGTTTAAAGGAAGTTAAGTAATGGGCTCAGCACACAGCCTTGTGGTATGCCGGTGTTAAGTGTGATGTTTGTGGAGTGTGTGTGGTTTGACCCAACATGCTGGGGCCTGTTGGTCAGAAAGTCCATAATCCATCTGCAAACAGAGGTGTTAATGTCCAGGTCTCCAACTTTTATCGTCAGCTTGGAGGGGATAACGGTGGTAAATGCTGAACTGAAGTCAAAGAAACATCTGTAAAAAAATGTTGTTTTTTCCAATTGTGTGAGTGCAGAGTGCTGCACTGTGCATACTGCGTCCTCTGTGCTCCTATTTCTGCGGTAGGAAAATTGGTATGGGTCCAGTGTAGGTGGGAGGCAGTCTTTGAGGTTTACAAGGACAAGTCGCTCGAAGCACTTCATAATGATGATGTGATTCATGTTTTTGCACTTTAACTCTTCATATTATCTTCATAAAATACTTTTTATAAAGATGTTTTCAAAATACCAAAAATAAAATGTTCAAATTTGATTTCAGGTGATATAAAGACATGGGAGGCTGAGGCAAAGGTTTATAGAGATAAAAGCAGAGCTGTAAGTATTTCATATGTTTTTATACAACTGGTGTTATGATAATAAATCCGTTCACACACCGTTCCTCTTCACAGAATTTACTGTTCTTGGAAATTCCTCCATATCGAGATCCTAACATCTATCATCCGGTTAAAGTCAACTTTCATGTACTGAATGGCAAGAAGAAATGCAGTCAAGCTCAAAACTTCACCTACACGCCACTCTCAGGTGAGATCTTTAATCTCTTTGTCAATAAATCATGTGTACTCTGCTTGTCTGATGTCAATGACATCACTTCCTGTTCAGTGCCACAGATAAAGGCGGAGCCAGTGGAGGATTATCAATATGCTCAGCTGGGTTGTGCTGTACGTCCTGTGATGGGCGTCTCTCCGCCCTCATGCCGTTTGGCTGATGGCTGTATGTTGGCCAGTGGGCGCTCTTACTCGAGTGTGTACCCCCCTGCCCACCTTCAACACTCGGCTGGGCACTACCAGCTGGAGCATGTGATGACCGGGAGCTCCTCGGGTGACGCTTCGTGTATGTCAGGAGCGCATGACACAACCTCGCTGTCTCAGTTTGGGTCGAACTTCTACCTGAACACCACAGCAAGTGATGTAATCCAAGCAAGCACCTCAATGTTTCCAACCCTTGATGTGTCAGACATCTGCTCATCTGTGGGTCATCAGAGGGTGTATGGCTCACGGGCATCCCCGACCACAGGGAGATCTCCACCGGTTCCCAGTCATCAGCAGACATACCTGAACATCCAACATCAGAGAACCAACAGCCCGGTGAGAATCAACATAAAACAAGAGAACCTGGACCAGGCCTACCTGGATGATGGTTTGTGAACATCTCAAACATAGATTCATGCAGTATAGATAAAGAAAAAAGAAACATTACCGACCCATCTAACTCCCTGTACACATCCAAAAAGAATAGAGTTCCTGTAGATTATGTCTGATAACAAGGAATGACTATCACTAATCTCGGCTATTACTTTGAGTTAACAGAAGAATCATGACTTGGCTAAACTTAAATATAACAAAGTTTCACAACACATTCAACAAATTGTTTATTCGTTAAAATTAACATTCAATAAAATTCAACAAATTGTTTTTTAAACAACAATTATTAGACAGTAAGATATTAATATATATTCAACTGAATGTGAATAGTTTTAATAGCCAGTGGCCAGAACAATACAAACAAAAGACCTGCAACTTACCAGTCTGAAGATATAAACATTGATTCATATTTCATTCATATTTTCTTCATTTTGAAATGAAAGCAATTCTTAAAATCTATGAAATAATGCAAATATAACATTTAGGTCTTCAAGGTTTGTTCCGAATTTAAAACGAAAAAGACTAAATGTTTGAAATGTTTTAATTGTAGAATTCCTTTAATCCATTAAATCATCAAAATAATCTAGCCAGCAATAAAACTATTAATATTAGTTTTCTGGCATTTGAGTTTTTAACATACATATCTGAACTTTTAAGTGGTGGAAAATAAACCTGCTAATGTACAAAATGTACATTTAATTTAATGGTATAAATAATAATATAGGATAATTGATGAAGTGTAAAGTCTGACGTGTTGTACATTTATATTCAGGTTTTGTGTTTGTGGTGTGTGTCGGTTTGTGAAGCGGTGAATATGTAGATGAGATGTGTTAATGTATGTTATGTGGGTCAGGCTTCTGTTAAATATCGAGCTGTTAACAGAGACAAACAGGCCAGAGTATTGATCTTCTGACCAAGTTCAGTCACACACTCATTGTGTTGTGTAGATCATGTGTCTGTTGTGTGTTTGTAGAGTTGATTTTAATATTACACAACACACTTGTTTGTATTTGCGGTGGTTCGCGTAGGTGTTGAGTTTCTATTCTTGACTGATTATAGGAGTATAAAAGCAAAACCCAGTATCCCCTGCTTCTATATTTAGACTGAAAACTTTCCATTTATAGCCCACTGATCTGGTGTCAGCAGAACAACAGGAAACTCAAAGACGAGAGACATTCGGCCGCTCTGCTGCCAGCTAGTGAACACATTCTCATCCAAATCCCCCGTTTTCATTACTGTACGCCTGTTCTTCAGAAGGAAATACAATGAACATAAAAAGAGTTTTTTAACCTCATTGGCAGATATTTTTTCTTGTTTTAAGCATTTTATTTATTATTATTATTATTATTTATAATAAATAATATTATTATTTTATTATCTCTACTACTTTTGCTTTTTAGGTCAACATATTCTTTAATGGAAAACAAAAAATGCCATAGAATGTATCTTTATTATAAACGTATCAGTCAAATTCATCTTTGTTTTTGTTATTTTGTGAAGTTTTTGTCTAATATTTGTTATGTTTTTCTATTACTCCTCACAGTGAATGCCGTAATAAGAAAGGACATGAATCATAAAAATCATTTCTAAAGGCCGACATGAAGCACGCCGTCCTTCAGAATACATCATCAGGATCTGCTGTCTGTTTAAATGCTGTTTTTATATCGATTATTTGTAATGTGAAAGATTATTATTTCACTATGAAATAAACTTTAAATTTAAAATCACATGTTTTTATCATTAACATAAGTAAACATTACTAACATATGTTGTATATACGTCGTATGTATGTATGTATGTGATTATATTATATGTATACATACGTCGTATGTGTGTATGTTTATATATATATATATATATATTGCTTATTTTCTATCACAGATATGAACTTATATTTATCTATGTGCATTTGAATTAAAATGTTTTCATGGCGTATTTTAAATTCAGTTGATTTATGTACAAAGTTCAGTTCTGAATGCCAATTTAATAATACATTAAAAATGTTCAAATACATATTGTAAGAACACCTGACTCAAAGCCAGTTTCATATTAGAATAAAATATATTAAAATAAAAGTGCAGGCAGAAGCCAAATTTATTAATAAACCACATTTGATGTCAACCGCCACAAAACCACATGCCTGATTTATAAAAAGTTATTCATGAAATTCTTAAAAATTTGACTATTTTTCAGACCAAAAATGTTCTTTAAAATGTATTTTATAATAAAATTATTCTTACAAATGGACATTAGCATTAAAAATGTTTTTTTTCTAAATATTTACAGAAAATTAAAATCTCAAAAAATGCTGTAAAAATATATCTTTAAAGAATTGCATTTAATAACTTTCCTAAAGTAATAGTTCAATCATAAATAACGCACCCTATAGTTTTTCCAAACCTGAACATTTAATTGTTCCGATGAACACAAAGATATTTGTAAGAATACTTGAAACTCAACAATTCATGAACCGTTACCACTCAATAGGAGTAGAAAACATTTAAATGGTATTCACTATTACCCCACGACATTTTGTTGCAACTCAAAGCACAAAAAAGAATTATTGTTGATAAAGACATTAGAAACAACAGACTCTGTTTTCAGCTTTTTAATATTTTTACAATAATCATAAAACAACCACAAAGATTTGAAACAAAGGTACTTATAAAATCACCGTTTTGAAGAGGCAAAGGAGAAGACAAACTCATGATGTTGAACAAAACACAACAAATACATACAGTATGAAATCTATTAACACTGAACCTTTAATTTCATTTACTCCGTTTCTATCGCTTTTTCTTGCTCTCCTTTTTCAGTTTCTGTCGGATTTGTTGAACAGGGGCCTTTGGCTTCTTGTTCTGCTCAAAACCTCGTGTATCAGCCAGCTCTGGAGTCTCCACCTAAAATACACATTCATAAAATAAATTTTTATCTTCAAAGAATTGTTTTTTATCATCACAACGCCTCACAATATGTACAGTGGTTGTACTTTGAAACAGATATGATCAGGGTTAAATACAACAATACTAAAGAATACAAACATTTAGACACAAGTGACCTAATCAACAGTTCAAAATTCAATCAGAACATGGGAAAAATTAAAGACAATGAGGTAGAGAAGATGTGAGTATGCATGATGTAAACTACAGGTGAAAAGTTCTGGGACACTCGAGTTAAATCTGATCTGAAGGTGTGTGTGTAAAAATATACCTTCAATAGGCAAAACTATAATTTAGCAACCAGACATGTTTATGATAAAACTAATATTTTATATACAAAAAATTGCTTTTTAATTGGATGACTTTAATTTAATATAAGGGGGAAGAACAAACAATATACGCATAAATTAAACAGGGACTCCTTTAAAATCTTCTCAGGGTGAGACTTTAAGAAGCTGAAGAAATGAAAAGTTACCTATGTGAGAGAGACACACACACACACACACACACGCACACGCATACACACACGCACACTTATCATCATATAAATTGTAAAAATATAAATGAACAAGTGTCCCTGAAATGTTGACCAGTAGTTTATATTTTTCTGTCATTTGATTGCTTTATTCTCAAAGTCTCACAGGAGTCTTCGTCTGTCATGTGCTCTTACTGACTGTTCTTTCTTCAATAATCAGTAAAAGTAATAATCATTTCAGAAACATTTTTATTAAATAAATGTTACATTTGTCATGAGAACATGTATGTTTGCTAAATGATATTGTTGTCTAGTAAACTTCTTTCAGACATTTGTGGATTTATAAATAATGAGAAACACATCAGTAAAAAATATCAGAAAACTTTTTTGTCCGGTAGAAGAGAGAAACAAAAGTGACAGAAGTGATGTAGTGTACATGTGTGTAGTCTGCGTGTGTTCTCACTTTCACCTGTGTTGTTTTATACTTAAGAAAAGAGATATGATGATAGAATAAAGGAATGACTAAAGAAGATCATTGTTATAAATGAACCAGTAAATAAGAGAGAGATTCTCACCTGTTGGTGGCTCTTGGATGTGGGGATTATGATGGCTAAAATACAGACGAGTTGAAAGATTGCTCCCAAGAAAAGTCCATAACGCAGAAGACTCTCAAACAGGCTTGCTTCAGGAACTTCTGGAGGAGACAGATCCAGATCTCCAGACATGATGCTGATCACAACACAACACAACAACAAATAAATACAACAACAATAATAACAACACAAACACAACACAACACAACACAATACAACAACAATAACAACACAAACACAACACAACACAACAACAAATAAATACAACAACAATAACAACACAAACACAACACAACACAACAACAAATAAATACAACAACAATAACAACACAAACACAACACAACAACACACAATACAACAACAATAACAACACAAACACAACACAACACAACAACAAATAAATACAACAACAATAACAACACAAACACAACACCAAATAAATACAACAACAATAACAACACAAACACAACACAACAACACACAATACAACAACAATAACAACACAAACACAACACAACACAACAACAATAACAACACAAACACAACACAACACAACACAACACAACAACAAATAAATACAAAAACAATAACACAAACACATCACAACAACAATAACAACACAACACAACACAACAACAAATAAATAAATACAACAACAATAACAACACAAACAACAAACAAATACAACAACAATAACAACAAAAACACAAACACAACACAACAACAAATAAATAAATACAACAACAATAACAACACAAACAACAAACAAATACAACAACAATAACAACAAAAACACAAACACAACACAACAACAAATAAATAAATACAACAACAATAACAACACAAACAACAAACAAATACAACAACAATAACAACAAAAACACAAACACAACACAACAACAAATAAATACAATAACAACACAAACACAACACAACAACAAATAAATAAATACAACACAAACACAACACAACAACATTAACAACACCACAAACACATATAACACAAACACAAAATAACAGAAACACAAACAACAAACAAATACAACAACACAACGGTGTTATTAGCATATAAAGATGTAACACACACACACACACACACACACACACACACACACACACACACACACACACACACACACACACACACACACACACACACACACACACACATATTAGACATGTGTGATACATAAGGAACACTTTATCATGTTTGTGTAAAGATTATTTATCACTCATATCTGAACACATGACGTCATGAAAGCGTCTAACACACTCTTAACATGATTTATCCTTGTGTACAACACTACACACCACACAACACAACACAACACTACACTACACTACACTACACAACACAACACTACACACATGACTACACAACACAACACTACACAACACTACACAACACTACACTACACACATGACTACACTACACTACACAACACAACACAACACAACACACATGACTACACAACACAACACTACACAACACTACACAACACTACACTACACACATGACTACACTACACTACACAACACAACACTACACAACACACATGACTACACAACACAACACTACACAACACAACACTACACACATGACTACACAACACTACACTACACTACACAACACAACACAACACTACACACATGACTACACAACACTACACTACACTACACAACACTACACACATGACTACACAACACAACACTACACAACACTACACAACACTACACTACACACATGACTACACTACACTACACAACACAACACTACACAACACACATGACTACACAACACTACACTACACTACACAACACTACACACATGACTACACAACACAACACAACACTACACACATGACTACACAACACAACACAACACAACACACATGACTACACAACACAACACTACACAACACAACACAACACACATGACTACACACATGACAACACAACACAACACTACACAACACAACACAACACAACACAACACAACACAACACTACACAACACAACACAACACAACACAACACAACACAACACAACACAACACTACACAACACAACACAACACAACACAACACAACACAACACAACACAACACAACACTACACAACACAACACAACACAACACAACACAACACAACACAACACAACACTACACAACTCTTACCTGAGGAAAGAAACGACAGACAATCAGACGATTAAACGCTGATCTTCATCCGCTTGTGAAGACGAGCTCTGATGACGTCACATCCGGTGACGTGAGCGCCTCGTGCAGGACTGACTCTGAACTTCCTGTCAGATTCTGTACAGTTCTGTATAATAACTCACATTTAACCCTTAAAACCTCTTATTCTACACAATCAAACAACACATATGATAAATACATCTGAGGAAAGAGTCAGTTCCGCTGAATGTAACAATAATATTAAATATAAAACTCCAATAAACATGATTATGTTATTATGTTACATTATATATAATCATTCATATTCAGGACATTTATATTTGCTGAAATGTATAAACTAGACTAAAACCATTTGTGTTCAGATGACATCATTATTCTTATTTTGTGCTGTGGTTATTAAACATTTACAATTACATTTAGTCATTTAGCAGACGCTTTTATCCAAAGCGACTTACATTTACATTTAGTCATTTAGCAGACGCTTTTATCCAAAGCGACTTACATTTACATTTAGTCATTTAGCAGACGCTTTTATCCAAAGCGACTTACATTTACATTTAGTCATTTAGCAGACGCTTTTATCCAAAGCGACTTACATTTACATTTAGTCATTTAGCAGACGCTTTTATCCAAAGCGACTTACATTTACATTTACATTTAGTCATTTAGCAGACGCTTTTATCCAAAGCGACTTACATTTACATTTACATTTAGTCATTTAGCAGACGCTTTTATCCAAAGCGACTTACATTTACATTTACATTTAGTCATTTAGCAGACGCTTTTATCCAAAGCGACTTACATTTACATTTACATTTAGTCATTTAGCAGACGCTTTTATCCAAAGCGACTTACATTTACATTTAGTCATTTAGCAGACGCTTTTATCCAAAGCGACTTACATTTACATTTAGTCATTTAGCAGACGCTTTTATCCAAAGCGACTTACATTTACATTTAGTCATTTAGCAGACGCTTTTATCCAAAGCGACTTACATTTACATTTAGTCATTTAGCAGACGCTTTTATCCAAAGCGACTTACATTTACATTTACATTTAGTCATTTAGCAGACGCTTTTATCCAAAGCGACTTACATTTACATTTACATTTAGTCATTTAGCAGACGCTTTTATCCAAAGCGACTTACATTTACATTTAGTCATTTAGCAGACGCTTTTATCCAAAGCGACTTACATTTACATTTACATTTAGTCATTTAGCAGACGCTTTTATCCAAAGCGACTTACATTTACATTTAGTCATTTAGCAGACGCTTTTATCCAAAGCGACTTACATTTACATTTAGTCATTTAGCAGACGCTTTTATCCAAAGCGACTTACATTTACATTTAGTCATTAAGCAGACGCTTTTATCCAAAGCGACTTACAATAGTCGAGGAGACAATGAATTGGTAAATAGCCGATACAATGTACAATACAACATATACATGTGTAAGTGATATCTGATCGTATATAAGTGTTTTTCAGACATATAGAATGAGCACACACACACAATCTATTTAAAAGATGTTTATTTCCTCTGATCGTCTGATGGATAACTCATTGTTCATGTTTAGCAGATGAGTCCGGTCATATTTCACATTGTGTTTCTTACAGAAGCCGAGCGAGTCGCACTGACCGACGGCTTCACTTGTGTGGGAATAGAAAGCATGCCAAGCATCACATAAAGCTGGCCGCAGGTCCAACAGAAAGGCGTCGGGCCGGCGGATCAGACGCTGTTAGTAAGCACACGTGTTGGCAGTATTGGGACATGAGGGTGATTATAAGCTCCACATGGAGAGATGTGTCAGACGTCTGGCGTCCACAGTGTCCAGGGAAGACGGCATTTTGTTGCTTGCTCCACCGAGGTCAAGACAGAGCCCTGCAGTGTCTTCATCACGTTCACACAACACATTATCCAGACGGTTTTCTACATTGGTCCTATAGCAAAGAACAACACACAGAAGCGGACGAATATTCCTAGGCAGCAGTACACAGTCCACACATTAAATAATCCCCATCTAACATACATGACAGTCAGTATTGCAAAGAGTTTACATTTACATTTACATTTAGTCATTTAGCAGACGCTTTTATCCAAAGCGACTTACAATAGTTACAAAGAGTTGACAATGGGAAGATCATTCGACAACAACACTTGGATGCAAAACAGAATGACCACAGGACAGAATACTATTACATACACTTCAGTATTTCCTGTAGTAAAGTCCTTTAACTTCAGTCCTCCTATAATCGTTCCAATCCCAGTAGATTTACTGCAGTTAATACCATGGTATAGTATATTTCTTTACATGAGATGACCGTAAGACTCTCTTCATTCATTCGTTATTAAAATCCATACATCTACATCTCGCTTTCTATAATCTTGTGTCATTTAGACTCATCTTTTATGAATAAACCAATGACAGAAATTAAACTGTGAACTAGTGCTTTATCTCGAAATCATACTAACCGATGAGTTACACGTACATTGCATAATAAAGTCATGCTTTTGTACAATAATAATAATAATGATGATGATAATAATAATGTGTTTCTAATGACAGTATGAGTTTGATCATAGATATGATCATTGCATTGTTTATTGAAACTGTAAACACAAGAGCGTCACTTTCATTCAAGCTCATGTCATTAACCTTCAATGTTTGTGAATGAAACATAGGGAAGACAGATTTTCTCTCACACACGTGTATGTTATCATTATTAAGAGAATGAGCACTGTTGTGAAGGCTCATGCGTATGGCTTTGAGTTTCTGTATGTGTTTGTACACGTGCATCACAAAACCCGTCCAGCTCTTATGACATAACAACATCAAAAGAAAGAAAGAGATTATTTTGTAAATAATTCACAATTATTAAGAATATTCTGTTGAAATATAACAGTCAACAAAAACATTATTTAGAATAAAAAAAATAAGATCACAAAAAAGTATTAGTTGTTATTGATATTTTTAAAAATAAGATATAGAATTTAAAATCATGACAATAATCTTACAATTTGACACTTATGATCTTATAATTGAATTCCTTTAAATTACTTAAAATCTCTTTTGATTTTGTTCTGGATGTTTGTCATGAGATTCGTTATGTAACACAGTCCTGAAAATTCAACCTGAAGATATTTCATTCTTACAATATTACATCATAGGGACAGAGATAAGACAAATGACCCAAACATGAAATAAATGATCAAATAAAAACTATTGAAATCAAAGACATCACAAGCAAAAGTCTAGAACACACGGCCGCTTCTAACTCTCGGTTGCAAATGTAAAAACTCTATTCATATATTCTTAATATATTCTAAACATATCCTTTTCTGGGAAATGTCATAAAATGTGCATTCAGTGCATTTATTCCTCTAGATTTTATTATCAAAATGATAAAATTCACACACAATATAGTAATGCTCTAAAACATGCTTCTATGTACATCGATTTATAGACACATGCTGTAGAAAGAACTTGAATGCATATATACACACGCAAAAGCTGAGGGGGAAGTGTTGGTGGCATCTGCTGTGGGTTCTTAATTTCTTTATTAAGCGTAACCTGATGGAGCGAGAGTGGTGACCCCGGTGACCTGCCTCTGACCGGCTCATTTGAGTTCATACTTTGGCATCTCAGAGAGTTTTGCTCCAAACAAACAAGGCAGTGACATAAAACACAAACTGGGACGTGTGATGATAATCCTGCCGTACATTCACAGCCAGCATCGGTTGTGACGTGTGTTTGTGTGTCAGGTTTGATCTGATGGGATCATGCTCACTTCTAAACATTAGACATATGAAGAGAGATGTCTGTTTTTGGCACTGTAACTGCAGCATTACAGTAAATACACAGATTATTATGTAAACCATGCTGGACTAACATTTAAAATTCATGTATATTGCCTTTATAACTCGTGATAAAATGTTTGACCTCGTAAACTTTCATTTATACTTTAATCTGAATTTGCGACCTCAGCTTTGTTTCTTTTGTCCTTATGTATTTCCAAAATCACACACTATAATATTTCCTCTGACAATGTAAACAAATCTGTCCTATGTGAGGTTGTGTGACTTTAAAGTAGCGTGTAAATCATGTTGGATATATGAAAATAAATATCGTTTGCAATTTAGTTCTCATTCATGAAACTCCTGGAAAAAATCCAAACTAATCCAAACTTTATTTCGGTTTTCCTACATTTTGCACATTTAAATTGGGGCCTATTTTAATGTGAGAGCTGAGGAAATTTAAGTCACGAGATAAAACCGAAAAAACTCTTCTATGATGCACAAAAATATTTCATCGGACCAAGCGTTTCATATCTGCCTCGGTTCATATTTTCCAGTAGATTTTTTCAAGTATATTCATGAGAATTTGATGTGATGCGGAGCTGTGGGGTTTCATGCAGCGGTGGGTTAGTTAGTAGGTTAGTCAGGCTGTGATTTGATAAGTTACTTCTTAGCCCACAGAGCAGCGAGAGCACCGTCGATGTCTTCCTCAGGTTGGAGGGGATGCCATTGAGCGATGGGTCGACGTGGGTTCGCCAGCATATCAGACCAGTGCTTCAATGCTGTGCTTGCGGCTTTGCTTCCGATGAAGATCTTCCCGATGGCGTCATTCTTGCCGATCTTGTCGTAGTCAAACACGGTCACAACCACAATGATTTTCTGAGGAACAGAGAAATAAAACTCACTCACATTACTCTTATAAAATTGAACCATGGTTTTATCAGAGTCAAGGTGATTTTAGTGGACTGACTTTAATTGGTATTACCATAGGGTTTACTACAGAAATCAGGTACATTTATCGTTACTATAATTACTGTAATAAATTACATGGTATTGTGGTAAGAGAAATTCTTAATTATTGTATGGACCTCAAACCTCACAAGAACTTGTGTTTCACATTTAACTGAGAGTGATTATATTATATATGGAGAGAATGTGACTAACATAAGAGAAAATGAAATAAATTTAAACAAAACAGTAATTTGGTAACTTGGTTAAATTTAACTTACATAGGAGTACCAAAGATTTGAATATTTCGACTAAAAGAGCTGAGTTATTGTCTGCCTAAATGTGTGACAAACAACAACTAAAATGTCTCAAAACTGAAGAAAATGAATAATTCTGTTTCATTCTCTGAAGATCTACCTGCATCTGCTCCAAAGGAATCTCAAAGCTGAAGGATTCATTGTAATACGGGTTGAGAGTATTCTTCTTCACCGTGGTTTTCTTCTTCTTCAGACGCTTTCCGTTCTGCAGCAGCGCAATCTTCACGTATGGATCTGTGAGAACACATGAGATATTATGAGATCATGATGGATGTGTATGAATGAGTTTCTACACGGAATCTCCGGCCTCCTCACCAGACAGACCACCAACATCCATCTTCTTCAGGTTCTTGGCCTCCAGGATACAGACGGTGAGTTTTCCAGCAGTGGGAACATAACGGAGTGAGATGCAGATGTCACCGAGCTTCTCAGGCTGTACGGATCACACGAGAGAATTCTTTATATCACAGTGTACATGACATCATGACTGTAATGTGTGTTGTTATGGTTACCTCCTCTTTCTCAGCACTATCCAGGTCTCTCCACTCTTCTATTGGCTGACCCAGATCAATGGTGTTCATGGGTAATTTCACCTCGCCGATGATGTCATGCTTTGAGAAGCGGTCATAGTCATACACAGACATGACAAGAGTCTTTCCGCCCAGCTCCTGGTACGGTATCTGGTGGAGAGAATATAAAAGAGATGGTGAGCTGTTTAATACACTTTTAGAGATGTATTTTAAACGTATAGAGACCATTTTACTTTATTAAGTCTCTTTAAGGATATTGCTCGAGCTGTCAACGTGTGATTTGTGTCATGATCTCTTTCTTTTCTGACAGAACTATTCAGTTTTAATCCATGTATAATATTTGTGTTATTGTGCTGTTTCATTGGTGCACACATGTGTAAGACGTGTCCCTCATCACTTTAGTCTATGTGAATGTATTAATTATTTTGAATTATAATCGATATTATCGCTTTGAGACCACACGTATATTCTCGGGGAGAATACTTCTATAGAAACTGCTGTAACACTTATCAACCACATAGCAACAGCCAGGTTACCCCCCCAAATCTTTACCTTGCTGTTATTATTACTGTTATTGTTTTTGGGTTAAATACAAACCATTTGCGGGGTTTTTTATGCCAGTTGACAAGTTTGTCCCTTTTCGACCCAGTAATGGGTTGAAATAACTTGATGATATGCAGTATAGATGTTAATCATCTTACCTTGAAGACGAAGCTTTCGTTGAACACTGGATTGAGGGTCTTTTTGTGCACTTTAGTGTCATACTTCTTCTTCTTATCAGGAAGCAGAAAGACTTTAACATACGGGTCAGAGGTTCCACCGGAGTCCATGGAGATCAGATCAGCACACTGCAGAATCCCCACTGTCAGCTGTCAAGACGAGAAAAACATCAGATCTCATTTCTCATCAAATCCAATTCTTCATTACATGATGTATTTATTGCTTTCTTTAAACTGTAAAGCACACAATCATATATACAAACAGCTGATCAGATGCACATTCATCAGATATTTATAAAACAAACATCCCAGCATGAACATAATGTCATATTATAAAAAATAAACACATGAGATCTATTTAATATCTTACAGACATACACAGATTACACAGATTAACAAAAACTATTTCCGGCAAGAATAATAAGCGGATAACAAGTTTCATTAAAAGATGAAGTTAAAGATGATAAAATAAGGCAATAAGCTGAAGTAATCATATTTATTTTGTCTGATTTGTATGAAGTAAATATTCATAAGGATTGGGTGCCACTGAACGCTCCATTTAAAACTGCTGGACAAAAACATCTGAACACATCACGCTCACCTTATTATCCTGGAAGTCATAATCTAAAGAGTATTGGAGTTTTCCCAGTTTCTCCTCCTCTTTTTCTTCTTCTTTCTCCTCTTCAGTCAAACCGGTTTCTCCCTCTTCTTCATCATCATCATCCTGAAATTTCTGTGGAATGAACAGTGAAGTCTGTCATCTGAAGAGAACACATGTGAGATTCCTGACTATAAGCATGCCTCAAGCTCAGATCCCTGATCAGCACCTCAGAGAAATGACATCATTCAAATATGACTCTCAGAGTTCACACGTTCCATTGGTGACACTTTGTGTTTTGGGTTTACATTGATTTTTAAAAGCAGTGTGCAGTGGCCAACTAAAGTCTTTTGAGCTATTTTCAGCATACAAAACGCTGACGCCGATGTTCTGAACATCATCCAGACCAAAGAGAGAAAGAGACAGAAAGTCTGCAGTATACAGCGGCCCAAAAAATGCATTTTGTATACTTAGAAACACTTTAAAGTCTCTGAACATCAAACTGCTTAGTGCTTCATTATCAGC
>JAWHQN010000032.1:2500-50000 GCA_033220385.1 Triplophysa yarkandensis
ATAATTCAGATTGTGCTCTTGAACACACACAATAGCAGATTAGCAGTTATGTGTTATGGAAAAAATAGATGGTTGGAGGAAAATACGATCACTTAATATTTGACAGTAAATAATGTCAAATAAAAGTCCCTCCATTTAGGCTAATTAAGTATTTTGACAATGTGTATACATTTTTTTTACATGTAATACACATGCACGTGCATGCATGCACGCACACAAACCCACACACACCTGTAAAGAAGAGAGAGTTTTGTGAAACACCAAAAGTTCTGTGAATCACAAAATGTTTGACACTTTAGGTTTTTATTTTGTCATTGTGCAGTTGCTAAGGTTTTGTTAGAGAGTTCTGTGTGGCTGCTCAAAGTAACTCATGACTTCTTGATGTTCTTGTGGGTCAGTGTGAGTCTGTGAGATTCTTTGTGTGTTAACTTTATCATGGTCTACGCTAAAACAGACAATCTGATCCCAATTAAATATGATGCAAATATTTAAAGTAAGACATGCAAATGTTCCTTTGTTCCTTGATCAGCAGCACCTGTGTATAACATGCAAAGAGTAAAAATATTATGATAAAATATTTAATAATTGAAATTCAAGTTCTTAACTTGCTGATGGGTTACAGAAACATCTGCTCTGCAGTGTTTCTCTCTCTCACTTAGGTTTCTTCAGCACGCTGCAGATGGCAAAGACAGATCGATGCTTGCATGTGGGTCATACACATATCTGACATCAGCACCTGTGACCTTGTTTTCATGGAGCAGCAGGAGAACATCAGGTCTGTAAGCTTCTACAATTCAGTACCTGTCTAAGATCAAAACAATATGCTTTCAAAAACAATGAGCCATTCTGAGATTACATTTGGGCAAGGGTCAAACGTAGAAATGTAACTCTTGTACTGACGTTTAAAGTTAAACTTCAACCAAAAATGTAAATTCAGTTCATTATCCTCTTCCCATTTTTAAAAGTGTAACTTTAATCTACCAAACAAAAAATATATTTTAAGTAAAAGTCATGCAGTGGCACATATTGTAATTCT
Source organism: Triplophysa yarkandensis (assembly GCA_033220385.1). NCBI lineage: Eukaryota > Metazoa > Chordata > Actinopteri > Cypriniformes > Nemacheilidae > Triplophysa > Triplophysa yarkandensis. The sequence continues at coordinate 3,537 of JAWHQN010000032.1, forward strand.
GCTTAATGGACATAAAACCAATGCAAGTGAATGGATTTACCAACTTATGTTCTGCAGAAGAAAAGTCATACAGGTTTAAACTGACATGTGGAAGAAAAAATGATGACAAAGCAAACTCTGAAATCTAATACAAGCCTGCACAACAATCATTTTATGATAAGAATTTAATTAAAATCTTTATTTCATTTCATGTGTTACATTCAATATCCAATGTTTGTTTTGGACACATATATGAGGCATAAATACAAACAAGCAATCATTTGCTGTGCTGTCTTTAATCCATAGTATAAGATGAGGGAGCTCAACTTCACACCCGCATATTTACATAGAAAGTCAAACTTTATACAAAGTCCACGCCGTTGATATTTACACACCAACAAAGAAAAATTGACATTTCCGACCAACCACATAACACCCTCAGTGCTGCATGTAGGTCTATACAGTTATCTTAGTGAAAAGTAAAAAAACATATGACACATACGACACATGGTGTTTTGAAAGTTGGTGAATAACCGGATTCTGTTTGATATGTAGAAAGACATTAACATAAAATTATAAGTAGTAAGCCGAGAAGAAGTACATTTCATATCTGTTATGTCTACAGTGCTCGTGTACAGGTCAACACACAACCGCTGAGTAAGTAAATGTGTCAATTTAAATGAATTCAGTGTTGCTTCACAGCAAAGCCTCAATGAGAAAACAAAAAGAACACAGGAAAACTAAACGTGTAACAGTGTTCTTGACCTCCAGCAGATTTGTATTAAAACAGCATGAAAAACAAACAAAAATAAATGAAAGCCCTTATATGTTGTTTAACAGAAATGAATCCTGGTTGAAAGTCAAGCAGCGTCTCTGAGCACCAGTTGAAAACTCAGTAGTTTGTGTTTGGCAAAATCCCTCAAAATCCTACATGACTGTTTAAAATATGAGACGCAACCGAAATACAATTAAAGCTTGATGTTTTCTACATATCTGTTGCTTGTTATTAATGAAAGATTTTGAGAAGAGGAAGAATGAGGTAAGCGGACTGCATTTATCATAAAAATGGCATCAATAACATTTTGTGTGGGATTGGAGGAAGGAAGCTACTACCATCGTATCATCTGCTGCCGGCATGACATGGGTTTTAGTGTTTCTTTAATAGTGTTTATAAAGGAAATGACTTTCTGTGACGATGAACCAATGCTTACGATAACTGATGTGTATGATAAAATATGATAAAATTATAAAATGTATTGTTGAGTACAGTCATGGGATCATCTCATAAAACGCTCCGATGTCATATTCACCCCAAAAATCCAAACCTTTCCTCAACTGAGATTAGGACAAATATGAGTATTTATACAGATATGATGCATATTGTATTTTTCATATATCATACATCCTAGACATTATGCTAATGTTTATAAATAAAAACGTAAAAAAGTTGTTATATTACAATGAGAAAGTAAAAATTTTCTGAAACAAAAAATCATAATATTCTTTAAATATGCTTCATTCTCTTTGGGTTTTTTTGGAAGTGAAATGACAGCTGGGGGAGTTTTAATGACACGAAATCATTTTAAATAACGAAAATATTTTGAGATACAAAGGACTAACTAAAATCAACTCAAGAGTTTTGCAATTTTTTGGCAAATGGACAAGAAAATCTCTCCTTCATCATCCCTTGAACATGAGAGGTTATAGATTGAGACTCGTCTCACCCACCTCCAGAAACAGTGAGGTGTAAAACTCTGGCTCTAGTTGTTTATTACGATAACGGTTGACGATTTCTGAGATTTTCTGTTTCCGCCGCACATGTGGAGGGCTGTAAGATTCACTCTCTAGACGCTTCCTCCGACACGCGTTTATGACAGTCTCTCGCACCAGAAACCCTACAGAGAGTGAGAGGAGGACAGGTTCAGAACAGCTTTTTCAATGGAAACACAGAGGCAAGCATGTGCAAACTTACCGAGTGATCTTCTACTGACGACCATGTTGTCCACCAGAGGAATGACCATGTTAAATTTGCCCACAGCGCTGTGAAGTTTGATTCGGAACAGACCGGTCTTCAGAGGGTGGATGAAGATTATAGGAACGTCCTTCTCTGAGGAGCTGGACCTGCGAGAAACCAGTGGGTGTGAGAAACTGAGGCAGTGGATGTGTATTTGTTTGTCTGTGTGTGTGTGTGTGTGTGTGTGTATGTGTGTGTGTGTGTGTGTGTGTTACCTAGACGCAGTGCTGTTGGCAGCCGTCTCCACACCTGTACTGGTCTCTGCCAGCAATTCAGACACAGGAAAGTTCTCTGCACAAACACAAGAATATAGAATTATTTCATCACACAGCAGAATCATAACACTATACACGTGTGTAAACAGGCATCACATTTCACCTATGTCATCGTATCTCTCTACCCACACCACTAACACTTTGGTGTCTGGTCCTAATGGAGGGATCGTCCGGCCTGCCGGCAGCTTCCTGCTCTTCACTGTGGGAGACTACAAGAAACATCACAAACACAATACACATTACAGTCGAGAATTACACACAACACATGATGATATTGACAGCTACTGTAACAGAAGTCAAGGACACACATGTACTGTACTTCCTGCTCACACACACACACACGCACGCACGCACGCACGCACGCACGCAATCAAACTTCTCTAAAAACATAATTTCTATCAATATTTTCTAAGTTCATGTAACGAACAAGATGCAGCAAGTAATTATAGAAAACATTTTTATTTGTAATATCCACCAATATTTTAGCGAACTGTAATACAAATATTTGTGTTAATTAGATTACATTTTTTCCAATTATAAACTTATATAAATTTCATTTCAGAGCTTTCATTGTACTCATTTTACTTGGGTGTAAATTGTTTAATGTACACAGTGCGATTTTTGTTTCTGGCATAATTAATAATTTGTAAAAATAACATTCACAACAATAAAAGATTTCTGAAAAAAAGAAGTAAACGTGTTACCCGCTGTGTTGGGCCCATGTTTTCTGAGTGATTGGGATGGAGCTCCAGCGTGAGATTGTGTTGTTTTAGTAAACTGGGTAACAGCTCCATCTGCGAGTCGGAGTCTGCGGTCGGGAAGCTGCTCTCTGACGACTCGGCTGCACACATTACCACAAAAATGAACATTTGTCATACTGAAGAAATCAATAGAAATTCATTAAATGAGTTTAACTCATCACAGCAAACAGAAACAGATCCACTATTAGTGGCACTCTGCAGTGTGTTATCAGATGCTTGTGACCTTCAATTCAATTTGTGTTCAGGAAAAACAAACACACCAAGTGCACTACAGAAATAGAGCAGAAGTCTGATGTTGAATGTAGATGAGGTGACGTACCCGATGAGTCGCTCAGAGACGGTACGACAAACGCTATTTCCGTCAGTCCATCGGCGTAATAAAGCACACGCTTTTCTCCATTAAACACACCGCCACCCGTGTCGCCCGGCGTTACACATTCATCTGCAAAAAAACACAAAGATCTTATTACAGATCTCACAAACAAATCCAGTTTTTTAATTTTACGGTCAGGTGTGTACCTGGTGTTTCAGTGCCAGTCGGTGTATTTATGGTCCAGCTGGTGAACACACTCCCTGTCCAGCCGGGGTGCTGTCCAACTTCCACCGGCCAACCCAGAGATAACAAGAGCTCCAGAAAATGAGGTTGAACATTAGCTGAGGAGTCCACATTCCTCAAGATCTACATGAGAAGACGCGAGAGTATTACATATAAACATTTTCTAAGTCATGACGGCAGAAAGGATTTATCAAAGGCCTTTATTCACCTCTTGGCTGCTTTTTTGTCCTGCTTTCATGTAAAATATGAAGACAGTGTCACATGGTCGGGAAGGCAACAGGTCCAGATAACTGATGTCATCAACAAATCCGGACACGGATGAGTCGAGAGCGATGAGGTGAGGAGGTAATCGACTGTTGCCCGGCTCCTGAGCATACACAACAATTACATGCTTTCATCATATAATCATCGTCATGTTATATCAAACCTGCATTTCTTTCTTTCTTCTTTCTTCAGAATATCACCATACAGGACATTCTGGCAAATGTTGCGAACCAAATAACACTGAAACTCACTGACTTTAAAATCACAAAGACTTTTCCCAAAATACCTTGTTTTGTGTTTCATTTTTTGTTACTTTTTAGAAATCTCAAGTATTTCAAAGCTGATGATAACTTATGATTGGGACTGTTTAAGTGTGTAAAAATATTTAGTGTGAACACCTTGAGTGCCTCCAGCGAGAGAAAGCCAAAGTGTGAGAGGAAGAGTCGAGCGGTCTGGAACTCTTGAGCTGGAGGCGGAGGTTTACAGTCTGTCAGAGGGTCAGGGAAGGGTTTGTTCCTCCATAATTCTTCAGTGTGAAGCTCAAGCTTCGTCTCATAGTCCATCTGTTTGGCCATCACAGCTCGTAGCTTATCATGCTGCTGCTCCAGCTGAACACACACATCCACATGCAGGTTTAATGGACAGTGTTTGAAATGCAGTTGTACTGAAGACTTCAAAAAAAATCACCTCTTTATCCACAATGTCATGCAGGTCTGGGATGCTCAGGTCAGCCTTTACGAACGGGATCTTATCCACTTCCTCTGGGAATGGTCTGTGCTTGACATTAAACCGAATTCCTACATCATTTTTGGGAGTGGGGCGACTTTCAGGAACAAACACCTGCTGTAGGTAAAAATAATGTCATGCTATTTATCATTCTGATGTTATATTATATAATGATATATCTCTTGTGATGTATGGTTGTGGATATGTCTTACCTTCTGATTGGCTCTTGCTCCTCTGGGTTGATGGAAGAGCTGCATTGTCCACGCATGGCGACCTGACATGCCTCTGATTAACATGGTGACAGATGGACAGGGATCTGTAGACACATACACAAATTAAAACATTAAACACATCTCCAGTTCAATCAAGATCATTTTTATATATTTTTTCTTTGCATTTGCCAAAATGTTTAATTAAATGAAAAGCTAGGTATTTTGTTGTCATGTGTGAATCATAACACTATACGTGTTTTGCTCACTCTGTTCGTTTCCGAGCGGCTGTTCCAGCATTGCCAGGATGACGGAGTTATCAAGAACAAAGTATCTGAAATTGCTGTGAGATGTGGAGGTGAGTCTGGAATATTTTATCAGCGTGTCCTCATTCAGCAGACTGCAAGGAGAGGCGGGGCCACTTGGGGATGGGAACGCACCTAAAACCTGCATTATACTGAAAGACAGAACATCAGGAGTGAAAACAGGTCTACATACCAAAGTAAAGAAGTCAACAAGCACTAAACTATCTCACAAACCATGATAATGTTGCCTCCGCAGCATCTTTCACTCTCATAGACGCAGGGTTGTGCTCTTTGTCACCTTTATATTTTACTTCTTGTTCACCAGTTTTGGACTTGCTGCCTGATATGCCAAGCTCGACAATTTCCAACACCTCAATTAGACAATCCTAAACACATGATGACAATTAACTCTCAAGAGTTACATCAGATTTAGCAGATTTTTACAAAATACACAGTAGTGGAGAAGATGTATGGAGAGCAGATTTTCATATGCTAAAGGAATTTGAACCGAATAACTGAAGTGAGAAAGAGGTAACGTGGATAATACCTTCTCATTGAGCATGTCTGGATGTTCAGTGAGCCACACACACAAGCAGTGAAAAGCAGCTACAATCATGGAGTGCAGATCTCTGGAGTGAAGCGGAGCAGGACGACTGCACTGATACACGATGTAGCTGCACACAGAACTAACAGCACGCTTTCTATCAGAAGACTCCACGCTCACCTTCACCTGACACAAGAGAGTATATGAATGAGATCATTTATCAAACAACAGCGCTTTATTTACATATAATGCCTTGAAACGGCCATGATCCTGATTATCACATAACAACAGGTACCTTGGCGAGGCCGGCGAGTAGCTCGAGAGCGGCCAGTGAGATGCTCATGTCAAGTCTCCACTGAGAGTTCAGTCTCTGGGTGAGCAGGTGAATACTGCGGATCAGCAGCCCAGTGGCCGTGTCTGTGTGGAGAGCTGGGATATAAAACACAGCACGCCACACACAGCGGGTTAGTAACACACATACACACAAACAAACGCAAGCCAGGCACAGAGATGCAGTCACAAGCCACGAGACAACAATGATCAAACACAAATACAGATCATTCATCAAAATCAGACTAATGATCAAAATAAAAATGTAAAGTATACTTGAGATCATGCTCAGAAAACAATATTGAGATCAATATGGTTAAGGAAGTTTTGCAAGAAAGATGCCACCACATTTAATTTGAGGCAGTGATGAAGAGAAACAGTCTGTTCACATAACTTGTGTTGCCTTGACATTATTCATTCAAGACAACAGAGACAGTTTATTTACTCAAATTAATTTCCACGGGAAAAATTCTGAGGACAAGAGTCAAAAAAGCGCAGTTCAGAAAATGACATCTTGCAGAGTAACACGAAGTAAATAGCATGAGTCTTGGACTGTCTTTTACACCACACAGCCTCACGTATAATGTTCACGTGACATTATACACAGAAAACATCTATCCATAGATAAAACAAGTATTTATTTACAGGCAAGCGTTTATTAGACATACATCTACAAACATGCAGATGCGACATTTTGCAGATGAGACAGTAGATTAAATTTAAGCGCATTAGTCTGTATCTTTGACTTTTGTAATGACACAAATTGATTCCCCCTAATGTGGTTGTAAACCTGTGTGTTACACTTTCTTCAGTGGAACACGAAAGAATAAATTTTGAATAATGTGTCAGTGGTTTTCCACAAAAGAAATGGTTCCGTGTTGCTGGGTTACCAACATTCTTTAAAATATCTTCTTTTGTGTTCTGATGAACAAAAAATGTGGCGATGTGTCACTGTGGTGCAAGTGGGATGGCACGAGTAAATCATTGTTTGGTTGCTATGTTGATCATCAGTTAGATGTTTGAGTCACAAGCAGGTAACAAATCGGTTCTCATTAATGTGAGTGATGCCAACTTCATCCTTCAGTAGCTGTCCAAATACATGTGAATATTGGTTGAACGGCACAGTTTTGTAGGTCACTCTTAAACCCAGCAAAAAGATGAAATGACACAACACTCTCTTAGAATATATCTTGTGTGTCATGTGACCTATTCTGTTCATAATGAAATGATGGTGTTCAAAACTGAGTGTAAATGTACCGTAGTCTCTCATCAGGGCCTGGGCGGGTCGTTCGCTGTCTGGGGTGGTGGCCTCTGAGCTGCCTGCGCTCGTGTTGCTGATTCCGCTGTTATTGCGGCTGTGGCTCTTGGCCAGAGAATGACTGCCATCCACACTGGCCTGATGACAAACACATACACACATATATTGCTCTCATATGTGTGTCTGAACCTGGACATTTCTACAAGTGAACAGAAATGCTCATACCACTTCAGCCTGAGTCCCGACAGATTCCAGAATCGCTGAGTCCTGGACGATATTGAGCATCGCGGCTGTTAACAGAACAATTCACAAACAAATAAATGAGCCATTTACAGTGTTAATTATTTATGTTTTAGTTGAAAGAGATAATTTGTGTGGCCCCACGTCTGCATGTAACAGCTGTTACTTATAGATTGATTGGTGGCTTGTCCAATCAGATTTCAGAGGCAGAACAATCCATTTCAACAAACCTGTAATCTGATATATTGACCCGACAAGCCTACCTAGTATCATCTGTGTATTGATCGGGTCTGTCTCTGTTTGCAGGGCGCCAATCAAAATATTGACCAATCGCAGCTTGAGGGAGAGGAAGGTGACCGCTTTGTCATGCAGAGAATTATCGTCATTGCTGAATTTCCCCTCAAGAAGAACCTGCCAATGACAAATTAGAAAACACATGGTGACATTTTGTATTTTCATGGAAATAAATGAGTTAAAGAAGCAAGATAATTTTTTGAATTTTACAGATGAAGCTTCACCTCTGACTTGATGTTGCCAAAGTGATGAGGAAGAGGCAGCATGGAGAGAAGGATGTGAATGGATGCTCTCCTCAGTTCAGTTGGGTTCACGTATGACTTGAACTTACTTAACTCTCTGTTCAAATCAAAGAGAAAGAACATTTTAATAATCATCCATTAAATTCTATGTTAAAATTTATACATCAAGTCATAATAGCAGATTAGCGTGCTATGTGCTTTATTTATTTCACATGATCTTTTATTTGATAAAATTACATACTATCCACTCTACAAAGCCATTTTTAAAACTCAGGTTAATGGATTTGTTTTTGGTTTCTCTCACCGATCAGGCAGAATGGTCTCCAGCGCTGATATAAAGTATGGAACCACAACATTAATCCCTTTTAGATCTGAGCAGAAGAGAGCTGAAGAGTTGAGGATAATGCTGGCCAGAACCGGTCTACAGATGAAGTCGGATATCTGTAGGCCTTGGATGAGAACCATGTAGAACCTGTATAACCAGAGCAAAACAAAACAAAACTTTAGTCCATCAGAAACCTTAACGGAAAGTTTACAGACCATAAAATCCTGATATTGTTACAATCATGTTCTCTTAAATAAAAATGCTACGTTCATCAGGTAAAAAATTACTAGCATAACATGGATCACAATTACTAGCACATTGATTTTAAATTTCATTTCACTTCAGCCCATTTTTTGTGTTTCCAAGAATGTTTTTGATATATTTAGACACCTAAAATATTTACAATACCAACTAGAAGACAGCACAAAGACACCAGTGATTACCTGGAGAGATAAACAGGAAGTATCTCCTCTCCAGTCTTCTTACTGCTGAAGATCCTGCAGAGCGTTCCACATGCTTCAGCCCGACCAGACTCATAGTTTTCAGGAAACTCATTTGCATCAAACATGGGGTTAGACACCATAGTGTCCGTGGACATCTGAGAACCCTTTCGTCTCAGTTCAACTCCAGCCTGAGTCGCCAGAGCTGAGAAAGAGAGAGAGCGAGAGAGAGAGAGAGAGAGAGAGAGAGAGCGAAGAAAACACAAAGACTTAATGACTCTTTCATTCATTTACTGTAGGAGGACATAACAGGGATTACGGACAAAGAGATCTTCTGATATGTACTGAAATAATTTAGCGTAACGTTTTGAGATTATGAACGTTGTTCACTAATACTACAACCCTAAAATTGTAACTAAACCCTAACTAAAAATTGTAGGGGAAGAGCTTTGTTCTTATGATGCATGTTTGGAAATAACAAAACTAGATTCAAGTGCATTTCAGATCATTAGTGGAAAACAAAACAGAACAAATGATGTCTCCTGGTCAGTCTCCCTGTTATCAGAGCATGTCAGCAGAATTTCATATTACACTAACTTGATCCAATTTTTATTCATCGAGCATCCTACAGTATGACAATAAGGCACAATACGGCTAAAACAAACTGCACCAACAATCACGACATGCAGAAATATCCATACAAAACAAAATCAATGGATGAAAAATAAACGTTAACACAAAAGAAAAGCTGTCGAATGAACGTTGGCAAAAATAAAATTGGTTGGTGTGTTTCTTTGGAGAAGATTAGTTAGTAGAGGTCCTTCAGGAGATGGTATGGGTAGGAACTAGTTTCAATGATGGTAGGTAAGTTGAAGGATCAAGCGCAGCAGATATTCTCAGGTCTGGGAGAAACGTAGTTAATCTACGTTCCCCTGACACAGAATATGTGTTGCAGTTGAGCCGATGATATTTGGGCAGCAGTCATTAATCAGACCCCTAACGGACCCCTGACTCAAGCAGCATATGCGCACGTCTCTTGCCCCAAGAAAACAAGTACTGCAACAATGAAAGAGTGGTGGTCAAACAAAAAAAAAGATTAAAAAAGAAAATGAAGGGAAAATGAAAGAACTGCAACTGGTAAAGCTTGCGTTCCTACTTACAAGATTTATAAGAAAGAAGAATTTGGAAAAATGTCGCTGCAAGATAACAGAGATAAAATGGAAAGAAATCAAAGAACAGCAGTAGAGGTCATAAGACTGTGCAGAAGGTCAATTCCATTGCTTCTCTATTAAGAGACCATCACAAAGAGATCCAGATCTTCAATCATGCAAAAAGACAAGTGAACAAACTAAAGAAAGTAAACCAAATATGGACACAAACTCTCAAGAATATTATCAAAAGAGTACTAAACACTCAGAAAGTTGTGTTTAATACATTATGCTAAATATAGAATCAGTCTAAAATAAACAAAAGATCTGAAAATATATATTAATAGTTGACAGCACAGCCATGTTAGCAATTACGTCGTCTTTAATCCTCTTCATTACTACACATTTACACTTATCATAAATATCAAATGCTGCTGAGATCTTGCAGATCATAAAACATGTCTTCAATTTGACATTTTTTGTCCATTTTTATGTTCATGCCTGCTTCATTATCAGAGTGTAATGACATGAGTCTATGTCATTTTTTTTCATAATTTTTAACTAATGTTGTTCTGTTGAAAACAACTCATTTACAACTCATTGTATTATAGTAATGTGATAAACTTCTGAGGAAGTACAGAAGCCAAAGAGGAAATTATTTTGGAGAAACAATTATTTCATGACAGATTAAAGATAACAGAAGCAAACTTGCACTGATGCCTCATACATAATATGATCTTAAGAAGTGTACACTAGTTAGAGAATTAAAAAAATATATATCCTCATCACAAACTCATTTAATATTAGTCTGTGTTCTTAATCTCTAAAAAAAATTGATGAGAATTGGCTTAATAAATATTTTACAGCACTCTGATTAAATGTTTTAATGCGGACAAAAACCCTGAATTTGCTTTAATCTTGCAGGTAGGAATGTGTGTAAAAAAGAAAATTAAACACCCTTTACAGGTAAAGAAAGAAGAGAAATGAAAAACCAAACAGAACGAGTGACTGCAGTATTGATTGTGAGACGGGTGAAAGTGAAAAGATATCTTACCCGTCATACTGCTGTCTCTACTCAGACCCGAGTGAAGTTTACAGTGGACTAGCGCGGCGTCAAACAGCCATTGGCCGAAGAGGTTCAGCACGCTGTTGACCTTCGGTCGGGTCGGTGCGGGGAGTGGTCTGGGCTCTGAGCTTGTCTGGTTTGGGCTGGAAAGAGGTGATGTGGACGGCTGGTGCGAGACTTTGGTTTGGCCGGTCTAAAGATTAAATGTAGTCATGATTATCATTTTGAAAGGAATCATGTTCACTTCATTTTCAAAAGTGACATGTACATTCATACCGTTGAAGCTTTGCTGGTTGTCTTGGTAACAGCAGTGGGGCGGTGCCTGCGGTTGTGAGGGGGTGTAGTGTTGGTTGTGGTAGGGGGTGGTGGCATGCTGAGCCTATTAACAGGGGTGGGCGGAGCACTGTCTGACCGTGGGCGAGATATACCTGAGACAGGTGGACAAACAGGAGAGAGTGAAATCAAAATCTCATCTGGAAAAAAACATTCCTTCAGCGGTCAGAATCTTCTGTTAATCAGCAGTCAACGTGTCGGATTCCACAAAATCTCACAAAACAAACAAACAAACATTATATCCTTCCTGATCTCATCAGCAAGTCCCAAAAATCATTTGTTTGACACACCAACAACAACATAATCAGATAAGCACAACTAGAATAAAAACAGCAGTCAATCATGTAGTTCTCCCAAACATGACAATATAAACATAAAATTGCTTAAAACAATTTTATGTATCAAATGGAACAATGTAATTTTTCATGATGATTTCTGATTGGGTGAGTAATGAAAGATTTCTCAATTAATAATTCAATAAATAGTTATGAGTTGTTGTCTGATGGTTAGTGAGTTGGACTTGTAAGGAGGTCGCTGGTTCGATGCTTAGTGCCAGCAGACAATAACTGTAGTGTCCTTGAGCAAGACAGCTTACCCCCATTTGTTCTGCAGTGATAGATATCCACTGCACAATACTTTTAAGTTGCTTTGTATAAAAGCGTCTGCCAAATTAATAAATGTAAATATCAATAATTCTATGAAACAAACATTCTGGTGTTATTCACAGTATCTTCTGTTAAAGGGATAGTTGGGTGAAAAAAAGGACCTGTTCGACTTTCTTCTGAAAAGAATGTATTTAAAAAAATAATGGTAACCAAAAACCATTGTTTCCCATCAACTTCTATTTTATGCAGACATACCAATGCAAGTGAATGGGTATTTGAAATGAGATCAGATTTGTAATGTCAAGGAGAGCGAGTAAATGTTGGCAGGATTTTCATATTGGGGTAATCTATATCTTTACAAAATATCTACAAAATCAACTCAAAAGTAAACGTGAGGACACTGGTTGATCGAAGCATAATAAGTTTCGTAAGAAGGTTGGTTTGTAAAGGAAAGACATCTCTACTTCATTGCCCTGTTTCAGAAACCTCTCCAGATTTCCACCCCAAGACATTCAATGATTGTTTCCTTTAGAAAAGCAGAGATTATATATTATCATGGACACCACCACCTCGACAGCATCTCAAAAGAGACCCATTCAACCAGGACGGTTTTCTTTCCACTGTCATTTGTTCCCACTGAATCATGAGAAAAGTCTTTGGCATATATAACACCAAGAAAAACGTTTGTTAGAGGCATGTTATTAATACCATAGGATGGGAGCCGGTCTCGAAAATTGTTGCGAGATACAGCAACACCTGGCGAAAAATAGTATTATAAAGACAAACATAAAACATACTGCGACATACAGCTACCTCATGAGTGAAAAGCAAAATTAAATCACATTATACATAATTATTTTATTAATACTGCATGAACTAAATTATTTGTGAGTATTTCTGATCTTCTCTTTCACAAAAACAGCTCAATGGACAGAATCAGTGGTGGAGGGTTAGTCCTACTGCGGGTTATCTGATTGGGTTTGGATAGGGTTAGTATACCTATAGAGGGAAGTCTGTCTCGAAAATTGCTCCTAGACACTGATGTTCCTGAAGGACGGAGAAACATAAAAACAATATCTCTGAAGAAACATCCAAACATGTAAAACCAGTGCAAAATCACTGTTAAAACCAATTTTTCTGAACTTTTATATATTCTTCAAATTTGATGGTTAAGGGTTAGGGTCTTAAAAGCTATATTTTTAGGTTGAGCAATATATATATATATATATATATATATATATATATATATAGTTATCATGTGAATACCTCTGCTTTAATACTTCCACATGTACTGGTTCACATTTTAATAATCTTATAGGAAAAAGTATGATAAAGCCTTTAAAGGTTTAGAACAGATATACAGATGCATAACAGTCATTCTATAGTACAGTTTATGAGACAGCAGTACCATCAGAAGTACCATAAGCCGGCAGAATTTCACAAAATGTGAGTTTCTTAGAAACAGCAACACCTGAGAAATGGAAAGACAATCAAACAACACGACTATAAAGAGAAATGCATAGTTAAATAACCAGAAAACATATCATCAGACCTGTGGTTATACCATTGATGGCACAGAATTGAACATTGGCAGTGTCTTACCGAGGAAAGCGTCCACCAGACAGCTGACCCCTCTCATTGCTCTAAAGAAAATCTGGGGCAGTTGTTTGAGGCATGGGTGCTGCATGACCTCATGAGGGACACTGTTTACTCCCAATAACTGTTCCTGGAATTTGGGAGTTGAGCTCACTATGACAGGGTTGCTTAGATCCACTGGATTACTAATGAGAGCGAGGGAGAGAAAGCGAGTGAGAGAGAGAGAGAGAGAGAGAGCGAGAGATGTTCAGCTTATCATATACATCTGAAATATGGGTGCATAAGTAATCACATAAATCAGTTTGTGTTGCAGACCTGAGCATGTGCAGAAAGCGATACCATGTCTGAGACACACAATCATTGTCCATTTCAGCTGGGATGAGACTAGCGTCTTCCTCTGGGACTTTAAACAGAGGGAACGATGGGCCGTACATGAACCTCAGCAGTCTGAGGACAAACAAATAAGATGAAGATCAAACAAACTGAAGCAGGTAAATGCTTTCTACTTTAAATTGTGAAATGCCTCGCTAAGCTCCTCCGTCATTGGTTACTGCTCAGAAAAGCTTAACAGAACCATCAATACAAGCAAACCGAAGATTTTTGGAAAACTACTGTTTATGATTGATAAGGTTAATTCACATGCACAAATTTAGATTTGCTTCAAGCACTGAAATAATACGTTGCATTTTGTCCAAGTGCCATGTGTCACTACAATAATTTTTGCCAACTGCACTACAAACTGCAGTTTATCAGATCACTCTCTCTCTTCTGATGTTCAGACTCACGCTGAAGTACCTGGAAGTGAGAGCAGCGATAACTTTGCTCCACTGCTCAACCACGGGAGGGTGGTGTCTCCAGTTGGCCAGCATTTCTCGCGCGGTCTTCCAGTACGGTGGTGTTGGAAAACAGCGTGTGCATGCCAGAAACCAAACCTCGAACAACACGCTTATTAACTTCTCTGCCAGCTTCTCTGCTATACCTCCTGCAGAAGAGAAAAGTGATGTCTGTCAGACAGTGTTTCTCTGAAGTTAAGGATATAGAGGATCAAGGATTCAACAATCAAGGGAAAGCAGTGGGGGTATGAAAATCAGTTTGTTTAGATGCAAAACTTGGAGAAGCTCTCATTTGTGTGCGAGTCAGTTTCCCTGGGCCTTCGCTCAGGTTGTTATGGATACACACCTCCAACTGTGGGCGGGGCAAGTAACGTGTCATTAATTCTGAGCAGGAAGAGTAGAAGCACCTCCCACGTCTCTCTGGCCATACCCGATGAGTCTCGTGCCAACCTCTGCACGGCAGATAACACTTGCTGACACAATTTAAAGTGCATCAGGCTGAAGTTCTCCGGCCTGAAAGAAACAAACCATTTCAATGACAAAAATTCACACTCGCTCCAGCAATCATAAATCATAAACAGGAAGTTGTCTTTATCGTCATCATTATCTGACATGTGAATTGTTTGGAGTATTTGTGTTGTAAACACAGAGTGCATCATGGGTATATAAGCCCCCAGCTAAAACTCACCTAGGCAGAAAAAGGTTGTGCAGGTGTTTGAGGATGGTCTGAACATAGAGGTTTGGTTCTTTGATGATGGGCTGTGGGATAGAGTCTCTTGGAGAAACCAATGCCATTATCCAATCAGTGTAGACGTCCACACACAATTTCACTGTATCTCCATCCAGCGGGAGCGTCAGACCGTAACACAAAACCTCCATGGTCCATTTCACCTGAGGTACCAAATTGAACAAATCCACATCAATATTTCAATGCTTGCTTACACATTGCAAGTCAATTTATTTTGAACATTTCTTTTTTTGCATTTATGTGATTTTTGAAGCATCAGAATGGTATTGTAATTAAAAGGTTCTGGAATCAACAGATCTGTCTAGAGGTCATTCCAACTATCCATTTTATCAGTATGTAAGCAGTAGCAATATGAGCAATATGCAAAACAAACAAAAAGAAAAAGACCACAACATCATTGAATGATTAAATAAATTAAACTATTCCGGAAACCACATGCTTATGCCCGCCAGTGCTTTTTGGTGAACCAGCATTTTTTTTTAAAGACTTAAACAGTCACCATTGGCCGGCATTGAACTCCATAAGAAGTAAAGGGTTAGAGGGGGTGAGGTCAAGAAAAACAAAAGAGGTGGAGAGGTAATGACAGGATTTCCTTCTGCCCTTATCACAGTACACAGAAGCTTACAGGAACTACAAGAACAATGAGATGCAGATCGTAGGTTGAGCTACACACACACACACACACACACAAAAATGTTTAACACACCCTGATACACAAACAAGCAAAAGAGAAAAGTAGAGGCTTTAATAGACACTGCAGTTTTAATAACCGAAAATCACAAGAAATGAAGGGATAACAGGTTCATTTTTACACTGGTGAAAATATGGCAAGATGTTTTTTGTTTCCATCCTGATCATGCAAATCTGAACACAAAACAGCCCTGTCAGGGTGTGTAGACTGTAAAAGCAATAACACAAGTAAAACTATATAAACATTATTGTAAACATGGTAATGTTTTGTTAGATTAAACTTAAAACAGTTTATCAAATCCAGAATTTCTGTAACCATCAGAATGAATCTTTTCCACCAGGACACCTTGAGGTTTCTCTTTAACTGGAAAGTTAATAGCTAACAGGCTACTGAAAGAATTATTCTGGAATAATTCACAGCTGGTGGTTAATTCCCACCAAAACTTCAATTATGAATAAATAAAGCGGATGGTTAAACACACAGTCTTTACCTCCTTGTCAGTCTTTAGGAGGCATTCAGACGGCACTCCTCCCAGGCTGTTTCCCAGGGGGCGTACCACTGCGTTGGCCACGTCCCGTCCCACACCTGCCGGGTAACTGTGCAACACACTCAAGTGGCCCTGGTCACTTTGGACCACCAGGTGTAACGACCGCCACTCCGAGTACATGACCGAGATTTCAACTGGATCTCAGGGTAGTCTGGGAAGAGATACAAAAGAGACATGTTATTAACGCATTTATTTTTACTTGTTTACTTGAATTAAATGTTAAATGTTTGGTGTTGGGAAGGATTTGCTTGACTTTACTTCATTAGCATAAACAATGAATACTTAAAATATTACAATCCATTTTATTTACATATTCTTGGAAGAGAACCTAAATAAATGTGTTATTTTGGTAGATTTATTGTAGTCTGGGAAGAGATACAAAAGAGACATGTTATTAACGCATTTATTTTTACTTGATGCTCTGCAGGGATGCATCGATATGGAAATTTTGGCTGATAACATTTACATTTACATTTAGTCATTTAGCAGACGCTTTTATCCAAAACGACTTACAATAGTCGAGGATACAATGAAGCGGTAAATAGTCGATACAACAATAGGTGAACAAGTGCTACAACAATGTTACCAAGTTACACAGAGAGAGGTTACAAAAGTTTTATTTATTTATTTATTTTTTTTTTTGATAGAGTGAGTAGGTTAGAAAAGAAAGTACTCCTAGTGAGTTAGGTGTAGCTGGAAAAGATGAGTTTTTAGATGTTTTAAATAACCAATGACTCTTTAATAATCGGAGGCCGATAGCCGATATATAGGCAGATAAATAGGATCAAAAAGGAAACCACATACAGTGAACAAATGATTTTATTTTCAAACTTCATAGAAGTTTGACCTGAACTAGAGTAACTAACTTTTTAATAAATCTATTGTTTGACAAAATATAAAACTAAGCAAGTGACGATTCATCCCCAGTGGTTAGTAGCAAGCATGAGAAGTAGATAAGCCGGCATAAATAATACCTAATTTATCGACCTAAAGATATCCAACTTATTTTATTATAGGGCCGATAATACAAATAATTAATTTTTTTAAGCATTTATCTGGGAATATCGATAAAACTGTTGATATATCGCACATCCCTAATCCCTAATTGTTGTAGCACTTGTTAACCTATTGTTGTATCGGCTATTTACGGCTTCATTGTCACCTCGACTATTGTAAGTCGCTTTGCATAAAAGCGTCTGCTAAATGACTAAATGTAAATGAAAATGTAATGCCGTATGATGACAAACTTTGCCAGATAGAGATTTAATGACACATCAGTCGATCTGATAATCCAAAAGCATTGATGAATTCAAGACGCGTCAACACTGATATTTCTTTTGTAAACCTGATTTGTAAGTCTCTTGGGATAAAAGCGTCTGCTAAATGACTAAATGTAAATGAAATTACTCAAAACATCCCAAGAGTCCAATCTAAGACATGATCCGAGCAATCTGCTATCATCACAAACCAAACTATAAGAGAAAAGCATTAAAAACACAGACAAATACAAATAAAGAAAGAATCAACCCAAAGAAATAAACACATGTGTGTTGTTGTTGTTGTATAGAATGAATCTGCATCCCAAACATTATTTATAATCAATAAACATGATTATAAATATATATCCTGACGTCATAACACTTCGAGGTACTTGTGTTGTCCTCATTTAAACTGTAAAATAGACAAAACCTCAGATGTTTAAAAGAATGTCAGTTTATTTGGTGTTAAAATCATTTGTGTTGTTTTCAACTTCCGTAGCATCAGTGTTTATTAGCATCAATGCTAACTGTGCACACAAGAGTCACTAAACTCAATAAAACATTAAAGTTTATAATTACACACATATATTATTATTCTCATATATATTTAAGTGTGTGAGTAGACATGTTTGTGTACATTTATACAGCTAACACACAACAGATGATGTTTCCTGTAGGCAGCTAGTCAATGCTAAGCTAACACAGATTCACTCTTTAACTGACAGACAAAAAATCACAACACAACACAAAACACACAACAAACACACAACAATATGAGACACACAATAAAGTGTTGTTACCTTTTGTGTAGTTAAACAGGAACCCATCAGATCTGGATGTTAATGTCAGTCAGGTTTGACAACTGACTCCACAGCATCACAAACACACAAAACACACAACAAACACACAACACGTCACACAATCATCACACTTTAAGCTCAGATGCATAAAAAGCGAAAATAACACAAAATATGTCGAATAAAGAGAGGAAGGCCGCAATGCGGGACTGTGGGAATCCTGACAGGAATTATTCGGATGTGACGTCACAACATTCTGAGGTAAATCATGGATATAGTTGAAGAAATGTTCGAAGCACACTACACGTCGAGCATTAGCCGTTCGGATGAGTTGTTTATGCGCACTAGGCAGACAGCACACTAGGGTTTGAGACACAGCCCGAGTATGAGATATGAACAGAATGACTCACCTGAATCACCTCACATGTCATTGAGTTGTGAAGGTCAAACATGAGATCTGACCTCAGATCAGTCACATCAGACTCTTAATCGTGAACTGTGACGTGTGACGGTCGACTGTCTGCGGCGGATGACGTCACTGATCGATGCTGGGATCCGAATCGCTGCTGAATCGTTTAGGGAGTCGACTCATGTTCAAGCTTCAGTCGGCAAAGCGACTCTTTGGTGAATCATTTGACATTAAAGTGGAGGTACGAACAATATAAACAATATTTTATTATTATTATTGTTATTTCTATGATAAATATACAAAACAAATTAATAAATAAATAGTTGAGTTGAACTGTAAATATTTTATTTAATTTATGCAGTCAAAATAATGATCCAAAAGCATGTTTAATTACGAATTCATGATTTTCAGACATGTTGAGTATCGATAATATCGATAAATAAATAATCGAGAAATAATTTAAGCTGAGATTTGTGAGACACGATTCATTGAATCGTTCTGTTCAAAGGAGTCGACTCATGTTCAAGCGACTCTTTGGTGAATCATTTGACATTAAAGTGGAGGTACGAACAATATAAACAATATTTTACAATTATTATTGTTATTTCTATGATAAATATACAAAACAAAGGAAACTTATAAATAATTGAATTGAACTGTAAATATTTAATTTAATTTATGCAGTCAAAATAATGATCCAAAAGCATGTTTAATTACGAATTAATGATTTTAAGACATGTTGAGTATCGATAATAATGCAGAGAAATAATTTAAGCTGAGATTTGTGAGACACGATTCATTGAATCGTTCTGTTCAAAGGAGTCGACTCTTCTTATGAATCAACGCCCAAAGCTGCAGGGCTGCAAGTGAACTCCAGAGGAAGGACTGACATGCAAATTAAATGTTAAATGTTTGGTGTTGGGAAGGATTTGCTTGACTTTACTTCATTAGCATAAACAATGAATACTTAAAATATTACAATCCATTTTATTTACATATTGTTGCAAGAGAACCTAAATTAATGTATAATTTTGGCAGATTTATTGTGTTTATTAAAATATTGTGACTTAAAATACTTGCAACAGTCACACTTGTTGTTTACATTATCATATATTATTATATTCAGTACAGCATTACACATGTCTCATTTAACACAGACATGTTTCATTGGGATTCTGTACAGAAATCTAATACGGCAAGCAAAAAAACATCATTATGTGAAATTACGGAGACACCGATATGGACATTTTAGCCGATAACTTTTTTTATTTGGAGGCCGATAGCCGATATATAGGCAGAAAAATATTCTTCATGAGCATGACACAAAAGGCAAACACATATAGTAAATATGATTTTGGTTAAAAACTTTAGAAAAGTTTGAACTGATCTCTGAACTATTGTTACTATTTATCTCTATGCTTGACAAAAAATAAAACGTAAATAAAGCAAGTGACGATTAAATCCATAGGTGTCGTGGCAAACATGAGAAGTGCTTCAGCCTGCAGAAATAATACTTAATCTATCGGCCTAAAGACATCCACATAATTGTATTATTGAACCGATAATGATAATACAAAAAATAGCATTTACTGGCCGATATGGATAAGGCTGCCGATATATCGCCCATTCCTATGTGAGATATTCCTCAAAAGATCAGTGCTCTGTTGAGATATATCACTCATGTCTGATGCTATACAGAACAGTTTCATGTCATATTGTTGAATATATAACATAAATGATGTCAGCCACGATGAAGTGTTCCTAGCTGTTTAAAGTCTATAACAGGAGGTACATTTAAACTGTTATGATTTATACTATACATACTCTTTCATAACGCTGACTTGTTTATTATTCATTATTATTACATGTTTCGATGTTTGTTTATTGTAAAGCGAGACAAACTGTATAAGCATAGTTATAGATGGACTGATGGAAAGCTAACAAACAGGTCATGCAATGATTGTCCATGAGATTGTTAGACTGCACTAGATGGCAGTACATTCACAGACAAAACCTATATGACGTGAACAGTCCTGTGCATCTGATGTTGTTTTCTCAATATCTATACAGGCCTTAATGTTGCAAATCTACTTTACATATTGCAACAAAAAGGAAACAGGCATATTGTGCACCATTCTGTTATTTTAATGACAAAGCAATATATTACAATAAATTAACATGATTATTACTGAAACAAATCTCCATTTTCTCATTTTGAAAACAAGGATAATCTCAATGTGAAGATAAAACCTACCGCACCATTCACACTTATATCATAATGTATTTATTCTGTGCATTCACATTATACAGACGCCATGGGGAGTAAAAGTGAATGCCATAAAATCACTGTACGCACTGTGTGAAGTACATTACTATTACATAAGATGCACATAGAGTTAAGTAGTTGTTGAGAAGCGTTAACGTATAGCTCTTGTTTTGTGTGTTTGCACAGAAGCGCTCATCATGTGTTTCAATGAGAAGTGTCGACCATAAAACCCTGATTGCAATTTAAGCACAAGTTCATTCTTTTCATCATCAAACCAAACCCTTTTATTTTATTCTCACCTCTGTGTTTGTTTCTATCTGAAAAACAAATCAGTTACACGTGAAATCATGTTATAGTGAGTTTAATACGGTATAGTTGCTGATTGCAGGAAACATTTTCTTTGGCAGGAATTTTCCTTTTTTATGTGCTTAAGCGATTTGAAAATCCTTTAACTATACTGTTGTCGAACACAATAGCGCTGATTTTCATTGTCGGGTGGGTGGGTGTCTCTTTTTCTCGGACGCTTGCCAC
This sequence comes from Triplophysa yarkandensis, assembly GCA_033220385.1. NCBI lineage: Eukaryota > Metazoa > Chordata > Actinopteri > Cypriniformes > Nemacheilidae > Triplophysa > Triplophysa yarkandensis. The sequence goes on from JAWHQN010000032.1 coordinate 25,128, forward strand.
GGGATTGCAAAAACTAGTATAAGCATTTTTAAAACCTTCATAGATCCCAACACAAACAGCAGCTCAGTGTGACCTCACTTCAGAAGCTGACAGGTAAAAGATCACGTGAGCGGCAATCTTCACCCTCATTGGTCACCCTGGCAAGAACCAGCATCACATATGCATAAAGATTATGTTTTCGGCGGGCACGCTCATGTTTAGAAACTCTTTTCTTTATATTTCAAGCTTACCATGAAAATATAGAGTTTGTACCAAAGGTTTTAGTTTACTTGTAGCACGGAGGTCAACATTTGGTGGTTCAGATGCTCATATTATATTCAGAAATTATTTATTAATATCATTCTTGACGAAAGTTTGTTATCTCCCAAATACTTTTTTTGAAATACAAAAGATATACTGATATTGTTCTAATGTTTAAACACCATTACCAATAGTTCTGTATACTATAAACAGTATATTCCGTTTGGTGATTTTATGTCCTGTCCATAATGCGGGAATTGCCCTTCCATTCATTTTTTGTGTGTGACCAAAGCAACATCTGTCCTCCTTTTTAACATTCTGCAAAAATAACTTGATGTTTTCCATATCTGAAGAGTATACAATTGCTTCGGGTACCCATCTTGGCGCTGGTTTCACAAAGATGGTATAGAACAGATCAGATAGTCAACCTCACAAAGATGAACAGTGGCATAAACACATTCTGGGGACATCATCATTTTCACATAGGAATAAACCACACACTATACTTTTGTTTCATGATTTATTTATCTTGTATTACCATAAGCATGAAGACGATAAACAGTTTTTCCAATAAATGTAATTTATTGGAAATAGCAATAAAATAAATTAAAATAGAAAAAAGAAATCAGAAAAGTCTTATTTTCAAGCATTTACAACACCAAGACATGGAGAAAAAAAGTGAGATGTCTGAATTGTTAATGACATCCAGCAGCAGAGAGGGCTGAAGTCGTGTCACCTAAATCAAGTCGGCATCACTTCTGAGTACATGAAGAGGGTAACAGTCTGAAGAAAGATTTCTCCGGCCTCCCACAGCATCCACTCCACGTCCACACGAGTCTTTTATTCCTCTTCCAGAAGGCCACTTGTTCTTCATTAATTGGCCGTGTTGTTTCAGATGCACTGTTGTCTTGGCAGCGCGGAGACGACGGAGGACGTCTCTTACTGATGAGAGAGATAGTTATAGCTCTGGGGAAGATGAATAATACAATACCGCAGCCGTGCCAAAGGAAAAACAAATGCATTTACAGTGAATTAACCACAGAAGGACAGATTTCAGCGGACAACATGCAATCTTTCTCTATCGGATCAAACGAGAATCAAAAGTAAACGGGTTTGGGTCGAGGTGGCGGTGTTGTCTTAGGCAGGCAATGCAAGAACTGTTAGTCATCTGATCGAGCATCTCAACTTTGACATGGTGCTGCAGTGCGTTTAGAAGACTTCTTACTTTTCAAACTTTTCAGAATAAGCATTCTTATTCATGCTTAAACAGATATTAAATCCAGAAACCAGATTACAGATGCACTATTTTGACTTGTACCAGTGAAAACTTGCAACCACGGCACCCTAGCAAACAGCCAGAGGACCCTGACAACAATAGCAAAAAAAGGAAATACTATTTATTCGAACACTGTAAATCAAACACACTATAAAATGTCAACTTGTCAATGTGTGCACAATGCAAAAGATAAAAATGAATGTAAAGGAGCCATCTGACATTGAACTGTACCATGAAAGCAAGCCTTTACATTTCTGCACACAATGCATTTCATCATATCTCTCAATTTCGGTGCCATAAAGCTATATTTAAAAACCCACTTTAAATATTAGCCAAACTCCGGGCCTGTGTAAATCTGTTATTATAGCAAATTTAATTCTGCCATTAAGCTTTTTCGAAAGCCTTTTTAATCATCCATTATTCATCAGTATTGTCACTTTGGCTCTTTATGTAGCACTTAAAAGGTCATTGTGCGGAATGAGTAAAGAAATGACTGCGTTCGCAGCTGCGTGTCAACCATTAGCTCGCGGAGCATTTGCATATTTTGTTTAGTCACTATTCCCTATCAGAACAACAATGGGGTTATGAGCGTGATTACACATGGTTAAGACTTCATTAGAAACTATTTTTTCCATAAGTCACCAACGTGCAGATTTGGCTGATTGCTTATGTGATTTTGAATAAATAACACAAACTGATTTTCCTGAACATTTTCATTATAATGTAAACAGCACAGGTTCTACATTATAATACATGAAGATATAATACATGTAGTACAGCAAACTCAGCAGAACATCTCATACAGACATCAATGAGATTGAGCAACTGGAAATCTTCTTTCTCATCTGGATCTCATATTGTTCTCCAGAGAAAGACACATACATATGTCACATGTCTCCATTAGAGTTTCAGAGGAGATCTCATCAACATTTCAAACTGAACTCAGATTTGTCAAGTCTAAAATCAAATATCTCAAACATTTCTCACTCAAATCCAGATTATTTCGTATACAATATATATTAATTCACATCTCATAATCTGAGATTACAGATGGAAATGAAAATACTGAAAAACTGTTTGTGTTTTAATATTTTTGTTAGTTTTTTCTCACACCATCATTCTCTCTCTCTCTCTCTCTCTCTCTCTCTCTCTCTCTCTCTCTCTCTCTCTCTCTCTCTCTCTCTCTCTCTCTCTCTCTCTCTCTCTCTGCCTCTCTCTCTCTCTCTCTCTCTCTCTCTCTCTCTCTCTGTCTCTCTCTCTCTCTCTCTCTCTGAATCTCTCTCTGACTCTCTCTCTCTCTCGATCTCTCTCTCTGGTCTCTCTCTGGTCTCTCTCTCTCTCTCTCTCTCTCTCTCTCTCTCTCTCTCTCTCTCTGTATTAGTCAGTCACTCTCACCTGGGGAACCCCCACGACCCCTCACATCTCATTTCTTACTTAACTTTCTCTCTCTCTTTCTTAAAAAAGACAAACTGTCTCTCTCCACTGTCTTTAAATGTCAGAGCGGTTGTGGAAAATGCACTCTTTTTTCCCAGCTCTGCAGTACGGTGACGGACGGTCCGAGTGCTTCAGTCTCTCTCTGTTCTCTGTAAATGAAAGTAACCTTTACAAACCACATTACAGCTAATAACCCAAGCCAAAGGAAACATATATCAACTTAGTTTCGGTTGTTTTTCCTAAAATCGTGCACACAGAATGAGTCCAAATAATGAGAAATGATTGACTTTAATAATATTGACTTTAGATTTCAGAAATGAGGAATATGAGCTCAGTTTGAGACATTCTTAAGATAATGAAGACATTATTAAGATTTGTGATACTCTTTCTCTAGAAAAAATTATGAGATGCAGATGAGAAAGGAAGTTAAAATGTTCTGTCCATTTAATCTAAACAAGAGAAATAATTGAGAAATAGTAAGTTTTAGTAAGTATTAAAGGTTTGGGATTCTTGAGTGTGTAAACAGCAGTAAATATAAGTTTAAATTTCTCCACACACATCGGTTCTTCTGAAACACCAAACAGATTCTGAATTATGCAGTCAGATCTTCAACACACCTTTATTCCAGAACAACCCCATCCCTCCGGCTCTTTTATCATGACAATAAAAGTGAGTGCAGACTGAGACTGATGAGAAACACGATTGCTCCTGATGTCTCCTCCGCTCATGATAAAGAGCCACCGTGGTCTTTGGAGAAGGGGATTTCAATCATAAAATGCTGTTTTCATATGATGGATTTGCCTTTCCGGAGATAGACTTCAACATACAAATGCTCATTTTAAACTCATGCAGTGTCATATTCCCAGAATGTATCATTAATAATCTCTAATAATGTTAGATTTGTGAATTTATTGCACAAAAAAACTTTCTTTTTTAATCCTCCTATTAAGTTAGACATTCTACTCTCTTCTGATGGTTTTAAAGTACAGTATCAGGAATCACCATCAAGTTATTTGGTTGAAGATATTTGGAAGTATGTTGGCAACTAATTTTATTATTAACAAGCACAGATGAAAACATATTTGGTTGTTATGTTGAACACAAATATTTTATTAGTTATGTTGGAAACCATTTGGTGGAGAATTATATGTTGGATTTTTTGTTTGGGGGTATTTTGACAAAATATATACAATAATTGAAACAATCCAACTAAAGGAAGTCAACTCATTTGCGGCAATGTTTCTCACTTCTAGGAAGTGAAGTGCACTAGAATGTAAAACTAATGTTCGGATGACTGAATATTTCGTAGAATTGTAAGGTAATGAAAGAGTTAAATCTGCTCATACACTCATGCGTGTGTGTCCCTGAGACTAAAAGCACATTAAACAACATGAGAATGAGCTCTATCAAAGCTAATAGGCTTTCAGTGCAATTACATCTCTTCAGAATCATGTAACCTTTCCATCATTTCAGACGTTAGTCATCCTCACCTAAATTTAGAAGCACACTCCCAACCCAACCCATCCAAACCCGGCCTTGAAACAGATAAACATGAGATGAAATGATGAAACGAGATGTATTGTGATGCCATGAGTTTTGACTTCTCTGTCCGACAAAAACACCTAACATACGAATTAACATACGCAACATCGTATTCTTTTTTAAAATACCTGATAGAATAAATGAACACATCTTGAGGTTTTGTATGGCACATTCTTGCTGTTTACGTGCAACTTTGTGTCATCATGTTGACTTTATCGGATCAACCTAAAAATCTCAATTTTGCTATTATTTATCCGTGCAATCATCAGTAATCTAAACCCAATGCACGTGACCAAATTCAACAATTTTCATGCATGCGTTCAAAGGATGTACAATCTAGATCATCACCGTGACCCGAATGCCACCGTGGAAGATTCCAGACCTGAATTATTTCTTTTTTCTGTCAATACGTCTCTTTTGAAAAGCTAAGATCAAATAGAGGTTTAATAAAGAGGTAAATTGCCATGCTAATGCATGCGTTGTTTCTGTGCTTGGGAACAATGCAGCATAATGGAGAGAACGTTTAAGTTTTCTGGAGAAAATGAAGGCACATGTTTGGATGATTACTGTGGGAAAAAACTGAAAGCGCTTTAATTGTACTGTATACATATGGTAATTATGATGAGAGAGATTGATAAGAGAAAACTGCTTCCCTTTTTACTTTTCATCCAAGCTGTTGTCTCGTAAAAATATACCATCAAACCCGAGCGGGTATTTATACAGCGCCAGGTAGGTATAAAGCCACGAATGTTCTTCTTTTAAAACATGAAGTAACCAAGCAAAAGGTGCGATGTTCTTAAAATAAAACCCTGGGTTTAAGGTGGTCTTGGCATCTTAACCTCATATTCAGCGACACAGTGTGTAAAACTGAAACCTGGCGGTGGTTCTTCAAAGACATTATGACCTTTAAGGCACAAGTGAAGTTGACTGTTTGCTAACAGACAGAACTTCTGTACATCAATTATCCATCGGTGTAAGCATCATGTTAATAACACGGAGCCGGAAATCCCCAACCTGTCGGACATAAGAACAACGATGGTGAATAAAGGTTAAAATAAACCGTCATGTGGAATTAGCATGTTTCACTTCACAAATGAGATAATAGAGATGTTTAACCTGGTTTTCACCCTCACGTTACACTTTCTTCTTTTGAGATGAAAGCGATGATTATGTATTTATGGCACGTGGGGGTTAATAACCTTTTTGAACATCTGTTTTTCGGATCAAGCGATGATACGTTCTGTTGGCATATCAGTTATAAGATATGACACATTATTCCTATGTGAACTTGTTACCAAACATCCCAAATGTGAGAAAACATAACGCCTTCCGGCTGAGTTCGTTGAGTTAAACACAAACAATGGTTTGTGAAATCATAAAATAGAATTATTTACATAAAAATATTTTATAGTTTGACGATACAGTATGATATAGAAGCGAAAGGTGTGAATGTCACTGCACATTTTAAGTGTCATTTCAATCAATAAAAGTGATATCTTTATCATCTAATCTGTATGAACCTAGTCATTCATTCATACATACATTAAAATGTAACTTTAAAGAAAATATATATACCAAATAAAAAAATTCAAATCTTAAATACTGACAAAATTTGTGTTTTTATTTTTAGCGTACAGATGTATAGAATTTTGTGCTTTTATCGTATCTAAGGCTTCTTGATTATTATTTGTGTCCCATATAGTCCATGATTTACTTTGAGTTTTAGAGAACAAATTTCCCGTTTGAGTCATTTAATATCCAATAAAGCGCACTTTATTATAACAAATCAAACCATCTTGTGGTAAACATCTTGTTTTTGTATTCTTCACAAGGGACATTAGCAGAAGAAAAGCATGTTGTTGAGAACAATCAAGTGTGTAATTTCTCGGTTGGGTCTGAACAAAACCGAAGTGTGAAAGAAATAATGCACGAGAGATCAGAGTTTGTGTTTATGTGTGTTCAAGAGCAGATTGAGGTGTGACTCACTCTTATTATTGTCAGCTCTGTCATTGTCTTTGAAAAAGATGTCGAACAATATTCTTTAATCATTTCCTACACGCAATTTTTATGATCTCAAAGTATGCACGTGTCACATAGCAGAAGTGTTTATATTAATATATACAGTATATGTCCTCTGGTGCAAATCCAACATGCGTTAGAAACCAGCAGTTATTTTGTCACATCTATTTAAAAAATCAAATACAGTAACATTGATTTTTTTTTATCAGTCTGACTCGAAAAGCATTGAGTAAAAAACACACGAGAATAAATAAATGTGAATGACAATAAAACAATGTATTGCCTGATTTAGTGTTGAAATATTTCTATGTGAAATATAATTTTTTGTGTAAATTAAAATATGAGATTTAAAACACTGAACATCCACACCGTCACCAACACATTCGTCCCATGAGCTTGTTGACATCAGTGTTGTGGTGATACGGTTTTTAAATAACTCCAGCAGAAGTGTAACTAAAGACATTTAAGAACTGCATTTTAAGTAAAACTAAATTTCTTCTCAAATTAAAAAAGGAAATCCGTGAGATAGCGGGCCGCGCTTTAAATGAAATTAAAAATGCACTCTTTGATGTCTCACATCCTCTTTTTTTAAACCATGCCCATTTTTCTTTCCATGCTTTTCCCTTTTGGTTTCTTCCAAATTTCCAGCCGTCTGTGGGTATGTGATACTTCTCTTCAGTACAATAAGAGCGGGCAGGGAGGCAGTGTTTCCCATAATCCTCCAATTCATTCAACTCTCACATCATATCATGCAAATGGGGCCTGCTGTCTCACGACCCACAATCCTGTTCCAGCCGCACGCCTGAGCCTCATGCGATACAACACATTTATTATGCATGCAATGCACTGGGCTTATGGTAATAAGGTATTAAATTAGTACTGGACGTTATTGCTTCACCAGATCATTTCTGTTTCAGAGATTTCTCATAAAAGACATTCAACGAGAAAGAAAACAGATTGAAAGACAGGTGAGGGAAACCTTTTATTTCTTGATGCCTGGGTTTGACATTTCACATGAGAATTTCCTCTTACATTGGCACAAAAGAGTAACGCCAAAGTTTCTCTCCGTTAAATTGATGTGAAAAAAGCTAAGAATTATGTTAAATTAAAAAAAAAAACATTTGCATAAAATAAAATTCAGTTTATATCAATGTTCTTTCTGAATTTGCAAACGTAACAAAGTATGCACTTAAAGCGACCTTATGTTAAACATGAGTAAGACGTCTCAAGATGATGTCTAAGAAGCAGCTCTGGGCTTTTAATTAAACAAAATGAATATCTGGTAAAGCAAAAAGCTGCGTCTGTCATCTCTTTCACTCACTGCATCACTCAATAATATGTCATCATGAATATGCAACACATTATTGATCGCTGTTTGTTACCACCATGTATAAAGCACACAAGCCATAAGACAAAACGTAGTTACACTGTTCGTTTGAGTCCATATAAGCTGAACGCAATGCCAACATATTTCTCCTCATCATATTTTTATGACAATCACACAATAACAACAGGAGGAAATCCGTTCCATCATCCACCGGGAGCCGTGCAGCAGCGAGTAAACACTCATTATAAAAGCAGAAGTTCCTGTGGAACACAAGCGCTTGTTTTATAATAATGCAACAACATTTTTTCATTATAACCTGCCCACTGTGGCCTTGAATGGAAAGTACAGTCTTACACTCACACAGCTTGAACTTCATGCGATACGCTTGACATTTTGAGGACAGTTCGAGATTTTAGGGTTGAGTCTATGGAACAGAAATTGCAAGAAATTGGGTGTTGTGCAAAATGAGGGTGAAAAAGTGTACAAAAACAGTTGAATGGCACATTGTGCTCGAACACAATTTCATGAATCCTATCATGGTCGCTCGGATTAAGTTCTTGAATTAATAATATTATCACGTCTAATTCATAGTTTTCACCTTGCCAGGAATGGTTTTCTTCCTCTACTATTACTAATTGGTCAATTAATCATGCAGAAATAATTAGCATAGTCAAATCAGACATGAAGGACCGCGTGCTCCGGGGATCTGTTGTGATTTTTCTGTTTTCCATAGAAATAAAGCATTAGTCAAGGGTACGGGTCGATGGAATCCCCGGCATTCGCACCATAATACTAATGACCATGCGTCTTTGTGGGGAGGTGCGTGGGAGTGACAGATTCATTTACGCAGAAAACTAGCACGACAATAGTGGGGGCATTTCTAATGAACTGTGAACAGGAAAATGTAAACAGTTCTGAATTTTGACCTTTTTTGCTCACCAAACTTATCGGATTGTGAAGCGTCATCACCGTGAATTCAGATGCAGAACTCATATGAACATGTGGTTCAGATTTTCCTCCGGGGAGTTGATGGAGATCTCAGTTGGGCATCAACTTATGATGTTTCTCCTGAAATCGCTCCTAGAAGATTTTTTTTTTCTATTTGCTCTGTTTAAACTCAGTGATGTCAAAGACATGTTTTCCTCCTGATTGGAGTAAATAGCTAATGGATGTATATAAATGCAATAAAACTAAGAGCTCTAATAAGTCTCTTGTGTGATGAAAGAGCAGCCTTTAAGCAATGATTTTCATCTCAGCGGATGTGATGTAACCACAATAATGTTGGTAGAGGTTCAATGAGGTAAGAGGAAGTCTCTGTCTCTCTCTGTCTCTCTCTCTCTCTCTGTCTGTCTCCCTCTCTCTCTCTCTCTCTCTCTCTGGTCTCTCTCTGGTCTCTCTCTCTCTGGTCTCTCTCTCTGGTCTCTCTCTGGTCTCTCTCTCTCTGGTCTCTCTCTCTGGTCTCTCTCTGGTCTCTCTCTCTCTCTCTCTCTCTCTCTCTCTCTCTCTCTCTCTCTCTCTCTCTCTCTCTCTCTCTCTCTCTCTCTCTCTCTCTGGTCTCTCTCTCTCTCCTCTCTCTCTCTCTCTCTCTCTCTCTCTCTCTCTCTCTGGTCTCTCTCTCTCTGGTCTCTCTCTCTCTCTCTCTCTCTGGTCTCTCTCTCTCTCTCCCTCTCCCTCTCTCTCTGGTCTCTCTCTCTCTCTCTCTCTCTCCCTCTCCCTCTCTCTCTGGTCTCTCTCTCTGGTCTCTCTCTCTGGTCTCTCTCTCTGGTCTCTCTCTCTGGTCTCTCTCTCTCTCTCTCTCTTTCTCCCTCTCTCTCTCTCTCTCTCTCTCTCTTTCTCCCTCTCTCTCTCTCTCTCTCTCTGGTCTCTCTCTCTCTCTCTCTCTCTCTCTCTCTCTCTCCTCTCTCTCTCTCTCTCTCTCTGTGCAGGTGCTTAGAGAGACTGAAATGTCACAGAATTAAGAGGCAACCGTTGAAAACACTTCAAAGTCTTCTGGTTAACTGTGTGATTTTAAGCAGCTACATACAGCAGATCAAGATGGACAAGTGTTTCTCACTTCAAACACATGAGGAAATTTACGAAAGTAAAAGTTATTTCCAGTGAAGTCGAGCACATTCGCTTTTATTACTGAGAAAGTCAGAAGACTAGCAGTTTTCAATGGAACTGTGAGCATTGCAAAATAACAGAAATCAAAACAAATGACAACTTGCATTTTTGAACCACAAAAGAGAAAATCGAGAAAGAAATCAAACTTAAATTAAAGAAAACCAAACTTTTTTTCTTAACTTAATTATGTATTTTTTTAGTATCAGTGGATGTACACACCTGGCCCGTTACCTTCCGTATGTGTTTGTTGATTGGTCATTTGCTTAAAAAATTATGATTTAAAATTAATTGATTAACGGATTTGGAATTGTAAGATTACATTGTATATAAATGTGTTAAATGAACACTTTAAGTTTCATTGTTGTGAAGTGACGTTACATCCAACCAAGTGTGGTGACCAATACTCAGAATTCATGCTCTGCATTAAACCCATCGAAGTGAACACACACAGTTGTGAACACACAAACCAACAGCGAACACACAAACACACACACAGCAAACACACACAGAGTAGAGAACACACACACCAACAGCGAACACCAACACATTAGTGAACACACACACCAACCGTGTACATACACACCAACTGTGAACACACACATGTGTGTGTGACACACACACGCAGACGTGGCCTAGTGGTTCGAGTGTTGGATGTGTGATCCGAAGGTTGCTGGTTCGATACTCGGTACCAGCAGGAAGTCCTTAAGCAAGACACCGTTCCCCCAATCGCTCCAGGGCGCTGCAACATGACTATCCACTGCTCCGCGTGTGTGTTCACAATGACACACCAACCTTTGCTGGCCTGAAACTTGAACCCACAACCTTTGGGTTAGGAGCCAAACTAGGCCATGACTTCCCCTTGTATAGTTATTATATAAAATAAATTGTTGTTGAATTTAGCCAAGTAACACTTCTTCTAATGGCTAGACATAGTTTTAACATATTAAGTAATGTACATGTTATTTATTTTGCTTGTTTTCTTTCCGATTGTGTACTGGACATGTGGGCCACAGAAGCACTCATGTGCAGTTAGCTTTATGTTGTTGTTCCATTCGAGCATCTATAATTTAATAGCATACGGAGGGAGGAGTGTTGTTCAGAACATTCACAGATCAAACTCAGTAAAGAAAAATAAATCAAATGATTGGTATCACAGCTTTAAGCAGTTTTCAAGCTGTATCTGTCTTTTGTACATAACTTTTCAGAGATCTGAACAACAGGTTAATACCATACAGGTACTTAAGATTAACATTAGAGTTGCAGGAACCGTCTGCAAGACCCCTGCTTTAATATACTAATGGTAAGAGGAGGAGATCCGAGTATATCTGAAATGATTGTTCTGATCATTTCATCTGTACCAGAAACACAAGTGCACTCACACATCACACTCAAATCTAAACACACACTTATTTTCTGTAGCTGAACTGATTTGAACTCAATCCTGTGTAAAGAAACCTATAGGCAATCTTTGTAAATTTTCAGTGTCTGGAGTTCAGCGATGCACAGAGATCATTTCTGACAGCGTATCTGTGAGTTTCTCTCTCCTCACCGTCTGTGTGAGCTATCAGCAATGCAGGCAATTTAACAAGAGCTCCTGTGTATTGATCAAACCGCAGCAAAATAAATAAACTGCCAGACTCGTGCCACTCACAGCTGACAGCTTATGAGAAGCCCGACCTGTTCTCCATGTTACATCTCGCAGCAAGAAATGAGACAAGAAATAAAGAAATAAAATCACGCTCGGTTGATTTCAATCTAAAATAAAGCGAGTCTGGGAAACATATGGACATACTCACGCTGTTATGAGATTCGTCTTTACATGACCTCACAAATCATCAGTGAGACTTGATGATGTTGGTTGTTAATTGTACCTATATATCCCTATCTAGAATTTGTTTCAATTTAACCTAAAGCTTGAGAAATGTTCTACCAAATACTTTCTATAGTGTTTAGCAGAAAATATAATGAAAAAATGAAGATTGGCTAAATATTTTGGGCAATTATTTAGATGTCACAGCAAAGAAAAGTCCCTGACACGGATTGTCAGAGGCTGTTTTTCACAGCAATGCTTTCTGATAAATCGAGATGATGGAAAATATGACAGGCAGCAGCATAGAAGTGAGTTACTTACATGTCACGCAGGCCATGTTTAAGTGAACTTACATCCTCCAAATTCATCCACGCTCACACCATCGGTCTCTAACAAGACACGTTAAACAGTTTCTCAAATGTTGGTCTGTTGGCCAAACATTGTCATCCAACATCAATGTTTAAGACTGACAGCATCATAAAACTGTGAAAAAGATCACAATCACTTTTCTAAATGAACGAACAAATATCACTGTTGTACTACTTGTAACTTAATGTATCTAAACTTTAAAAAAAAAAGTAAAAAATTCATTATTATTTGTTTCTCTATTTTTCATTTTCTGTTAACAAAAGCAGAAAAAATATTAAGTAGAATTATTTCTAGAAGTTCACAGAATGTAACAAAAGTAATCATTTTAACTAAACACTTGAACGTACTTAAACATGCACAGTTATGATAAACGAAGGAAAAACTGAACTTTTAAATCTTTAGATTTTTCTCACTATAAATAATGATGTGTATGTTACTTATGTATAAAAAATACTTTAAAAGTCAACATGTCACTGATGTGGTCGACAGAAGAGAAGTCACAGATGTTTAGAACAACATGTGTGTGAGTACATGATAACCAACAACTGACCAATCAGAGCATGATGTTTCTCGCATCTCCAGATCGTTCAGTCTTACTGTGTACACATCTCTTCATCTTCCTGTTCATTTGTTTTTAATTAACTTCCTGATGAAAATTTTCAATTAAATCTACACAAACACTCTGCTATAAAGACGGCATCACCACATGCCTAGACTAGTTTTTATTATTAATTGTGTATTATAGTCTGTGCATTATATATGAATGTATATAGTCACACCTTTACAATGCAAATATGTGTGATCAAGAAGACGCCTTTTTAAAACATAGCATGAATTCCAAAGATTTGAAATTTATCAACCATAGTTCACCCAAATTCCGACTGTGTCATCATCTCACCTCTTGACATTTTAAACCCGTGTGATTTCCTTTCTTCTGCAGAACACAAAAGAAGATATTTTGAAGAATCTTGGCAACTGGCATCCATCTGAAAAACCGGAAAGCCATATGATCTACAAATCAGTATTCGTACAAACAAGTTGTGTTGAGGTTATCGAGTTCATTTGGGCAAGCTTCTGTTTTATTGCTCATTCCACCGCGAGACAATTAAAGTGCACATTCAGAACAAGTGTGCAAATAGAAAGCTGCAACAAACCCCCATTAAACGTTCACAACGGAGGGCTCAAACAGCTCCTCGTGTGGTTTTCCAGAGCTCAGGAGAGCAATCGGAGGTTATGAAAGGATCCTCGGCTCTCTGCGAGTCATTTCATTAGACTGAAAGCTTGTTTCAATTTCTCTAATGAAACACAATAAGGCTCACGTGACACATCTGCACGGTCGCCTTTCTTTCTGAGGTTAAAGAAACAAATCTAAATGTAATGAAATGAATGCATATGCAGTCCTCTCTACTTGTGCTTCTCCCTTTCTTTCCAACCCAAGCTGAGGTTTCACCTTAAATAAGTCCCATCATCTCCATGACAACCGATGTGCCCGCAACACAGAAACATATTAATGTAAAACCATGGCAACGTTTTCCAATTGAATTAAGCAGCACCTGTGCACATTACAGGAGCAGATAAAAGAGTGAGGCTGTTACACACAGCTGTGCCCACACGCCATTATTTTCCGGCAAATGAACATATTTCTGTTGTTGATATGCACACATGTCCTGCATTTGTGACCAGAGAGAAATGTAAAAAAAAGATTGACTTGTTCAGCTTCTGGTGACTGATGGTGGCACTAGAGTAAAGTGTTGCCCGTGGGGTAAAAATTTAGATAGAGAGAGAGAGAGAGAGAGAGAGAGAGAGAGAGAGAGAGAGAGAGAGAGAGAGAGAGAGAGAGAGAGAGGGAGAGAGAGAGAGAGAGAGAAAGAGAAAGAGAGAAAGAGAGAAAGAGAGAGACCAGAGAGAGAGAGAGAGAGAGAGAGTAGATGTATATACGATAATAAACCAGAATATTTTTATTACATTTATGAGATTGAAATTGCATTCGAAAAGCATTACGAACAGCTTTATTTTACAGAACAGCAATTATAACTATTATTATTGATGTTTATCTGCAAGTATAATTAGGGGGAGGAGCATTCACATTCATAAGAGCATCTCATTGGACATGAGATTACAGCTATACAGAACAAATCTCTAGTTTGATAAAATCATCTCTAATTTGATATGTCATCAATGTTCTTATATTTATATATTTAACATATGCACAGCCAATTTTTTACCTATAGATAAAAAATATCTGATAGTCATTGCCATTATGTCCTGTCAATCAATAGAAGACAGAAAATGTATAAAATGTATGCCCCGCGTATTTAAAATGTTTAGAAATATTTCCAATATAAACATTTCCAAATTTTTTCGAAAATATTTGATGTTTCATGTTTACTAAAGATATAAATTAATAAAGGTAGGAAATACTTTTTTATAGCATTTCTGCGTATATGTATTTCCCCAATTTTTATTATTATGTTTTTGTGCATTCCAGTAAATTGGGATGTTTTGATTAAGAAACAATATAAAAAACTACAACCAAACAGAATAAATCAAAGATGTTTTGCATCTGTTTTGCAAACAAACTATTTATATGCATGTTTATATGTTTGATAGAACACTAGATTGACAGAGCACTGTAGTCTTCAGTCCATACACGTGTCTGCAAAATACATAAAAATAAAAACTGTACATTTTCAATGTGGTCAGACATTTGGACTGCATGTTCATGTACATTTCTCAGGAAAAAGCTGAGAACAGATTGTGAGCCCATATGGCTAGATGCGTTTAATAAAACTTAAGCGTTTGACTTTGTAAAGTTTGATGCCTCTCTTTCAAAACAAAAATATTCACATAAAAATAAAAAAAAGAAGTGAAAATTCAGCATTTCATACACTTTTAACATTCAGGAAGCGCTTGCAAACATCACTTCTCACATTGACATGAACAAACGCCAAACCCAGAGTTGTAAAGGTTTTATAGGATAGAAATATCGCTCATATATGTGATAGACAAATCACGAAGCTCAGCGGTTGGATTACAGCCATGAGCTCAAAAGCAAGCTAAAGATCTCAAAACACCTTCATTTTCACTGCAGAGCCATCGCTGTACGTTATGTTCCGCAAGCTGAAAAATAACAGCTGTATCTTATGAATATTTATGATAAATATAGCTATTTGTGATAAATATTTAATCATGGCTCTTTCAAAAGGCCGTACATTTGTAGACTGAGAAAGACTCTTAGCTTTCTCTTAACATCCATAACTGACCAGACATCATTTCAATCATATAAAACTTAATGATGTCTGTCAACGATGACCACGTAAAATAAAAACTTTGTCTTATAAGCCCACAAAAAGTCTTGTTGTTTATCTTGAGCTTCACTTTAACATGCATTAAAAAGCAACTACGACTTCATCTTTTTGTCTATATTTGGATGCTGGCGCTGACCCCGAATCTGAACGACACAATCCACAATGCAGAGGATGGAAAGAGAGAGAGGATTTCTGAGGACAGGAGAGAGGACCGATGTGGTAACATAATCATGTGAGATAAAAGGAAAATCCTGTTATGCTCACTAACACACAGCTTACATCAAGAGCTGCGGGAGAAATGGAAAAAATGTACTTCTGATAAAAAAGCCATGTTACTCGTAAAACATTAATGCTTCAATGAAAGCCTGCAACACTTTGTGAACACCCTCCTCTCTGAATTCATAAGCACTCATCTCTCTCTCTCGCTCTCTCTCTCTCTCTCTCTCTCTCTCTCTCCATCACTCTCTCTCTCTCTCTCTCTCTCTCTCCATCTCTCTCTCTCTTGCTCTCTCTCTCTCTCTTGCTCTCTCTCTCTCTCGCTCTCTCTCTCTCTCTCTCTTTTGTGCATCAAGCTTAACTTTTCACTGTTTATATTTTAGCAGATTTCTTTTTCCTCTTTTCACTTCCTGTGAGTCAGCCACGGAGGGAGGAAATGCCATACTTGCCTTCCGATGACAAAACACTTTTTAGTGTTGAACACAAAGGCAGGAATCTGCTCAATGTAAAGTCCTGCACACCTGCTTTATTTGTGGCTTATTTAAGTGTGTTTAACACACTTCTCTCTGTTATATGACATGCAGAGATGAGATTATTAGGGGTGATCACGTTGAAAAATATCTCTTAGCGTTTTTGTGAGTTTGCTCAGCACTGATCGTGTATCAACAACTTTTCTCAAACGCTTCTTCATATTATCATTCATATAAAATATTTTATTCATGTATAGAATAGCACCATGTGTTAATGTGATCATTACAGTCTTACAGATTTTAAACAGGGAAGTCACAATATACAGATATTGACGATAAAAGTCAAAACCATGACACATACTATATTAGGAGAACCAATTTTTAATCATGACTATTAATGACAATTATTCCTTTAGTTATGAACTTTCATTCACTTTTTTTGTGTGTACTTTACAGCCACAAATAGAGAAAATGAACAAAGAAGGGTTTGTCTGTGGTGTATATTTAAAATTAAACTTTTTTTTTTCAAACCCCCGACGTTCTTGCGTTAGGGAAGACCACAAGCAACTAACTACCTTTCCACCGGAACTCAAAGCGCGTTGATGAGGTTGGTTGTGTCACCATGGGACTTTTGGACGGAACAAAGCCAAGTTTGCACTAGACTCATCAATGATCAACATCACATTTCTCGAAACCGAAACAGTTGTGTATGACCACTTTGGTAACTAACCATCGCACTTACACCTTCGTCACGGTGCTCCACCATCGTATGTTAATTCAAACTGACTGAGTGCTATTGTTGACTTCTAACGCTTCAGAGAACATGCCAGTAATCTAGACCCAGTACTGTCATCCGTGTGACCCAGTCCAATAACCCTGTTTAGGCCGACTGATACACGGCTGAAATACATGTACCACAGGCTTTCTGTAGCACAATGCAGTCATCCTAAATATAAATAAATCACATAATAAATGATGAATCATAAAGCCTTAAGTTTAAGTCCTCTTGTGAGAATGATGTCAATAATAATGTTAAGCCTACAGTATATATACAGAAGGTCTAACTATGGCAAAGGAACACAAAACAAAAGATAAGTACAAAATATTTATGTGTGTAATACTTTTTTCGAATACCTGTAATACTTTTTTCGAATACCTGTCTAGTCTACTGTCATTGGTCATCTCAGCTGTGAGTTATGACATCATCACCAGCGATGAGATGACATCATGTGAATGACAGTTACTTCTGTAACAGATCTCTGATGACACGTCACAGAAGTAACTGAAAGACTACAATCCTGACGTTTACTGTAGTCCAACACATCTGATTTCTGTTAAAGATTTATAACTTTACCGATTTACATTTGCATTTACATTTAGGCATTTAGCAGACGCTTTTATCTAAAGCGACTTACAATAGTCGAGGAGACAATGAAGCGGTAAATAGCCGATACAACAATAGGTGAACAAGTGCTACAACAAGGTTACCAAGTTAATTATTACAGTTCATAATAATAATAATAAAATAAAATAATAATAATAATAATAATAATAATGTAGTTGAATATAAATCCCTAATGTTGATTTTCCCTTTAAATAAAACACAAGATTTATGACTTTAATGTTCATTTAGAGGTAATAAAACACATACAAACACACAGGATTTGTAAATTTAGGTTTAGATCTTATGGGCACTTTAGTTATTGTGACATTGATAACAGTGAAGTTAAAAATCGGATATCATGACAGCGCTAGTTTACAACATATAAAACTCTATAGGGCAAACGGCAGCATATTTGATTTTAACTTCCATTAGTTCTTAAGTAGATCTAATCGTCTTATTGGAAGACTTTATCTTTTTAAGTCAACAGGCAACACAAAACTGTTCTGTCAGGCTACTTGAGAATGTAAGATGATCGAAATAAGTTTTTTAAATCAATTAATATTTTATACAAACCTGACTGAACCTAAATATGATTACAGGTACACAAATGATTCATATGAATCATTGAGTAGAAAAAATAGAACATATAACAACGCGTGTGTAAAGAAAAATGAAGTTTCCCAAACCCATTACTCACATGTGTTCAGTAGACGACAGATAACCAGCTTCTCCCGCAGACGAGATGCTGGAGCACATGGAAGGAGATGATGCTGGTGTGTTGGGAAGAAATCTACCAGTTGCTGTTTACATCTTTAGTTCTTCTAGATGAGTTGAACATGTTAGATAACCCCCACAGCGTTCTTTTATACACATTTACAGGGCCGGATGAGAGAAAAAGGATGTTAATTGTTTGTACATGTTGGTTAGAACAATCTGAATTAACTGTTGCAGATTACTACAATTTATCAGAGATTTTTATCATTTCTACACGATTGTGTACAAACACACACAAATCTAATTGTCTCCCATCAGCTGTCTGTCCATCTGTCTACACTGGAGTGAGTTAGAAATTCAGATGATCCGTGTTGGATGGATCACAGAATTAATCTTATAATTGCTTAGGTAGAATTCCCACAGGATGACATAAGGCATCTTATTCAGACTGATTTCTGCTCTTTTTTCTCCCAATATGATGTTGTCCAGTATATTTTACTTGTGTTTTAATATCTCTGATGGATTCAGATTAGACACATGCATTAGTTTTTAGTTTACCGAACATATTTTTTTCCTTTATTTTCGGGCCGAACGAGATTACATTCCTTGTTTTTTGGTAGCCAGAAATCTAATTTAGCCGCAATCCAATCGGAGATATCTGTATTTAATTTGATTGAATCCCAGAGAGGCCAGTGCGTTCTTTTCATAATGCGATTACAAATATCACAATTTTTATTTTCTGTGGATCTCATGGAAGATTTACGGGACAAAGATGTTGACTGCAAGAAGGATTCATTGAGTCACTGCATGTATTGTCATTTCAACAAAGACAGGTCAGACGGCGTTATGGTTTTTTTGAGCAAAAGCTTAAGATGTACGCAACATTTTCTTGAAATCAAATCAGCCGTGGTAAACCTTGTGCATTTAAACTCTATGGTGGTGACATTATGATCAGCCCATTTTTACTGTGGCATACAGAGATATTTCAATATAAAAATTGATACAGTATTATCATAAGTAGCTTGGTATTTCATCATCTCTGCAGACAATCTGAATTCTTTAACTTTTTTTTGGTCTTACCAACAACAATTCCCATTAACCGGTACTGAATGAAGGACCCACTGGGTAATTACTTGAGTAGTATTAATACTTCTGATTTCCCTGGGCTACTAATAAACCATATAGCAACAAACAACAACACCCTAGCAACCGCTTAAAAAAACGCATTTTATGACAAAGGAATAATAAATATCCATCCATTTCAATTACATGCATGCCACGTGAAATGTAACATTTTTGTTTAAGCATTACTTTCATAAACTATGATCTAAGGTTGTTAACAAATAAACAACATATATTGATCATTGCTCAATTGCTCCTAATGTAAGCAGTAGGGAAACTGTTTACTTCCGTTTATTTCTTAAATTGGCACTTCTAGTTGCCAGCAACCATTTTTCGAAATTGATCAAAATTAAAAATATGTTTCAATGTAACATTATGTTGACACTACCTTGAACTTGTAACACAAATGTTACACATCTCTGCACAATTCTCTAATATGTTTTTGCTTACTGCCAAATTGAGAACAAATTTATTTGTTAGGTGGAATAGTGGAATAAACTATCAAGTCCATTATATAAAATGCAAGCAAAGAACAAATAAAACATATATATAAAATGTACAGAAAAAGACATGCACAATGACAATTAAAATGAGGTTTTCTAGCTGATTGAACAAGCTCTTTGCAGGGTGTTAAACATAAATAAAAAACAGAACTTCAAAAACAGAACAACACAACACAACATACAATAAATTAACACAACACAACAACATAACATAACATAACACAACAAAACAAAACAAAACATAACAAAACATAACATACCATAACATAACATAACATAACATAACATAACAAAACATAATAAAACAAAACATAACAAAACCTAACATAACATAACATAACATAATATTAACATAACAAAACAAAACATAACATAACAAAACAAAACAAAACAAAACACAACACAACACAACACAACACAACAAACACAACAGAACGTAACGTAACAAAACATAACATAACATAACATAACATAACATAACAAAACATAACATAACATAACAACATAACATAACATAACATAACATAACATAACATAACATAACATAACATAACAAAACATAACATAACATAACATAACAAGACATGACAAGACAAGACATGACATGACATGACATGACATGACATGACATGACATGACATGACAAGACAAGACATGACATGACATGACATGACATGACATGACAAGACAAGACATGACATGACATGACATGACATGACATGACATGACATAACAAAACATAACAAGACAAGACATGACATGACATGACATGACATGACATGACAAGACAAGACATGACATGACATGACATGACATGACATGACATGACAAGACAAGACATGACATGACATGACATGACATGACATGACATGACATGACATGACAAGACAAGACATGACATGACATGACATGACATAACATAACATAACAAAACATAACATAACAAGACATGACATGACATGACATGACATGACATAACATAACATAACAAAACATAACATAACATAACATAACATAACATAACATAACAAAACATAACAAAACATAACAAGACATGACATGACATGACATGACATGACATGACATGACATGACATGACATAACATAACAAAACGTAACGTAACGTAACGTAACGTAACAAAACAAAACATAACATAACATAACTTGCATTCGTAAATAAAGCTTGAATTTTTGGATTGGTGTTCTAAAGTTCTCATTGAGTTGTAATTTATCAAAATTGTATTGGGTTTTCAACACTTACTTCATTGACTGTGAACAGTGCCAGCCACCTGCTTCTCTGGAGTTGATGCGGAGGTTAATGTAAAATTGCTTTAGATATTTCTGTCACTGTGGGTTAATGATGCTGATGATGACTCTTTTGAAACAGAGGGAATATCAATAGAAAGACTGATCTCCGTGGGCATGGTATTTGTGACTTAAGAGATTTTCCACGATTTAAAAGTGCAAGGACAATTCCTATATACACAAAAAATGGCTGGACCTCAGCCCAAAATGTCTGTGAATAAGCTTTAAACTTTAAATGATACCTGATGAATCCATCTGTGCCACAGACTTTACATTTTCACATTCCCAGAACTATTTGCCTGCAAATACAAAAATACACATATATCATTTCTACACGATTGTAGAAATGATAAAATATATTTTAAATGAACACATTGTAAGACTTATTCTGATACTCTTTTTTCATTTGTAGCATAGCTACCGTAAACATAGATCATTGAAAACTATTTAACATACAGCATTTCAACAACATTTCATGTAGTATTTCAACAAAACTGAAAATATATTTTCAAATAATGCCATGATTCACTTTATTATAGAAACATGAAATAAATAAATACAAATCCACAAAGCCTTTACCAACCAGTAAAGCCCTTGCAGCCTCAACAAACCCATAACAGCATGCTATAAGCGTTCAGGAAACACCTTACAAACTTTATACTAACACCTGAAAAATCGTCATGCATTATCTACACAAATTCAGAATAATCATTTGTTGAACCGGCCAAAACAGCTAAAACTTTACAAAAAATGTGATATTCTATAAAGAGTATCAAAGTGGCTGACAGTGGATTATTCATAAAGATTTCATGTTGTTTCCAGCTCAACCTTCATCTTCATCTTCCTCTCCTCCTCCTCCTCCTCGTGTGACCTTTATGGTTTCAGACTGCATGTTTGGTAAAGGTCAGACTTGTTGTGATTTCTCAATGTGGATTCTGATGCTCAATTGAAAATGCCATGAGAAGCCCTGTAATGTATAAATATTTCCATGATGCTGTCAAAAACCTGGAAAGGCCAAATAATCATGATGAGATTTATGATTTCTTATTAAAACATCTCTATTCTCTGTGCAAAAAGACAACATGTTTATCATGCTTCAAAAGCTCACAGCACATCATCTAAACAACAAAATGAACCTGAGACTAACTGAAAAAAGATGACTACAAAAAACTTCAAAAAACGCAAAGCTAATTCCTGGTGAAGTAAGTTTGAATCGACTTAGAGTTTCACAATCGCTGATCTATTAATAAGAACAATCACACTTCTGCAGCTATTGTTCTCACAAACCGTCTTTCTGGGTATTTTCTTCAGGGCTGTTGTTGTAAGTACATTACAATTATGTGTAATTATGACCCGCTTATTATAATGCACTGCAGGATTACGGGTAAATTAAGATTCGGACTCTTGGTAAACTTAGTAAGCACATTATGAAGAAAGTAATTGTGGACTGTTGCCCAAACATCACACACGATGTGATTCAAACTGGAGTTATGTTAAGAAACCAGGGAGCTATTAAAAGCTCACATGAACTTTGTCTAAAAAAAAAATTCTATTAAGACTTCAGATAAGTGCATGAGAAAGTCAATTCAATAAAACTGTTCAAATACATACAGCCATTAAAACCCCCACGATAGAGTCTGAAACTGCTGCGTTCTTAAACATCAGAACAAACCACGAGCACTGTAGAACTACAATTTAATATATTGTTAAGGCAAAATATTAAAAGATTGTTTAAAATATAAATATTACAACGACAAAAAAAGTCAAAACTCCACAATTTAATTTACAATAAAACAAGTCCTATGTTTTTATAAAAATGTCTGTCCCGTGTATGAAACTATATACTTTTTTAAATCAACATGTTTGTGTCAATAAATTTTTTTTATTTTTGGCCAACAAAAAAGTGATTATTAAGTCTATGCAAATTATCGCCAGCTTCCGCAAATTATTTTTTTCGACTACTATTGTGGAGTCTTGTTTAATTTCCTGTTAGTTACCAGGTTACAAAATACCACCTCCATTTGCTCTAAAAACTTTGTGTAGATGCATTTGAACATTTTTGAATGATAGTAACGAATGCTTAAACAAAGAGTACACTGTCATTGTTATACATACAGAGAGAAAGACAGATGTACTCCATTTATTCTCTCTCTCTCTCTCTCTCTCTCTCTCTCTCTCTCTCCCTCGTTGACAGAGTGGATTGTGCTGGAGTCGAGGGTATGAAAGGAAACACAGAAATGACAGAGGGCCTGATGATAACCAAAGTGCTGATCTTAGTCATTCTGTTGGCTTCAAGTCAAGTCTTTTGTTGAGGGAAAATTTGACTCTTCAGCAAGTGAAGTGTACTCGTTTTGATTTTAAAATGTCACAATCATTACGAAGAAGCGCTGCCTGTTCTGACATTTATTATTTATAATGCAAACACGACGCAATGAGGAGGACCTGATTGAAAACTAGGCAGTGATGATTTAACGATTTCAAATAAGCGACACGAGCATAAAACAAACTCTCTGTAGTGGCACAAGCTTGAAGAATCCTATACATATTATGTACAGTGAATACTTTCATTGTTCATCTTTAAATCAGTCAATGTTTCTAATGTAAGTGACACAGGTGCTCATTCACAAACAACGAATGTAAAGAAAAACATGTGGAGAGACAAGTTTATCAAAAAAGAGCATACTCTTGTTTATTGAGTTGGTTTGTGATGAGAGCTCAACGCGACGTGTTCAGCTCGAATAAGCCAGCCGTCCGCTGACACAGTAATCATTTTGACATTTCATAACACTTGTGTACCCTCCTTTATTTATCGGCCCATGCTCATTATAAGAGAACACGCTCACGCTCTCCCTTCATACACACATCGCGTTATACACAAACGTGCCAAATTTGTGTCATGGTAAAGCTTGTGTAATTCACTTACTGTAAAGAACGCAGCGATGGCTGTCTCAGTTATTCTCAACGGTTTGTGACCCACATACGGTGGATTGGTTTTCAGGAGAACTGTGAAGAGATGACGTTTCATTTCTAATGTTTATTTATTAAATGAAGGAAATCTCACAAAAACATTTCAGTAAATAGAACAAAAGAGAATTATACATGGCATACAAAAAATTTGTCATTTTTTAAATCTAATCAAATGTTTCATTTGAAATTCAGTTAAAAAAATGAAAAGCAAGGCAACATGTTCAACAAAAACTCTTTTTTGATGATGTATTAGTTTTCTCGGCAAGTTATCTGGGTTGAAATTGAAACAAACATCGGTAAAAGCTTAAATCAGAGTTCAACATCTACGTCTTTTATAAAAGCACCGATGTGTAACTTTCCCATCACTTACAACATTAAAGGCAGAGTAACTGACTTTTGATACGGTTGTTATTTAAAATCGACACCAGAACTTGCATTGCTCGGCCCTCAAACATGATCATCGCTCTTTGTCTTTCTAATTGTAGCTGGCCCTGACTGCTGATTGGTTACACTTTTCTTAAGCATTTCCGAACATGTTTACCCCACCTTTAAAATGCAGGAAAAACATTTTTAAAAATCTTTAAAATTCATATCCTTTGAAGAAGAAAAACATTCATTTACATACATTAGCTACAAAACATGCACCAATCATGTTCCTGACAGAATTCATGAGATTTTGTTAAATAACGCTGGAGTAAAGTTTCCAATTAGTTTCTCGTGTGCACTGAGCTGTAGCTTATCAATGCTTCATAAATAAAACAAAT
>JAWHQN010000032.1:55000-69648 GCA_033220385.1 Triplophysa yarkandensis
CTGCAATTACCGGACTTTCATTTTTGCAGTCCAATCAAAGTTGTGCAGTTTAATTATATATGGTGTGTGATATGAATATAAATGACATGTGCTGCTATTTTTCCCAGTGTTCTGCTTTACTTTGTTTAAATCTCCTGATTGTTTGATTGGTCGTAAAAGTGAACCTTTCGAGTCGTTGCTTGTCATAAATGTTGTGTAGGGTAGCTGGGTAGCATCCCATTTATTTCTGGACTATTGCTGTATACTGTAGATCTACCTTCATATATCATAATTTTATAATAACATGGTATTCATTATTAGAATTTGATGTTTTTTATACTGCAACCGTGAAGAGCCACTATAGCTATTGATGTTAAACAACAATGTGCTTTTATAATAGCACACGCATCGGCAAACTTTATTCCGTGAATAATGCGAACGCTCCACATACTGAGAAGCCCAATCAAGAAAAGCATTTTAGCGAAGATCCGTGACGCCCGTGACATAGCTTTCACGTTGGGCTATCATGACAGAGTAACTTATAATTCGTTGATGTGTGTTTATAGAAGGTTGTCACAGAGTTAAGCTTGCGGCTCACAGCATATGGAAAAGATCAGCCGGCAAATGGAGAGCAGAGTAATCCAAGCCAAGTCCATACGTTGAAAACCGATCCTTTGCAAGTGGACATTATGAAACAACATTTTAGGGGGAAAGCCTGCGCTCCCGCCACAATGGCCCTCTTTATGTGCCCCGGCCTTAATAATGCAGTATTCTTTCACATTCTTGAGAGGCCCTAATCGAAGGTCACGTATGGAGGTCTCGCATTAATATGTAACGTCTGAGAGTTTACGCCAAAAACATAGCGGTTTACAGTGGTGCGCGCGAACCGGAAAGGGTTTAAAAAAGTAGGCCATCTATGATAAGTGAATATCATTTCCTGTCGCTAAGACATAAACATGCGACGTTCTGCTTACTTTATGGCTGCACACTTGATTTTCATACTGGTGTGTGGATGAACCCTATGGAAGAATATGGCCTGTTCTCTGTTGGAAACTCGGGTAGCCTGGAAGATTGTTATTCGTATATTTTTAGTGCTTATAAAGGATGGATGTATGCACAAATGATATATAAATTATATATATATATATATATGACATTATATTGTTTTACTTATTTTTTGGATTTCTTACACCCAGTGCACCGCTCCATGGTAGGTACCAATGTTGTACAGCCATCCACACGTTTGATCCCTGTATTTCTTATCCTTTATCATCATCAATATCATATCAATAGAATACTTCCCGCTCCCTTCTGCGTATAAAGACGTATGAAGTCATTTCAATATTGTCCAGGGAAAAAGAAGAGAAGGTTTGAAGGATGCACAGAGAACATCGCTGCTTTATTGTGTTAAGCGTAAGGGGCACAGATGTGCAGTGCCATGCATCTCGCAGAACAAACGGAATTGTGCGCATTCAACACATCTGTGCTTTAGAAAGCTTATCATGCGATGCTGCATCCACACCTGTAGGTGTCAGTATGACATCCAGTTCGTTGTCGGCCAGTTTAAAAATAATAAACAGATATTAAAATGTAATACTTGTGTACTCTTGTTAAATAGTAGGTTAGACGGTCATGAACAAACGCTTATCAAAGGGAACTCATTGAAATTAAATTGCATTTTAAACCTAGCGATAGCTGTCCAGATTAAATCCAGAAATAAAAGATTATTTGAATTTTACATTTACATTTACATTCAGTCATTTAGCAGACGCTTTTATCCAAAGCGACTTACAATAGTCGAGGAGACAATGAAGCGGTAAATAGCCGATACAACAATAGGTCAACAATTTTAAATTAAAATGTGTATAAAATGCACATGTTAGGTTTAAACCCCACCCGAATACACAAAAGTATGCATGTCCTCCAGGCGAACCTCAAGTCTTCTCATTTTTTCGTCCGCGCATACCTGAAATTCTTGTAAAGACTTTTTATTTTAATGTAGGTTAAGTCTGAACTTGACTAACCGACGCGTTAGAATCACATTAGCATTTCACAAATCTCTCACATCAGAAAACTTGTTCAGCTGTCAGAAGCGGCGGTCGATAACACATTAACTGATGTCATCACACTGACCTGCTCCGAACCTGACAGATCCATACCGCCAATACAAACGAACCCGCTCATACGCTAGCATGCGCCCCGCTGGCATCAACGCGTCCGTGCAGACGTTTAGCACGTACGAGTGTTAACGTATGAATTGCAGGAATGTGCAGGATTTAGGCCGCAACATTCTTCTCTCACGCTAAAGTTTCTCTCGAGCAGTGACTCATTCGCACTTTTCGCATACTGAGTCTCTATCTCTGGTTTTCGAGAGTGGGCGTATTGTTTGTTAAGCATACGCTCTGTGCATTTCTCTTCTAAAGGGCATCTCTTCGTAAATGCATGTTTCACCCAGAGAATATTTGTCGAATGCATTATGGCCTGCGTGTAGCCCGGGGCTCGTTTACTGCGTTTAAAATTGAAGTTGGATAGGTTAAGAGAAGACGGACCACTTCCCCCCTCTTCTCCAACATTACTGGATGAAAACAGACTGAGCGCGGTTAGCCATGCTCGACGTGACTCATAGGAGTTTTAGAGAGATAGCAAACCACTTTTGACTTCTAGATCGAGAAAATGTATAGCACTCTGTGTCGAGAGAGTTTTCAATATCGGAGTGCTGAGTTTAGACATAATCCAATGATCGGGTGGCCTTGGCCGATATGATGTACGTAGCTGTCGAGGTTATTCCATGTATTAATAATCCGTTTTCTCAGCCAACGATTACATATTGCGACATCTTGTTGTTTTATGATACCATTATTTATAATGCGAGCGACACAATATATATTCGTACGCGTTTTACAAGACGGCTTATTCGAATGAGCACGTATGATTCATTTTCCGAGTCGTCACAAGTTTCTTTTCGATAATTTAACAAATCTATACGAATTAAGGATCTCATAAAACAGTTACGAATTCCCGTTATATCAGATGGAATCTTTGATTAGCATTTGACGTAAGATGCCAAACGGTTTCCGCTTAAAAGAATTCCAAATGAAAGATGTCCAGACATCCACGAGCGTATAAAATGAACTTCGAATTTTCGCGTGTACATCAAAAGAAAAGCGCTTGAGGCATTAACGGGCAGACACATAACTTATCAGATTCAAGTCGCTGTAATTGTAGGCCTGTTTTATAGCAGCAGGTTTGCGACTGCAGAAAAGCTTGTTACATTTAAAGAGTTTGAGGTTTAAACTTATGATGTAGTCTCTTCAAAGAGTCTATCTCGTTCTGGGTTGCTCTTTTAGCTTGTACATCACTGCTTAAACCATCTAAAAATAACTCCGAGGCCTAGCAATTACTGGAAATGAGTGCAGAGTGGTTCATGTACGACTATGACTGTCTTTAGCTTAAATAATACTTTAAACTAAACGCACCGGTGGGGCATTCGCAGTGTACGCCGTGGAAATTAGAGATTTTCCAAGTAGAAAATTGCACCTATTATTTTTGTGCACAGCTGTGTTTGTAAAGTAGACAGTTTTTTGAAGAGATTGTGTGTGTGTGTGTGTTTGTGTGTGTGTGTGTGTGTGTGTGTGTGTGTGTGTGTGTGTGTGTGTGTGTGTGTGTGTGTGTGTGTGTGTTCGTATGCATACGTGCAGTTGGGAGGCGTGGTCTATGAAGCATGTGATTGGATAGAAACCAGCAGGTGTCATCCAATTTAGCATGTAGTCTGCGTTCAGGATTTAATTTCGTGTAATTATGGCAAATTAGTTATATATCATTTTTTGTTGAAAAATGTCAAACATTAACCAGCAATAATATCTAACATCGGCAATAATATCTTTCACAACCAAATGTCTGTTTGTCATCTTTTCCGGCTACATCTAACTCACTAACTCACTACTTTTCTAACCTACACACTCTATCAAAAAAAAATAAAATAAATAAATTTATATCTATACTTTTTGTAACTTCTCTCTCTGTGTAACTCGGTAAACATTGTTGTAGCACTTGTTCACCTATTGTTGTATCGGCTATTTACCGCTTCATTGTCTCCTCGACTATTGTAAGTCGCTTTGGATAAAAGCGTCTGCTAAATGACTAAATGTAAATGTAAATGTAGATCCGTACAGTGTGCGTAAAGCTACTGCAGATGTTTAGGATGAGATTTCTCTGTATACTGTATGACATCTGTTACTTTCCTCCACTCATCTGTCATAGAGATTTGTGTTAAATTGAGTTCTCTATACGTTGAAGTTAATTATGTGGATAGAGGCGGTAAGGACCTGACGTGAGTCGAGCTGTGATCTTCTCTGTTGGGTGGAAGCTCTGAGAGATATTACATTCATTATTTATCACGTCGGGGTTTATTTGAGTGCTTGACTATGAAGCATGTACAGGTAACATGATCAGATGTTTGTACGGATTAGAATGCACATCAAGGCCAAAAAGACTAAGATTGCATTGAATACGTGTTTTAATATTAGGATTTTCATCATTTATTTTTAAATAAATAAAAGTTTAACTGCAAAACTGAAAGATTTAAGATTGGATTTCAGTTCTTTAAACAAGCTCTATATTGCAAGATATGTCTTTGGGCATTTTACAGAATTGGTGCAAATAGTCCTCGTTCTTGCCTCCATGGAAGCACAAGATGCTCCTTTTGGTTTTTGATCCTAACATTTTAGAATACATGATCATCAAGTCTGCTTCATTTCATCTTCGGTCAAAGAACCTAGGAAAGAAAAGTTGTTAAGTATGTGTCTTGCTTTGACTAAAGCGGGCAGGTCATCATAACGCTGACCATCTCTGACTTCGGACAGATTTGTGCGTGTCGGGTCAGTATGTTTTTATAGTAAACGTTTATTGGCAAAGCTTTGGCCAATGAATAGAACTACGAGCTTTATGATGTTGGTGAGAGGAAATCATATCCGTGTTATGAAAAGCACTTTTACCTCTCGACCAGGCACCTGGTTTCTCTGCTGCACGGTTTAAAATGTCTTTGTGGTGAGCGAGACCTTTTCAGTTCTATTCAGCGCCGGACTCAAGCCTGGAAACATGTCAGAACAAATTCAGAAGAAAAAAGTCCGAAGAACAATCTAGCACAAGCTATACTCATCGAATATAAAGTGTGTAGCTTATGAATATTGGGCTCGTCTGGGTGGTTACCATACATTTTTAATAATCTGATTTCATTTTTGATTTGTGAATTTTGATTAAATATTTTGAGCATTTTAGCAGTGAAGAAAACGTAAACCACCTTGCTCTCCATATTGGCCTTTAAAAAATCCCGGTCACCCGCTGTGGAACTTCAATATTTCCCTGAATGCTCATAATGAGTGTAAATCATTTCTTCACACACTGCAACCAATGGAAATATTGGGCGACCGTTTTTGCCCTTTATCCAGTTTTTTTTCTCACCACGAGATGAGAAAAATTCTGCAGCGCGATCATATTCTCAGGCAGTAATGCAGTAAATGTAGCTGCAGTTCTGTGAAATGTTGTCAGTGGATGTGAAGGGGGGGGGCAGCGGCACGCTAATTGGCCTTGGCAGAGAGAGAGAGAGAGACAGAGAGAGAGAGAGGAGAGAGAGAGAGAGAGAGAGAGAGAGAGAGAGACCAGAGACCCAGAGAGAGAGAGAGAGACCAGAGAGAGAGACCTGAGAGAGAGAGAGAGAGAGAGAGAGAGAGAGAGAGAGAGAGAGAGAGAGAGACGGAGAGAGAGAGAGAGACCAGAGAGAGAGAGAGAGACCAGAGAGAGAGAGACCAGAGAGAGAGAGAGAGAGAGAGAGAGAGAGAGAGAGACGGAGAGAGAGAGAGAGACCAGAGAGAGACCAGAGGAGAGAGAGAGACCAGAGAGAGAGAGAGAGAGAGAGAGAGAGAGAGAGAGAGAGAGAGAGAGAGGAGAGAGGAGAGAGAGAGAGAGAGAGGAGAGACCTGAGAGAGAGAGAGAGAGAGAGAGACGGAGAGAGAGAGAGAGAGAGACCAGAGAGAGAGAGAGACCTGAGAGAGAGAGAGAGAGAGAGAGAGAGAGAGAGAGAGAGAGACCTGAGAGAGAGAGAGAGAGAGAGAGAGAGAGAGAGAGAGAGAGAGAGAGAGAGAGAGAGATGGAGGTTCAATGCTCTGAATGCAGCTGATTCACTTGTGTAGATGGTAAATAATGATGAAGCTCAAGCTGTAGATTTTTCTCAGACATTCTCTGATATGAGGTGCATTAAACAGAGTAACTTTACGAGATGCTTTATGAGGTGACTCTGGAAATATATATTCAGAGTTCTGAGGTTTGAGAAGTTGTTAACGCTGTGGTTTGGTGTTTTAGACACTCTGACATTCAACATGAAATTGACCCCTGATGTTTTTCTTAAAGGGATAGCTTTTTTCACTCTTATGTCATTTCAAACCTGTAGGACTTTCTTTCTTTCTTTCTTTCTTTTCTTTTCTTTCTTTCTTTCTTTCTGTCCTTCTTTTGAAGAAAGTCCATATCCAAAAAACCCTATTTTTTTACTTCTATTGTATATACACAAATCCACCAAGACTTTTCTCAAAATATTTTTTTGTGTGATTTTAAAAATCTTTAAGTAAATGTTCAAATGTAGATGAACAAGTGCTGTAGAATCAATCTCATGCGTCATTCATTCATAACCGATATAACATTTGTCAGCATTAGAACAGATTAAACCCCCTGTTTCAAAAAACATGACCTCAAAGCGATCCCACAAATCAGACCAAGCTTAAAACGACAAAGACATTAATTTAGAGACCGATGGGGCTTTAGGGCACTTTGATCAGAACCTGTCAGTTCTTGATGTGGGGCCTGTGTTTCCTACCCGTCAGCACCTTACAGACACAGCGGTATGCCATGCTGCTCGGGTCCACCCCGCCCCCCTTCAGGATGTGGTAGGCTCGCACCCCCAACGCTCGCATTTCAGCAACAGTCATATTTCGGCTACATGAATGGTCATATTACCGTTGGGGTTATTCATTGTGTTAGCCAGTGGTGGGATGCAGATTTTAATGGTTTCTAGCTGAATGTAATTATTGTCTATAGACCTGAAAACTAGTTTTAATTTTAGATTTAGGTCATATGTTCTGACCGTCACTGTGAGAGACAGGAGTTTATTCAAGTGCACTTGATAGTAGTGCACATCGCTGGAAACCAAAGCTTTTTGGAATCGACACAAAAGAACCCGTTAATGAAATTCAGATGTAAAATATGCATTTATATTACAGCATTTTTTCATTTTAATAACAAGATCAATAATAACAACAGCATTGCAAAAATATATCATAAAAACTATAATTGTTTTGGTAAAACTAAATATTAAACAACCATAATTTAACCAAACACACCTTCATTTTACGTCGTTTAATTGTTAAACAAGCCAGGATAGCACAATAAAATCAGTTGGAAAGTTTAAAAAAGAACTAAACAATTATTCTACTGCGCTACAAGAACCCAAAGCTATAAAGATGTCTGATTGTTTTATATTCCATCATAAATGGCTTCTTGTGTACGTTTAAAATAGGAAATATGTTTGCGGCAGCTAAACCCAACAGGATGGCATCGCTGAGTTCGCTCAGTTTCATCGTCACCCCACGTGTGTGTGGTTTTCCAGGTTTGCTCTGTTGTCGGTATCATGCAGCATCGCTTCGAACCCTCCGTCACATTAAAAACGTGTCGCATGTGGATTATATTGTGTTTCTTTCGTTTGCAGTTTTAAAGAAACGTCCTTCTGGCTTTGTTTATGTTGGTCAGATGTATACAGTTCATTTCCTGTGTGAGCCCTGTGCGGATGTTGGTGACATGGGCAGATCAGATCGGATTTCGTGTCCGTTCTTGTTTTATGTCAGCAAATGTTATGTGATCGCACATCATATCTCAAAAGAGACGTTCAACATTCTAAATGAGTTTTAACATACAGTTTATGCTGTAAATGGTGGTTCAAGATTAAATAATAAAGGACATAACTTGATCCTTTCGGTTGGTTGTTAAATATCTTCATCATGTCATCCGTAAGACATTCAAGAAGCGTACGAGGTGTTAATGCAACAACATGCACAGATTAAACATGCAGAATAAGAAACATGATTTTGTTTCAGGAAATAAATAAAGTCAGGTGTGATTTCATGTAGACTCGATCACATAATAAATCTATTTTTAGTCCTTTCTTATTCTCAAGTTGTTACATCAAAGGTGATTTTCGGTCTTGCCGAGGGGGTTTTTGAAGGAAGTGTTACAGTACATAAATACAATGAAAGCACTTGCTCATTATTTTTCGGCGTCTTGAATTCATTGTGGAGCTGTCACCTCGTTCATCCGTGGCTTTCTTCAACATTTAACTGAAAACATCTGAGTTTCTTTACTGATAGCATTCTCGCTGGTTATGAACACTTCTTTCATTGCGTTGGCTTTACGAAGCTCGATTACAGAATTTGTATTAACTACATCTCATTCTCTTATTGTGTAAGTGGATGGTTAAAAAGCAAAAGTGAAATATCATTGATCTGATTAAAACACAATCCCTTCTGCTTGAGTAAGATCCACATAAAGGAAAACATTTTTGATAAAGATTACAAACGTGTTTTTCTACAACAAGTAAATTGTCATGTGTTGTTTTCATGGGGCAGTGGGAGATGGTTTCGTGTGAACAGCTATTTCGGGAGCGGGGCAGCGGTTTCTTCCTATAACATAAGAAGCTTGACAGTCTGAAATAGCCTCTCATCAAACTCTCTGCTCGGGAAATAAAACATCAGCGAACGAGAGGGAGATGGAGAGAGTACGGACAGGGCAACAGAAACACATTTGGCGGAAGTTTTACGAGCTGTAAACGCAGGAAACTTTGACAAGGCCTGGAAGCGTGTGATATTGTTTCAGCCCTGATTATCCTCCGGTTTGACAGCGCCATGCAAAGGCCGATTCACCTGAGAGTTTAGAGAATCTACCGCAATGAACTAAACTGTGACCGACAGTCCTGTGAGATTTCAGACTGCTCTCGCTTGTGTTTACATCATCTCTATATTGTCTTAAAAACACGCATGTCATTGTCATCAGGGAGTCATACTATAAATAAATATAAATCAAATACATGCAAATGTCCAGTCTGTGACTGGCTCATCCAGGCCATCAAAAGTGTTCGTTTTTGTGTTAATTACGTGTTTAAAACAGTCATTCTAAAGACAAACAAACACTTCAAATCATTGCCATGGGGGATTGCATTGAACACGGTATGATTGGTCGAGAGGATACATTACATTAAGGCTAAAAACAGGTTCTGGTTTATCGCGTTTCGAAAGAAAATGCATCTTTTAGCACATTTTAAACAAGAAAATATAATGATTTGGCATGAAACATTGAATATTTTTATAAACAGCAAAATGGCATGACCCATTATTTGTCTTTTTAAAGCGTTTGGAAAAGCAGAAGGGACTGGCTTCACGCTTGTCAGACTCGGTCTCTATCTTTAAAAAACTCCTAGAAACTCATCTTTTCCGGCTACACCTAACTCACTAACTCACTTCTTTTCTAACTACTCACTCTATCAAAAAAATAAATAAATAAATTTAAAAAAAGTTATTTTGTAACTTCTCTCTCTGTGTAACTCGGTAACATTGTTGTAGAGCTTGTTCACCTATTGTTGTATCGGCTATTTACCGCTTCATTGTCTCCTCGACTATTGTAAGTCGCTTTGGATAAAAGCGTCTGCTAAATGACTAAATGTAAATGTAAATGTGGAAAAGACGTCTTCACCTCGAACCTCATATTTTACTACTTAACGAATCTAAACATTTGAGTTTGTATTTGTAAATCCACATATTCTTAAATATGATATCATTAACCGTGGTTACTTATATAAATTCACGGATTTTGCTCAACGAGCCCTATATTCTGCCTCTGTAACATTTTTATTGGAAATTCTGAGAACCGAAAGAACAAGATTGTTATTTCCATATGTGCTCAACTAGAGGACATGAGATAAATAAATAGAGCGAACCGAGAAGAATGTAGCAGCTGTATTCAGAGAGATTGACAGAGAGAGCTTGAGCAAACACAAGCGCTTGTCCGAGGTTCCTTTGGCTCGTCCTGAGCAAACACTGCTTGAACTCACTGGCTTTAAAAAACCCCGCGGGCCCCTGAGACGTCTCTTCTCAAACACACGCAAGAAATGTACCGTCCAGATACCTATAGAGCTTCATTTGACGTATCCTGTCATGTTCTGTTATTTAATATTGCTTATTTCATTTTCATTTAGTGACACACAACAGTTGTACAGCGAACCCTGTCTGCATGTGTTAATAAATGTGTTGCACTGCATCTGGTTGGTTTAGGATGGAAGTGATTCAAATGCGTTTGACTCGTACAGTAAGTGTGAAACTGACAGCAAGATGTGTGATATGTTGAGCTGACCCCTGACCCTGTCGTCATGGGTAGATAATGTACAACATGTTTGCAGTTTAACACCGTCTGGTTGAAATGTCCTGCTTTACTTTTTACATTTACATTTATTCATTTGGCAGACGCTTTTATCCAAAGTGACTTACAAGTGTTGTGCAGCGGACATCCGTCCCCTCAAGGGTAAACAGGGGTAAGATGTTTTACTCAAGGACACTTCAGTAAATGTCAGCTGACACTGGGATCAAACCCGAAACCTTCTGCTTACAAGTTCTATAGCCAGCGTTGTTGTGCTTTTGTATACACAAGTGTGTTGTGTTGTTGTATTTCAGATCATGTACAAACTTAAAGCCAAATAGGGACATCTTCCTTCCAGCTTCTAATCTACAACACAAAGATGATCTCTCTCTCTCTCTATCTGTCTCTCTCTCTCTCTCTCTCTCTCTCTCTATCTGTCTCTCTCTCTCTATCCATCTCTCTCTCTCTCTCTCTCTCTCTCTTCTCTATCACTCTCTCTCTCTCTCTCTCTCTCTCTCTCCCTCTCTCTCGTTCTCGTTCTCTCTCTCTTTCTCTCTCTCTCTCTCTCTCTCTCTTACTCTCTCTCTCTCTCTCTCTCTCTCTCTCTCTCTCTCTGGTCTCTCTCTCTCTGGTCTCTCTCTCTGGTCTCTCTCTTCTGGTCTCTCTGGTCTCTCTGGTCTCTCTGGTCTCTCTCTCTCTCTCTCTCTCTCTCTCTCTCTCTCTCTCTCTCTCTCTCTCTCTCTCTGGTCTCTCTCTCTCTCTCTCTCTCTGTCTCTCTGGTCTCTCTCTCTGGTCTCTCTCTCTCTCTCTCTCTCTCTCTCTCTCTCTCTAGTGTGTGGGTTGCACTTAGTAATCACGTAGACCATAAAGAAAATATGGCAGAAGAACTGACGTGTGTCTTTATCAATCTGACTGCATGTTGGGAAAGCAATTCCTCATCGTTTCAGTTGTTCTGAGGAATGTAGGAAGCATTTAGTGAATGCTGGAATGACGGAGATAATGGATTATAAAGATTTATAAAAGCAGAAATTTAATTAGCAGCAAATTGGGACCGATTTTGTTGTGTTTAAATGTGTGTGCAGTCGGTTTTTACATCAGGCATTTCTCTGTAAAACACGTATTTAAAATTCTAATCCTTGAACATGTATCGTAGTCTGTATGGGTAAAATAATCTGGGCTGAAAGAAAATTTGATGAGAAATGTTTGAGGTCATTTTGAGATCTGAGATCTTTAATAATATTGACTTCACAGACTGGACAAATCTGAGCTCGGTTTGAGACATTGTAAGATCTCTTGGAGATCTCTCTCAGTATGTTCTCAGCGACACATTAAAGACTCAGATTAGTCACTCATGTCTAGAAGTAAGCGAGATATTGAATGAATCGAACACAGTTTGGATAAAGTTGAGATCTCTACAGACGATGTAAGAATAGACCAATCAGAATTTAAGAAAAGTGACATTGCCCTCTTTTTATTCTGGTTTTAGTCCGGAGAAGCAAGCAAGATGTTAAAGAGATCTCCTTTGTGATATTTCTGTCTTACTGAATCTTGGCTTTAGGGTGCAGATTAAAGGAATGCTGTTAGTTAAATGGCCTCAGGATGAAGGCCGGGGCAGGTAAATTGACTCTGTGTGTTTCTGATTGTCCTAATTGGCTGCAGATTTTTGCTCGTGTATATGACAACACTGCATTTGAGGTTGACCCCGCACAGATTCACATCAAACATTATTCTTCAGTAGTTCTTGTATTCAACCGTCAAATACTTAACTGTACGTACGCATCAGTTTCGTCCGATCCAAGGCTGCTTTACTTACCGTAACTGCAGGACGGTCGGCAGCAGGCTTGCAATTATATCACCACACGCAGGGACTTCGGAGTAAAAACCCCTCACCGTTTCTTTTTTTCACAGGACTTTTCATTTAGCAGTGTTTTCCTGAACCTCTGACCCGCCATGAAAACCCGATAAACTGTTTGTTTTTCCAGACGCGGTTACGGCGCAGCGTAAACTTCAAATTAAAAGCGGCGAGTGAAAATGGCATCCTCGCAGCTGGTCTCAACCGGGTCCTCCTTCAGACAGCTTTTGGCAGGCTGTCGCTAAACATGCAGACGTCTCTTAACAGTTTTATAATTACGTTTTTAAAGGCAGTTAATCAGCCGAGCCAGAAGACTCTTGGGTTTGGACTAAATAGCCGTGTTTGGAGCCTTCGGATGAACTTTAAATACATTTTTAGCCCTGTTTTTGATTGCTTTTAATTTGTTGGTCTGCTGTCTGGCGAGATTAGGAAACGGAGGGGGAGGCGTTATAAATTCACAGATTATGGAGACGCTCCTATTTTAGGGATTTTTTGTGCGAGTAATTCGCAGCACCGCCGTATGTCGTCTGATGGTATGTTTAATGCCCAGCTGGGCATACCTGCATGTAACGCAGCAAAACGACAGAGTTCATAAATATACCTGCGGATTAAAGTGCAGCTGAATATTTGTATTGCTGCTCTCCAGTTTTTAAATGAGTTTTGTGACGTCTCACCTCTTTCTTCATCTCGACATTTCAAAGGATCGAGCCGTTCGGAGCAGTGAGCTGAGCCTTCCTGTAATCTTTCTTTTCCTGTTTTAATCTGCACTATTGATACTGTGGTCCGGGTTATAAACTCTTAATAAAGCCGAGATTGTTCCAGTGCCAGATGTCTACAGGAAACTATGAAGCAAGCTTTAAAAACTGGAGTTTGAGCAAAAGTTGTGTATTTAAAGTAACGCTTTAAAAAAGATTATAGGTTAATTCATTGGTGTAAAGACATCCATGTTAAGATGATTTTGTCCAGTGTGCTGTTTCTCTCGGGATTATATCACAGATTGAACAAACATGACTCATCCCGTCACCAAAAACCAAATGACAGACATGTGCAAATAAACACCGGCCCTGTTTTAGTGACGGAGGGGCCCCGTGTTCCACGAATGAATGGAAAGGCCGACTCGATTCTAAAAACAAGAGCTCGGCGGCCGTATCTCTGTTTTCAGAGAGACCTCAGGAATTTTAAGAGGCAAACTGTGCCCACTCTCAACTCCGAATGTCCCGTCGGGGTATGTTGTAAAATACTGTTCTTTGTCTCCATTATGAGCCTGTTGGTTTATTTTTGACCTGTTATTGATAGTGTGATAACATCTCAGAGATGTAGAAGTTTGCATTAGACAGATTTGCCTTTGACCCTGATACGTGAATACAACATCAGAAACACAGCTTAATGACTTCAATGATACATTTTTATACAGTATTGAATTTGAATGACAAAAAGTTTTATTAAACATGTTAAACAGCATAACATTTATTTTTATTTGCCTATTTTCACACTATAATGACTTTATGTGTTAGACTGTAGCATATGTTTCATTTTATTACAAAGATTGCAAATGAGTTTACTCTATTAATCCCATCTGCACTAGATTTAAAAAGAAGTCTGGCAAACGTTGACATCATTTATGGATAAATGCACATCTTAATTGGGATTCATCTACTTCAATTGATATTCACAGGGATTTGATCAGATTTGTGCATTTAATCGTGATCGATATTCATTAAAATTTTGTCCGTCAACAATTTTAAAATGAATAAATAATCGAGTGAAAACAATTATTCAGTTTTGCATTTCTTTGTATTTTTTGTATATTATTTATCAAAATGTATGTATTCGTATCTTATTTGATCTATATTTTCATACATTTAT
Organism: Triplophysa yarkandensis; assembly: GCA_033220385.1. Taxonomy (NCBI): domain Eukaryota; kingdom Metazoa; phylum Chordata; class Actinopteri; order Cypriniformes; family Nemacheilidae; genus Triplophysa; species Triplophysa yarkandensis. Next base: position 69,144 of record JAWHQN010000032.1, read on the forward strand.
TTGTCGTTGGGTCAAATGTTATGCTGAAAGTTTATAAATTATTTATTTATTTACACATTTTTAAAGTCAATGTGTAATCATGTTAATCTTTATCTTAACCTGTGCAAAAGAATTCAAACTATTAAAACGGATTCAAAACAATTCTTAAGATTGCTCAAGTTCAGTTAAATAAATAAATATGTTAATTTGTTTTAGTTTTGAGCATCAACATATAAACATATTAAAATTGAGTGCATAACATCTGTGCAAATTTTAAGAACACAAGACCCCTGAGACATTTCTCAAAATATCTCCTTTCAAAGAAAGAGATTCTAATCACATAAGGGTTCATCTTGTACTTGACTTAACATCTTCAGTGTTTCTGTAGAAAAGAGACGATGGTTTTTATGAGTTGGCTGGCACTGATTTTCTCTGCGTCTCCGTGTTTAAACACACAGTAAAGTATTGTGTGTAAACAGTACATACCTGTGTCCGTCCTCATGTTTTACACATACATCGGGAGGAC
>JAWHQN010000033.1:0-10000 GCA_033220385.1 Triplophysa yarkandensis
AATTCAGCCAAGAATGAAAATTCTGTTATCATTTACTCCATTTCAAACCCATAGAACATCTAAGAACACAATATATCTGAAGATGATAACTGAGCAACTGTGGTACACCGTCACTTTTATTGTATGAAAACCAATGCGAACCAATGGAACTGTATTGGTGCCAGTTAACAACATTCTTCAAAATAACTTCTTTTGAGAGAGTAAATGATGATAGAAAAATAATTACCTTAAACATTTAACACACTTCTCCTGATTGGACAAGTCTAACAAACATGTTAAATATGTTTTGATTGGACAGAACAACACCGGGTGTCAGCTACACCTTGTTTAAATATTGGCCAGAGATTTGAATCACTTTTCTGTCAAGCGTGTTCCTCACAGCAGAGGAGCGAGCGCCGGATCTTCTGCCAGCAGCGTTCAATGAAGCCAACAGCCTTCTGCTCCGCATACACAACAAAACAACATCATCTCTGTTCCACAACCGACCAACATCCTCGTACAGAGTACTGGACACATAACAGACAATAAAAACCTATCAGAACAAAAATAATGAGTAAACTTGTCCAGCAGTTATTTATTGTCATGTCATGTCAAACAGGTATGAGTCGAGGAATGTTGGTCATCAAACAAGACTGGACACCATAAACGTTCTTTTGTACGAAGATAAAACCTGAGACATTTCTCAAAATATCCAACAATAAAGGCAACATTAACAGTCAACACTTTCCTCACATCAAGCAAATGAATTCATTAGATCGAGTCAAAAAAGACATCCTAATGTCACTTAGCTCTTGAACCACCCTTGGCATTCTGACCGTGTCTGATGATGATGTCTGGTTTTGGAAAAGAGTTAATGTGTTTCCATCATCGATCATTTTAATGGCCTGAGGTGATGAAGAGGAACTCATATTAAAATGTATTTTGGGTCACTTGTGAACCTCAGGTAATACATTTCACCCCATTATTGTTTAATGACTGTCAGCAGTGGATTTTAGCAGTTCAAGCGGTTGCTTTTATTGAAATTGTTTTTCTCAGCCTTGCTTGACTTTTCATTAGACCAACAAATCAATGAAACTAGACGTCATTTGCACTTTTCACATTTGCAATTGAGTTTTTTCCTGACCGGCAGGAAAGCGTCAATCTCTTTCAAATACATTTGGTTAAGTTCATTCGCCTGCAAGATTTCTCTGGTGACGAACGACGCTACGGCTCAAATTAAATTCCCATTAACAAAGACGCTCTGGCCAATTTCCACTCAGAAATACCTCGCTTCCAAAATACTAGAGAGTTCACGAGGCACAGAAAGCGTCGAAAGTCTGGCTGAATCGCATTAAAAACGCATTAAAGTTGCCGGGGTGAAGATTGCTCCTTCACATAAACACATTATTCCTTGCATGTTTTTTTGGCAGGGGTGATTTTGGGCTCTCAGGGCAGCGTCTGCTAACAGCCGCTCATCAACACCCAAGGCACAAATAGAGTCAGCCAGCTGTGGAAGCAGGTTAAATTCAGCTCTGGCGTCAGGTCTGTCTGTAAATCAGAGACTGTGAAACATGTGCTGCTGTACTCTTCACCAGAGTTTCCAAACACGGGCAGGAGTTCCTACAGTCAATCTTAAAGGAAATCGAGTGCTTTTACTGATGTCCACAGTTCAAAAGATGTAGAGATATGGAAGATTTAATAAAAAAACTGTGAATGAGTTCATTCGATTATATCAACTTGATCTCAGGTGTTTCAGAAACCATAATTCCTCTAAGATTTGTACTCATGTTGTTTAGAGCAATGCTTTCACATGACTGAAGTTAACATCATACAACCGTCTAATAAAAATGTTTACACTACACAAACATCAACTGGAATAGTTTTTGTACCTGGAGGACAAACCAAGGTCAATACAAGAGAAAAAAAAGAATTTGGATAGTTTTGAATGTTTAGAATGACAGAATAAAAGTTCTGTCTTATACTTCAGTAATTTCAAACCTGGATGCCTTTCTTTGAAGGAATACAAAAGAAGATATGTAGAAGAATGTTGGGATTTTGCACCCATTCACTTGCACTGGTTTCGTCTATACAACAGAAGTAAATGAGTGCTATTTTCGCTTACAACCATTTTTGAAAATATAATCTTTTGTGTTTCATGGAAGAAAGTCATACATGACAGGAGATGCATTAAAGCTGTTGGTATGGTTTATAAAAAGTTATCCTTTCACACTTTAAGGTTTAGTGTGACATTCATTTCGATATAAACCTGCGATAAGCTGAGACCCAAGGCTTTGTTTAACACAATCTCTATTGTCATCATTTTTCCTTTAAATGAAAGACTTTCCATTACCCTGCATCTGGCCAGTGTGTGTTAATAATATTCTGACTGCAGTCTTAAGTTGTGTATTCTCTGTGGTCCTCAGTCTTCACCAGGTTCCTTCAGGTAATGAGCTTTTCCTTCACCCACTTCTGACACTGTTCAGCAGAAAAAAAAGCTTTTAATAATTTGTGCAGAACAGCCGAGTCGAGCACTTTCTCCAACACTCCGCTGATGAAACGTCATCCAGAAATGCTTATGATAAGAAAAACCTCACCTGACTCCTCCCACCTCTCCAGTTTATCATTCATAAATAAAAGAACAACAGATTGAGCATAAATAAGCTAGAGGGGGAGTTTGTCTTTGGTTCAGGAGTTTGATGATGATGGTGAAGTCAGAAGAGCTGTGAGAGGACATCAGGAGCCCAGTTCATGGCCGTCTGAGCCACAGCCAGTGCCGCCGCACCCAGCGTAGCCGACAGACCCCAGACCGCCATCTTTATTAACTGGTTAGTGCTCGCTGGCTGGGTGTTCATGGGAAGGGTTAGCTGGTGTCCATGGTGTTTCTGTAGCTGTTCACGCAGGACAGTGTCTGGACGCTGCCTCAGGGTCGACCTCTGGAAATCTTTAAAGCTGCTGATGGCGATTCTATGAAGAACAAGAGAGAGGGACAGGTAAAGGAATATACAAATAAATCACAAAGAAGAAAAAAACAGTAGTTGTCCTCATGTTGATATCTGGACAAAAACATCATTAAAACATCATCAAATATTCAATATTTCATTTGAGTCTCTGAGGAAGAACAGCGAACAGAATGTTCACTTAAGATAATAAAGAAACCCAACCATCTTTAAGTCCTCACTGGTTTGTCTTCCGTGATTCCCCATGTTCTCCAGCTCTCATTAGAATCTGCACGGCTGAAAATAGCTTACAGGTAACAGCAGAGCAATTAACTTCTAAACTTTTCCTTTAGCAGCTGAAAACTCCAGAGACACAGGGTTTGAGCTGCTGAAGAACTGGTCTGATGCTGTGACACGGGCCTGGCGTGAGATCTGTCACTCACCTCTGACCCTTAAACCTCGCCAGATGAAGGTGCATTCGTGCAATTAACGGAACAGTTTACCAGAAAAGAACTCTGTATGAACTCCTTGTAATTCTGTGAGATCTGCACATCTGGACAGGGTGCTAAGAACTAATTTATATGTGCATGACATGTAGGCCGGTCACCCTTAACTGAAACGATTTAAATCAGATGTATAAGAAATAGAGACATGTTAAACATGCAGGATTGAAAAGCACTGTTTGAAGATCAGAAATATGTCAGGTGTCCTTTTGGGGCATATCGAGTATTGTTCGTCACTGAATCTTACAGACAGATGAACAGACAACATGATATCAAGTCCCCCTATGGTCCAAACTGCAGATCCAGATGCTACTAAAATGAATTCTACATCTACTTTCATCTTCACTGACGACATCTCAGTGACGCTTTCTGTTCTTTAAGGTGGCAGAACATGAACAACGTTGTACAATGGCTTTTCCAAAAAGGGTAAAAGAGTTTTTGCCGTTTCAATTCTCAGAAGCAGCAGATTGTGTGACCTGTGTCACATCAGTCTTTTGTTTTCTCCTCACTCTTTTCCTCCGCCTCAATCTGTTCCTTCTGTGGTGAAGAAAAGGCAGCAGATGATGGATGTGTTTACACTGGAGGAACATTTCCCGGCCTGCACTCATTCAAACGGGCTCAAGATCAGTGTTGGCAGAATTACGCGCTCTCTTTTTGTCTTGATAACCTGAATGATCAAATTGTCCTGCACTGGCCACCAGCATCAGACCCTCGAGAGCCAGATACTAGTTTTTAAGTGTGTACTCATTGCTTAAACCTCTCGTAACACGATGGGTTAACACAGTTCAGCGAGACGGTCCAATTCCTTCTATTATTAGACACTTGCTGCTGAGATGTAATGCCCAATTACCCATGAGTCTACGTTCTGCTTGTGTGTATGTGTGTGTGTTCATCCTGCAGGCTCTTGTGAATCAACTCTGATGTCCTGTTGTCCTGATGACCTGTAAACACTGGCTCTTTGTCATGTCACCTGGAGCTGTTTAATGGAAGGTTGTGTGACACTACTGGACACTCACTCACTTAGACACACACACAAACATATGAAGATTTAGTTTTTTTTCTGTTTGTTGAAATCATTGCTCGTTCCATCACAGACGTCACAAGCAAGACAAGCAGAAATAGGTACGAAAAATTGGAAGTTTGGATTTCACTTTGTCTAGATGGTGATATTTAAAATTAACAAAATAACAAAACGCAATACTGTAGATTTAACCCTTAAATGGAAAAAAACTATTTTGTTATTCTGATTCTCAGTCCAATTAGTACAATTGGTAAAACAAGGGTACTTTCACGTGAAAATACTGTCCTTCGAAGAATGAAAATCCGTAATTGATCCCCTGTCAAGTGGTTTGTGACTCTTAACTGAAATACAAAGCAGGGTATTTTGAGAGATGTCTCAGTGGAGTTCAGTGTTCACAATAGAAGTCATTGGGGTTCAGTTTTGTTTTGTTACCTACATTATTCAAAATCTTTTTGTGTTCTGCATTAGAAAGTCATACAGGTTTAGCATAACATATGCTTACTGACAATAAAAACATTTTTAGTCAACTATCCAACGAATATGAGTTGAGTTAACATTACCTAATAGAGACACTACAGACAGGAGAATAATTCTAATGTAAAAACGACGTCAATAAAACACCTAAAATGTTTAAAATCTCAGACCGTAAACATCAAAATGTTAAAGTAAAATAACCGTAACAAAAGCTAAAACACAATAGAATATGTTGGTAAACCAGCTGTAAGTCTGGGTTGTGTCTGCACCGTAAAATATCTAAACAACTACTTTCATCAAACAGGTAACAGTTACACTAAACATGACCTTAATTCCTGTTGATGATATAAATTTAGTGTTTATGAGACGGCAGCAGAGCATGGGGTCGTGTGTTAGCCTGCGGCTGTATGCGGGGGGATTAATGAAGAACATTTGGGGGTCAGAACTATTAGGGAGAGTGTGCCACTCCTCATTACAGCACTGCACAGGGTCAAACACTACAATAGAGAACAAGGTCACAGGTCACGCCCTCAAGAGAGTCTGCTCATTTCACTGACACACACACAGAGCTGCAGATGCTGCTGGGGGCGGGGTTATGCAAAACATGCAAGGGATTTAATAACCCAGGGAGGCGGGGCTTAGTTATTGCATGACTGATTTGCATACAGATACATACAGATAACATTTTCTTTTCCTCTCTCTATCACTCTTATTTCTGTCTTTTTCCCTCACTGTCGATTTGTCTCTTTCTCCTTTCGCTCTCTCTCTCGCTCTCTCTCTCTCTCTCTCTCTCTCTCTCTCTCTCTCTCTCTCTCTCTCTCTCTCTCTCTCTCTCTCTCTCTCTCTCTGTCTCTGGTCTCTCTGGTCTCTCTGGTCTCTCTGGTCTCTCTGGTCTCTCTCTCTGGTCTCTCTGGTCTCTCTGGTCTCTCTGTCTCTGGTCTCTCTGTCTCTGGTCTCTCTCTCTCTGGTCTGTCTCTCTCTGGTCTGTCTCTCTCTGGTCTGTCTCTCTCTGGTCTGTCTCTCTCTGGTCTGTCTCTCTCTGGTCTGTCTCTCTCTCTCTCTCTCTCTCTCTCTCTCTCTCTCTCTCAATCTTCATAGTCGAATGCAGGCGCAGCGAGATCTTAAACGAGACAGATCTTCCCTCTGATGGCTTTTTCGGGGCTCTGGGACTTGAATTTGGTCCCCTCTTATCGGTGAAGGAAAAGCTGTCGTCAGAGATAAATCATTAAAGTGCTTTCACCTGCATCTGTGAATGCGATCTGCAGGCTGACAGTGCATGTTTAGACAGGCATGGGTACAACACAGACTGGTCAGGCTGAGACATCACAACAGAGAAGATATGATATCATACTCAACAGCTCCTCCAGCTGGACATATGATGATACAAACACCCCTCAGGACCCAACATCATTAGACATCCCTGATACCAGATGAAGACCTCAACAAAATAACACAAACCATTTAACGTATGATCCTACAGACCTTGTTTCATGGGCACTTATCAATCTCTAAAATCAAGAACAAGTAAACTGGGTAGATGTTGATATGACATTGACTTTAAGAGTGCTAAATAACATGTTTGAGAGGCATTTAATAGCTGTTTTACAGATAAACTCACATGCTGCGTGACTGCAAAGCTGCAGACCGGGCGAGCAGAGAAGGTGGGCAGCTCTCAAACAGACCCTGAGCTCGACAAATCAGATCCTCATACGGCAGATCCTGTGGCATCTTTGACAACAGGTGATGAACGCTGGGCATGTCACAGTCACAACTCTTCACCTCCTCCTTTCTGTACAACACAATCTAAGAATGAGAGAAAGAGAGAGACAGAGAGTTCTTGTTTTATTAATTATATTTGTAACAAAAAGCATTGTGTAAATACTTTAAACTGAAAATAAATTGAAAAGAGTAGAATTGATCAGAATACAATGGCATTCGCTTGCCCCCGATGTTTTATTTTAATCTGATTTGTTCTTGTTATGTGATATATATCCATCAATACACAGATACAGACACATCTATGGTCTTATTTTATTCAGTTCTGCTTTTGTGTCCGTTGATCTTGTTTGAAAGGTATTTTTATTGTGTGTGTGTAGCAATAAAGCTTGATTTGATTCACAGCGAAAACACTTTCAGACCTGCTGTTGATGTCTGTAAGGTCTGACCTCAGAATAAAGCACACTTCACAGATGTTTACTACACAGACAACAAGCTGGACCAGAGGTCAAACAACAGCACTTCATTTCCAAACAAATCAGACTGAAGCTGGGTCATGTCCAGAGCCTACATTCCCTGCCCGACATCAAACGGCCCGCGGCCTCCTTCTCCATCCGTGTTGTGTCTAGCAGGGGCTGTGCCAACGTGGAGGCAGAAGAAAGATTCAAGCACAAACACAAACAATCCTCTGGTGAATTCATTAAACTTGTTTAATTAACTCAGTCCCGCTACTACAAAGTGCCCTGGATTCTCACATCAGATGAGGAAAAAAACTAATTTCTTCCCCACGCTTTAAAAACAAGCGATGATGAATTAGCTATCGCCTAAATAAATGAATTGACAAATACAGAGAGAAAACATAGTAAACAACGTCCTCCTTTTGGATGAACAAAAGCTTATTCAGGTGTATATTCAGAAGACTTCACTAAAAGTGTGGAGGATTTATTTCTACTGGTTTTTTATAATTATCATATACAAAGGGTTCTATCACAAGATCTTTTGGGACACTTGGCTAGTGTCAGTCTTGTGAGATATTCTGAGATGCTGTTCCGCCACATACAGAAATAACATGCCGCTCTGAATGTCTTACAGCTCTTCCGACATGACACTTAAAGTAGAATGATGTATTTTCCGGTGCTTACACAAACAGAAAAGGTCAACCACAGCATTGCCCAGATGTCCGGTAGAATAAAGAGAAGATGCATCTTACCACAGCGGCAAAGTAAACGGCCATGAGCGGATGAGAGGCCAGGAAGAAATCATAGAGCCGCAGGACGTGTCTGAAGTCAGACAGAACGTAGCCGTACCATGTGATCAACCAGCTCAGAGCAAAAATAGTGCCCACCTCGGACCTGTAAACCAGACAACAATCCATTCATCAGAACTATTACAAATATAATCTGTATGACATTACTCACTATTGGTCGGACTGGAATACTACAACGGTAAGTTTATGATATTTTACGACACAGAGAGCCTTCACAAACCCTCCTGAAACTCAAGCTCAAGAACAAAAGAAGCCGTGTCTGACACGTTCATTTATCACATCACTGATATTCCATGCAAGTGCTTTAACAGCTGAAGGGCTTTCCTTCCATCTTGTGTATGTGTTGCATGGTTTCCGCTGTCTTGTCTGGAAAATGTAAGGAGGAAATGAAAACTCCAACATCGAAGCCCAAAGCTCAATCCCATATGAACAGACATTATGGTGTGAATTTACAGCTTTCTATTTAAATCTACACAGAAAACCTCTTCAAAACCTAATTTACACAGATCTGAGAATGTCTGCATTCTGTTGGCAGAATATATGTTCAAATCTGCAAGATGGTTTGGTTCAAATGTCACTTATCTAGTAATATGTATTCAGGTACATGATTGTGGAATATACACTCAAAATCACATACACAAACACACTCAATGAAATCACATCAGAAAGTTCTTATGTGAGATATGAGGCAGGTGAACACTTCTCTGTATGAAGAAACTGAAGCAAGTCTATGTAAACAGACAGCACAATATCTTTTTAGACCGGGCTGTTTGCCCAGAGGCTTTTAAAACTTCTGCCTTTATTAACTTGTTTGTAAAAGTCTGAGAGTGAAAGCAACAGCCCGAGCGAGCAACACCATTAAACCTGTGGACCGGCGAGACGCTTGCATGCAATATTTACCAAGAACCTCTTATTCTCTACATTTTACATGACATGCCATTAAAATAACCTGCTTTTATAAAGGAGTGCTGAGAAAGTGCACGCAAGAGAACACCGAACTAGGGCTGGGGGAAATGACCTCTAATTCATATCACGGTATTTTCCACTTTGTAGTCTATATCAATTTTACAATATATACAACATTTGGAATCCCATTTTAGTACTAAATTAAAAAACAGGGAGGGGACAAAGCCCTTAAAGACTTTTTTTAAAACACATTTAATTAACACGTGGGATAACGAAAATGAAAATATGTCAAACATGGTAATTAAGGTAACTCAGTTGTTAAACATTTAAAACACTTGGATCGTATAAAGCTTTAGTAAGTACCAACCAATAATCTACTAAACTTTATTAGTATTTTTTAATCAAAATGTTATATGTAAATTTAAATAAAATACTGTATAGTACATAGAGGATAAAGAAGATGGAACAAACATTCCTACTGTAAGCTTTATATAAAACACATTTCAAACCTCAAACATCGAGAATTCAATCAGTGCAAACCTGGAACATGAATATTTTTTCATTAAATATTAAATATGTTAAAATAAATAAAGTTAAATCCATAGAGCCCTGCACGGGACTCAAATGTACTGTAAGCGCTAGAGCCAAAGATTGCACAGGCCCTAAACCAGCCTTTGTCCAACAGCCAATCAAAACGTTCACCTTTGCTACTGTTGCAGCTATTATATTCATTCTATTTTAAATGGCAAACTGATCATATTTCCTTCGAAATATTACATTAAGGAAAATGTTTGGCGGACTTTTCATCAATACGCAAAACTAGGGATGATGATATTGGCCATTTAACATTTAATAATGAATTTTAAACCAAAAAATCCTGCAGATTCATGCTTAACATCAACAGGAAGATCAGACCGTTTCTATCAGAACATTCCACACAAATCCTGGTTCAGGAGCTGCGACTTGTGGCACCATCTCAAAAGGGTAAGAAATCTCTCTCTCGTACGTTCTCTGCTTCAGTTCCTCGATGGTGGAACGATCTGCCTCTGGCTTCACGCGTGTCAGACTCGGTCTCTATCTTCAAAAAACTCCTAAAAACTCATCTTTTCCGGCTACACCTAACTCACTAGGAGTACCTTCTCTTCTAACCTACTCACTCTATCTTAAAAAGAAACACTTTTTCTACTTTCAGGTTTTT
>JAWHQN010000033.1:20000-60000 GCA_033220385.1 Triplophysa yarkandensis
TGAAAGTCAAGTGGGACGTCAGCTGGATGTGAGAGATTCGGCTTGAGGAAAGTAGACAGAAGAGAAAAGAGAAATCACTTTTGAACAACAATAAAAGCTCTTCGAGGACAGATTGACAGTGAGCTTTCACCGTTTAACTTTTTGGAGAAGAACCTTACAGGCCATAATAAGATTTTGAATGTCTATTAAGAGTAGTTGGTAGGCAGTTGTGTACCACACATCCTGTATGTGTTTTCAAGCATGTATTGAAGCATCGATCTATTGAGAGAATCTAGGAATTCCATGATTAAATGAGGTCAGAGTTTATCAAAGTTCCCTCTTCAGGTCTTTACAATCTCTTCTTATGTCATAACTTAATGAGGATAGTAGGCCTTTTGGTTTAACGAGAATAAAAGTCTTCCTTGTTCTCCATGAAATGACCAAACAACATTGGATGAAGTGTTCTGCTATACAGACGACGTGAATGCTAAAGTCTTCAGATGTGTATTTACGATCATGCGTTCTCTGCTGTTCATTTCAGAAAATAAGGATTGTGATAGATGAAACATGAGCAGGTGGACAGAAAGCAAGAATCTCATATGAATTCAGTTATACGTGCAATCCATGTCAAACAATAACTGACCTGGATTTGACCTCATATTTCACTTGTGTTTCAAAACCAAACAAGAACATGATGGATAGGAACAGAATGAACATTTTTTGTCTTATCATAGTGACTTTTCAAAGAGATGTGACATTAGATTCTTTTGCAGAAAAGTAAATAAACTCTGTCTTCACAGGTTTTGACCAATGCTCGTCTCTTTCTGGAGAATCTTATCAAGTAAGTGAATCATCATCATCATCATCATTTGATTTATGATCGCTAACTCTCTGATTCTGCTGAAGGTCTCGTTGAAACGTCTGAAGCTCTAACACGTGTCTGCTTTGTGTGTGTTTTCTCCACAGGTATGGAATACTGGTGGACCCCATCCAGGTGATCTCACTGTTCCTGAAGGACCCGTACAGCTGGCCTGCTCTGTGCTTGATCATTGGTACAGGACATTTCTGTCAAGCACTTGTTCTTTGTAAACCGGTTGATGAATTCAGGATTTCTGTCATGCATTCTAATTTTGGGGTTTGTGGTTTCAGTTTCTACGGTGTTTATAATGGCAGCTCTGTACATCGAGAGACGGCTTTCGGTGGTGAGTTGCATTCTGGGAATGATCAGATTTTGACACATTGAAATGATTAATCTCCTATAACCCTTTAGGAACATGAACATAATTATCTCATGTTTAAGTAAGCTTGTAAGAAAGTGATGTCCTTTCTTTTCTCGATGTTGTAATGCAGGACACCATCTCAGAGAGCACAGGAACATTCCTTCACTTCATCAATCTCAGTGTGATTTTATGTTTCCCAGCAGCCACTGTTCTCACCCTGACCTCTATGACCCCAGGTACCATAAACATCACCTGAATGTTCCGACTCAAGCAGAGCTTCTCGGTTTCTGCCAAAAAATCCAGATCAATTTCTAACGTGACTGTTTCTAATGTGATCGTGTTTGTGTTGCAGTGGGGGGGGTGATGGCATTGAGCGTCTACACCGTTCTCTTTCTGAAGCTCTACTCTTACAGAGACGTCAACAAATGGTGCAGAGAGATGAGACAGGTCAAAGCTCGAACGCTGTCCCGCTCACACTCCTGTAAGACATTAAACACACATCTCTGTTTGGACAGGTACAGACTGTGATCATGGGCAGTGATGTGGTTTAACTGACATCTGCTGGACAACTGACGGACTTTAGTTGACCTCTGCACTTTTATTCATGTCATGTGTCTTCAATGTTTCAAGGTTTTGTGTGCTGTATGTGTCTCCTGTAGGTCCATCTGTGCACAAAGCCAACGGAAGCGCTGGATACACACACGTGTCGTACCCGGGTAACCTCACACACAGAGGTCAGCACATCTGGTTCATGACTTACAGATGTTTTCACTTCAGTTGTGCTGTCAATGTCAATGAATTCGGCTGAAGTCATGTCAACAGCTGATTTGGGCGTTTATAGCTTTATTAATACACATATCTCTATCATGGTCATTTGTTACAGATATGTTATATTTTGTTTTTGCTCCAACTCTGTGCTACGAGCTAAACTTTCCTCGCTCGCCTCGGATCAGAAAACGGTTTTTACTGCGCCGTCTGTTTGAGATGGTGAGATGGCATCAGACGTTAACATACAGCATGGACTCGTATCATGATTTAACGCAGACATGTTTGTCTATTTCAGCTGTTTTTAATCCAGTTAATGGTTGGATTAATACAACAGGTTTGTTGCGTTTTTAAAAAGCATTCATTCTTCTGTTTCTTTTGCCTCCGGATGACTTACTTTAGTCTTTTCACAGTGGATGGTTCCGACTATTCAAAACTCCATGAAACCCTTTCAGGTAAAATCTCATCATCTTTGAGTACACATTTGTATCAGACGTCTAGTTTTAATATTCTCTTCTCATGGGTTTATTGATGGCAGGACATGGATTTCTCCAGAATGGTGGAGCGTCTGTTGAAGCTTGCTGTGAGTGTGTACAGATGCTTCCGATTATTTGGTTTCTGATGTTAAAGGAAGGGTACCATACAGTTTCATGGACTATAAAGGCTTTAAAAATATTGACTTGTCATGTTTAACTTAGTCCATTTGTTCAAAACTGAGTTAGACGCATGACATAGTTTTTCTGTGCTGAATATACTCCCACAGGCACCCAAAAGTTTCGGAAACTTCTTTCAATAATTAAATAATTTGGGGCAGTCGTGGCCTGGTTGGTTCGAGTCTTGGGCTCGTGATCCGAAGGTTGCTGGTTCGAGACTCGGAACCAGCGGGAATACCAGACTGAGGTGAGTCACTTGAGCAAGGCACCGTCCCCGCCCACTGCTCCCCGGGCGCCGCGGCATGGCTGCCCACTGCTCCGGGTGTGTGTTCACAGTGTGTGTGTGTTCACAGTGTGTGTGTGTGTGTTCACAGTGTGTGTGTGTGTGTGTGTGTGTGTGTGTGTGTGTGTGTGTGTGTGTTCACAGTGTGTGTGTGTGTGTGTGTGTGTGTGTGTGTGTGTGTGTGTGTGTGTGTGTGTGTGTGTGTGTTCACAGAGTGTGTGTGTGTTCACAGTGTGTGTGTGTGTGTGTGTGTGTGTGTTCACAGTGTGTGTGTTCACAGTGTGTGTGTGTGTGTGTGTGTGTGTGTGTGTGTGTGTGTGTGTGTGTGTGTGTGTGTGTGTGTGTGTGTGTGTGTGTGTTCACAGTGTGTGTGTTCACAGTGTGTGTGTGTGTGTGTGTGTGTGTGTGTGTGTGTGTGTGTGTGTGTGTGTGTGTGTGCGTGTGTGTTCACTGTGTGTGTTCACTGTGTGTGTTCACTGTGTGTGTGTGTGTGTGTGTGTGTGTGTGTGTGTGTGTGTGTGTGTGTGTGTGTGTGTGTGTGTGTGTGTGTTCACAGTGTGTGTGTGTTCACAGTGTGTGTGTGTGTGTGTGTGTGTGTGTGTGTGTGTGTGTGTGTGTGTGTGTGTGTGTGTGTGTGTGTGTGTGTGTGTGTGTGTGTTCACAGTGTGTGTGTGTTCACAGTGTGTGTGTGTGTGTTCACAGTGTGTGTGTGTTCACTTACTGGATGGGTTAAATGCAGAGCTCAAATTCCAAGTGTGGAACACCGTACTTGGTAATACGTCACGTCACTACAGTGTGTGCCACGACCTTCACTTTAACCTATGAAAACTCGACTCGACACTGAAACACTCAGTGTGTTACCCCTCCTTTAAAGCTGTCACTGTGTTGTTGTGTGAGATTTAAGCTCCTTTGACCCTACACATAATATATATTTCCAATAATTCAATGATTGACATCTGTAGCTCCTCCTTCTCAGAGTGTCTAACCCCATAAGCCCCTCTCCTCTGTCTCCACAGGTACCCAACCATTTGATTTGGCTCATCTTCTTCTATTGGTTTTTTCACTCCTGTATGAACTTTTTGGCCGAGCTTCTTCAGTTCGGAGACCGAGAGTTTTACAGAGACTGGTGGTGCGGCTTCACCCATACAACATTAAAGCCTGAAGCATATTCTCGTTCTGTTGTCCTCATGATACTGAAGATAATCATCTTTCTTTGTTATTTAAACACATGTTTAACAGCCTCATTCTTTGTGTTCATTCAATGCCAATATCTATCATTCTTATTAGTACAAAAGCATAAATACACATTATACTTACCAGAAATGTTCAATATCATTTCAGGAACTCTGAAACTGTTCCATATTTTTGGTCAAACTGGAACATTCCTGTACACAAGTGGTGTTTACGGTGAGAGTTATGTCAACTCAATATTTCACGTGAGATGATTGTTTATGTGTCACTGTCTGTTTTTTCTCCTTAGACACTTTTATAAGCCCATGTTGGCGAGAGGAGTGAATAAGTTACCAGCTCAGATCGCTGTGTTCTTTCTCTCGGCGTTTTTCCACGAGGTTTGATTTCCTCTATACATTTATTCTACAGTAATGTCATGGTTTACTCCGTGGTCCGCAGAACTGACGCTGTGTTTATTTATGGCAGTATTTAGTGAGCGTTCCATTGAAGATGTTTCGTCTGTGGGCGTTTTTGGGAATGATGTCACAGGTGAGACTTTTATTCTTAGTTTTGGTTAATAAATCTCATATCAACGTTACGTCTTGTCCCATACTGTTGTATCTTTTAGATTCCACTGGCTTATTTTGTGGGCCGGTTCTTGGGGGGAAACTATGGCAACGCTGCTGTCTGGATGTCTCTGATCATCGGTCAGCCTGTTGCAATCTTGATGTACGTCCACGACTATTACGTCCTAAATTCTAGAGGCGCTTCTCAGAGCGACGCTGTATGATGAAACGTTTTTTGCTGAAGGCGAGATGTTAAATGTTTTTAAAAGGACTTTCCCAGTAAAAGACCAATTCTCTGCGATGACATATGAAGATATTTAAACAGGCTTCTATTTTATCATGTGCACACTGCCAAGCCAAAGCACCGTAACATCATCATGTCTTCTCACTGCTGTTTGAGCCGATGATGTGATGCCTTCTGCCTGTAGTTTTTATTTACTCAAACATGTAAGTTTTGCACTTTATTCATAAATGCATGAAGTTTGTTAATATTTTAATTGGATTTCTTTCAAAAACTGAATTGCTTTTACATTGATTTAAATGTTTAATGTCTATTAGGATTTTCAAATGATAGAAACAATAATGAGATATTGCATTTTTATGTGAAGCTTTTTTATTTGCTAGTATTATATGATTATAGATCTATAAATGTATGATGATCATTTGATTTATTGGATCATATGTTGTTTAATCAGTGTTAGCCTTATTGATTTTTAATCAACAACATGTTTATAAATGGTATTCTAAAGTGTTCATCGACATTTTTGCATCAGTTAATGCAGTTGAAATTCATTGAGAAATTTCTGATGTGCCAAACTGTTAACAAGTTCCTCTTTTCCAAATCATGGGAACAAAACAGTTGCAGTTTTTTGTCCCATTATTGCTGCTTTGAGCTTTATTAACTTTCCTGATTCTTTGTAAATATATGAAATCTCACAAAGTGTTATGAAGGACTCTCATGAGCTCAACACAAGATTCTGTGCGGTCTGTAACGTTGTTTTTATCTGAATGTGTATTAAGTTGAAATGATTATAGAATTATAAATCCTGTGTAAGGTTTTGATCTTTTGCGTTCAGTTGAAAGAATTTCCCTTTAAATCAACCAGCAGCTATTTCCTATCAAAGCCAAAGTTTGTAACTTAAGACACAGTGCTATATTCTGCCTTTACTACTGAAATGTTTAGGAAGCTCTTGTACAAGTTTAATAAATCTTTAAGACACCATAAAATGTCTTTGTTTTCAAAATGCAATTCCCCCTAAACATGAAAACATTACACCACTGAAAGAGAAAAGTGTACATTATAAAACAGACGCCAATATTGAATAAACTCAGAGCGCGTGGGTTGGTGTATGTACAGGAGAGTAATGTAACTCAAAGTTCACACTGTGCATATAAAATATTTATTAGCAGACAACAAAGATCCACACAACACTTAAAAAAATAAACACAGATTGGCCCACTAGAAATCTGTCATGTGTAGAAGAGAGGAGATGATAATGAAATCCAGTCAGCCATGTCACTGCTGCGGAGACATGATCAAGATTCATTTAAGGTACATGTTAATCAGCATTAAACACCAGATTTATTAACGAATGAACATGCTGAAACATTTCTCCGTTTCAACAAGTGTCCTGTAACTAAACTCACCTTCGCTTTGTTTTGTACTGGTAAATAGAGTTTAAATTCAGCAGGCAGCTCATCCTCGGAGTACAGCCGGTCAGAGAAATAAACTCTTCTGATGCGACAGTTTGCATGAATCTGTAGGACACCATCATTAACAAATCAAGTTCTTCACCAGCATTGCCGTTTATCCCAACATACGGCCCAAAAACTCTCTGGCTCACCTGCACTCGCAGAGTCTCAATGTAGTTTGTCCCGTACGCTCGCCGCGTGAAATCTGACAGGTTAAACTGGATTTGATTCCAGCCATCATCAAGTCTCATGGGCATCGTGCAGATGAAGGGCTTTACACGCGTCGTACTCTGATAGTTACTCGCCCGAAACCGCCGTCTGACGTTCTTATCATCCAGTACCTGAAATCACATCAAACCTCTGAAATATAGCTCACACTGTCTTCTCTTTCCAAGTGTTTGGACTACACAACATGATGCATACCTGCACTTCAAATGTGAAATACTTCTTGAGATTTTTAATAATCATTACAAGGAAGGGAAGTTTGATGCCGAGGGTTTTCTTTGGGTCCGCTGGACATGTGATGTAAGTCGTACTGTAAAAATCAGAAAGACACACATCAACTTTACCAATGACAACATGTTTATAAACAGATGAATTAACACACACTCGTACACACACACACACACATGCACGCATACACACATACACACTTACCTCACATTGGTTCCTTCAACCTCAAGCACTAAAGACTGGATATCATTATCTGTTATTCGCTTTATGTGTCCATTTCTGACCTGCAGATGTGAGGATACACACAGAGAGTCAACAACCATGGACCAATAAAAAACACACTTTACAATTAAAACAAATATAATTTAAAAAATATAACAAAACATTTATATAAAACAGATGAAAATCTTTATATATGACTCTTATTAATATAATATATGTCTCTTATTAATATAATACATGACTGTTATTAATATAATATATGACTCTTATTAATATAATACATGACTGTTATTAATATAATACATGACTCTTATTAATATAATACATGACTGTTATTAATATAATACATGACTCTTATTAATATAATACATGACTGTTATTAATATAATACATGACTGTTATTAATATAATATATGACTCTTATTAATATAATATATGACTGTTATTAATATAATACATGACTGTTATTAATATAATACATGACTGTTATTAATATAATACATGACTCTTATTAATATAATACATGACTGTTATTAATATAATGCATGACTCTTATTAATATAATACATGACTCTTATTAATATAATATATGACTCTTATTAATATAATATATGACTGTTATTAATATAATACATGACTGTTATTAATATAATATATGACTCTTATTAATATAATATATGACTGTTATTAATATAATATATGACTGTTATTAATATAATACATGACTGTTATTAATATAATACATGACTGTTATTAATATAATATATGACTGTTATTAATATAATACATGACTCTTATTAATATAATACATGACTCTTATTAATATAATATATGACTGTTATTAATATAATGCATGACTCTTATTAATATAATACATGACTGTTATTAATATAATATATGACTCTTATTAATATAATACATGACTGTTATTAATATAATATATGACTCTTATTAATATAATATATGACTGTTATTAATATAATACATGACTGTTATTAATATAATACATGACTCTTATTAATATAATATATGACTGTTATTAATATAATACATGACTGTTATTAATATAATACATGACTGTTATTAATATAATACATGACTGTTATTAATATAATACATGACTGTTATTAATATAATATATGACTCTTATTAATATAATACATGACTGTTATTAATATAATACATGACTCTTATTAATATAATACATGACTCTTATTAATATAATACATGACTGTTATTAATATAATACATGACTGTTATTAATATAATACATGACTGTTATTAATATAATACATGACTGTTATTAATATAATACATGACTGTTATTAATATAATACATGACTGTTATTAATATAATACATGACTGTTATTAATATAATACATGACTGTTATTAATATAATACATGACTCTTATTAATATAATATATGACTGTTATTAATATAATGCATGACTCTTATTAATATAATACATGACTGTTATTAATATAATATATGACTCTTATTAATATAATATATGACTGTTATTAATATAATACATGACTGTTATTAATATAATATATGACTCTTATTAATATAATATATGACTGTTATTAATATAATACATGACTGTTATTAATATAATACATGACTGTTATTAATATAATACATGACTGTTATTAATATAATACATGACTGTTATTAATATAATACATGACTGTTATTAATATAATACATGACTGTTATTAATATAATACATGACTGTTATTAATATAATACATGACTGTTATTAATATAATACATGACTGTTATTAATATAATACATGACTGTTATTAATATAATACATGACTGTTATTAATATAATATATGACTCTTATTAATATAATACATGACTGTTATTAATATAATACATGACTGTTATTAATATAATACATGACTGTTATTAATATAATACATGACTGTTATTAATATAATACATGACTGTTATTAATATAATACATGACTGTTATTAATATAATACATGACTGTTATTAATATAATACATGACTCTTATTAATATAATACATGACTGTTATTAATATAATATATGACTCTTATTAATATAATACATGACTGTTATTAATATAATACATGACTCTTATTAATATAATACATGACTGTTATTAATATAATATATGACTCTTATTAATATAATATATGACTCTTATTAATATAATATATGACTGTTATTAATATAATACATGACTCTTATTAATATAATACATAACTGTTATTAATATAATACATGACTCTTATTAATATAATACATGACTCTTATTAATATAATACATGACTCTTATTAATATAATACATGACTCTTATTAATATAATACATGACTGTTATTAATATAATACATGACTGTTATTAATATAATACATGACTGTTATTAATATAATACATGACTGTTATTAATATAATACATGACTGTTATTAATATAATATATGACTCTTATTAATATAATACATGACTGTTATTAATATAATACATGACTCTTATTAATATAATACATGACTCTTATTAATATAATACATGACTGTTATTAATATAATATATGACTGTTATTAATATAATACATGACTGTTATTAATATAATACATGACTGTTATTAATATAATACATGACTGTTATTAATATAATACATGACTGTTATTAATATAATACATGACTGTTATTAATATAATACATGACTGTTATTAATATAATACATGACTGTTATTAATATAATACATGACTGTTATTAATATAATATATGACTCTTATTAATATAATACATGACTGTTATTAATATAATACATGACTCTTATTAATATAATACATGACTGTTATTAATATAATACATGACTCTTATTAATATAATATATGACTCTTATTAATATAATACATGACTCTTATTAATATAATATATGACTCTTATTAATATAATACATGACTCTTATTAATATAATACATGACTCTTATTAATATAATATATGAGAGTATTAATGAATTTATGATCACCAAGACAACAAATATATATTAAACACAAACTATCACAGAGAAAACTCAAGAGTTTATAACTATATTGTATATGTATATAAAATAACACAAACAGATTAAATGTAAACACAAACATCTCTCATGGATGTCAATCATCACATTAGCATTACATTAGCTTGTCAGGAGCTAGCTGACCCACGGAAGACATGTTTAGATTGAATCTCACCTTCTTATCCCAGATCTGCAGAGGTTTGCTGCCGATGCTGTAGAGAATGGACAGAAATCCGCTCTGAAATGTGTTTTTAAACATATTTATAATCGTCTTCCCTCGCGCGCACACGGTTTATTCCGCCTGAGACACTTCCGGCTGGCTCGCGCGACCTTCACCTGTGGTTCCGCTTGTATTTGTAAAGAATGTTTAAATTTGATGTTTTCTGAAGCACAAGTTTGTGAATTAAGTTTAAATGATTTATCCTCGCAGCTGCGCGGTTTCAGAGCTCGGGGAGTTTATTTTGGAGTTGCTAGGGAACGTGACGTGATCCGGTTGTCATGTCGGCTCCTTTAGTGTTGACACCGCTGTTGCTATGGTTACGGAGTGTCGCACAGGTGCATGACGGGAGGAGATCTCTACGTTATACGTCACGTGTTT
This sequence comes from Triplophysa yarkandensis, assembly GCA_033220385.1. Taxonomy (NCBI): domain Eukaryota; kingdom Metazoa; phylum Chordata; class Actinopteri; order Cypriniformes; family Nemacheilidae; genus Triplophysa; species Triplophysa yarkandensis. The sequence continues at coordinate 30,647 of JAWHQN010000033.1, forward strand.
ATTTAACATTTAATATTAAACTGATTTACTTGAACATCGTTGAAAGATATTTAAATAAGTGATGTGATATAATATATTATATTGTCATCTATCCTATAATATATAATATATTATATTGTCATCTATCCTATAATATATAATATATTATATTGTCATCTATCCTATAATATATAATATATTATATTGTCATCTATCCTATAATATATAATATATTATATTGTCATCTATCCTATAATATATAATATATTATATTGTCATCTATCCTATAATATATAATATATTATATTGTCATCTATCCTATAATATATAATATATTATATTGTCATCTATCCTATAATATATAATATATTATATTGTCATCTATCCTATAATATATAATATATTATATTGTCACCTATCCTATAATATATAATATATTATATTGTCATCTATCCTATAATATATAATATATTATATTGTCATCTATCCCATAATATATAATATATTATATTGTCATCTATCCTATAATATATAATATATTATATTGTCATCTATCCTATAATATATAATATATTATATTGTCATCTATCCTATAATATATAATATATTATATTGTCATCTATCCTATAATATATAATATATTATATTGTCATCTATCCTATAATATATAATATATTATATTGTCATCTATCCTATAATATATAATATATTATATTGTCATCTATCCTATAATATATAATATATTATATTGTCATCTATCCCATAATATATAATATATTATATTGTCATCTATCCTATAATATATAATATATTATATTGTCATCTATCCTATAATATATAATATATTATATTGTCATCTATCCTATAATATATAATATATTATATTGTCATCTATCCCATAATATATAATATATTATATTGTCATCTATCCTATAATATATAATATATTATATTGTCATCTATCCTATAATATATATTATATTGTCATCTATCCTATAATATATAATATATTATATTGTCATCTATCCTATAATATATAATATATTATATTGTCGTCTATCCTATAATATATAATATATTATATTGTCATCTATCCTATAATATATAATATATTATATTGTCATCTATCCTATAATATATAATATATTGTCATCTATCCTATAATATATAATATATTATATTGTCATCTATCCTATAATATATAATATATTATAGTGTCATCTATCCTATAATATATAATATATTATATTGTCATCTATCCTATAATATATAATATATTATATTGTCATCTATCCTATAATATATAATATATTGTCATCTATCCTATAATATATAATATATTATATTGTCATCTATCCTATAATATATAATATATTATATTGTCATCTATCCTATAATATATAATATATTATATTGTCATCTATCCTATAATATATAATATATTATATTGTCATCTATCCTATAATATATAATATATTATATTGTCATCTATCCTATAATATATAATATATTATATTGTCATCTATCCTATAATATATAATATATTATATTGTCATCTATCCTATAATATATAATATATTATATTGTCATCTATCCTATAATATATAATATATTACATTGTCATCTATCCTATAATATATAATATATTGTCATCTATCCTATAATATATAATATATTATATTGTCATCTATCCTATAATATATAATATATTGTCATCTATCCTATAATATATAATATATTATATTGTCATCTATCCTATAATATATTATATATTATATTGTCATCTATCCTATAATATATAATATATTGTCATCTATCCTATAATATATAATATATTATATTGTCATCTATCCTATAATATATAATATATTATATTGTCATCTATCCTATAATATATAATATATTATATTGTCATCTATCCTATAATATATAATATATTATATTGTCATCTATCCTATAATATATAATATATTATATTGTCATCTATCCTATAATATATTATATATTATATTGTCATCTATCCCATAATATATAATATATTATATTGTCATCTATCCTATAATATATAATATATTATATTGTCATCTATCCTATAATATATAATATATTATATTGTCATCTATCCTATAATATATAATATATTATATTGTCATCTATCCTATAATATATTATATATTATATTGTCATCTATCCTATAATATATAATATATTATATTGTCGTCTATCCTATAATATATAATATATTATATTGTCATCTATCCTATAATATATAATATATTATATTGTCATCTATCCTATAATATATAATATATTATATTGTCATCTATCCTATAATATATAATATATTATATTGTCATCTATCCTATAATATAAAATATATTATATTGTCATCTATCCTATAATATATAATATATTATATTGTCATCTATCCTATAATATATAATATATTATATTGTCATCTATCCTATAATATATAATATATTATATTGTCATCTATCCTATAATATATAATATATTATATTGTCATCTATCCTATAATATATAATATATTATATTGTCATCTATCCTATAATATATAATATATTATATTGTCATCTATCCTATAATATATAATATATTATATTGTCATCTATCCTATAATATATAATATATTATATTGTCATCTATCCTATAATATATATTATATTGTCATCTATCCTATAATATATAATATATTATATTGTCATCTATCCTATAATATATAATATATTATATTGTCGTCTATCCTATAATATATAATATATTATATTGTCATCTATCCTATAATATATAATATATTGTCATCTATCCTATAATATATAATATATTATATTGTCATCTATCCTATAATATATTATATATTATATTGTCATCTATCCTATAATATATAATATATTGTCATCTATCCTATAATATATAATATATTATATTGTCATCTATCCTATAATATATAATATATTATATTGTCATCTATCCTATAATATATAATATATTATATTGTCATCTACCCTATAATATATAATATATTATATTGTCATCTATCCTATAATATATTATATATTATATTGTCATCTATCCCATAATATATAATATATTATATTGTCATCTATCCTATAATATATAATATATTATATTGTCATCTATCCTATAATATATAATATATTATATTGTCATCTATCCTATAATATATAATATATTATATTGTCATCTATCCTATAATATATAATATATTATATTGTCATCTATCCTATAATATATAATATATTATATTGTCATCTATCCTATAATATATAATATATTATATTGTCATCTATCCTATAATATATAATATATTATATTGTCATCTATCCTATAATATATAATATATTATATTGTCATCTATCCTATAATATATTATATATTATATTGTCATCTATCCTATAATATATAATATATTATATTGTCATCTATCCTATAATATATAATATATTATATTGTCATCTATCCCATAATATATAATATATTATATTGTCATCTATCCTATAATATATAATATATTATATTGTCATCTATCCTATAATATATAATATATTATATTGTCATCTATCCTATAATATATAATATATTACATTGTCATCTATCCTATAATATATAATATATTGTCATCTATCCTATAATATATAATATATTGTCATCTATCCTATAATATATAATATATTACATTGTCATCTATCCTATAATATATAATATATTATATTGTCATCTATCCTATAATATATAATATATTATATTGTCATCTATCCTATAATATATAATATATTATATTGTCATCTATCCTATAATATATAATATATTATATTGTCATCTATCCTATAATATATAATATATTATATTGTCATCTATCCTATAATATATAATATATTACATTGTCATCTATCCTATAATATATAATATATTGTCATCTATCCTATAATATATAATATATTGTCATCTATCCTATAATATATAATATATTACATTGTCATCTATCCTATAATATATAATATATTATATTGTCATCTATCCTATAATATATAATATATTATATTGTCATCTATCCTATAATATATAATATATTATATTGTCATCTATCCTATAATATATAATATATTATATTGTCATCTATCCTATAATATATAATATATTATATTGTCATCTATCCTATAATATATAATATATTATATTGTCATCTATTCTATAATATATAATATATTATATTGTCATCTATCCTATAATATATAATATATTATATTGTCATCTATCCCATAATATATAATATATTATATTGTCGTCTATCCTATAATATATAATATATTATATTGTCATCTATCCTATAATATATAATATATTATATTGTCATCTATCCCATAATATATAATATATTATATTGTCATCTATCCTATAATATATAATATATTATATTGTCATCTATCCTATAATATATAATATATTATATTGTCATCTATCCTATAATATATAATATATTATATTGTATAATGTATAATAATCTGTCAAAATAAATAAATAAATACTTCTATAACTTCTCTCTCTGTGTAACTCGGTAACATTTTTGTGTCACATGTTCACCTATTGTTGTATCGGCTATTTACCGCTTCATTGTCTCCTCGACTATTGAAAGTCGTTTTGGATAAAAGCGTCTGCTAAATGACTAAATGTAAATGTAAATAATAAAAGAACATTAACTATAATAAATGTATGGGAAATATGCATTACTGTATAAATTATATTTATATGATAAATTAACTAGTGATATATATATTCTTGAAGGTAAACACATTTTATTAACATAGCAGTTTTTTTAAATATTTGAGACACTATACACAAATTTACATTTACATTTAGTTACAATGCACAATAATAATGTTTTATTTTATGACATCATGACAGCAATAAATATTCAACATGATAACTTAATGGCTTGTCATTTAGTAATAACTGGTTTTGTAACCAAACAAATGTTACGGCGATAACAACATTACACACTTGAGAGACAAAGCGATGCGTTTGTTCCTCCAAACCCGAAGGAGTTAGTCAACGCAATTCTGGTGCCGCTGGTGTTCCAGGACTGTGCTGTGCCGGGCACATAATTCAAATCAAAGTCTGCGTCGGTCTGGTCCAGATTCAGGGTCGGAGGCAGGGTGCCGTGGTAACAGGCCAGTGCTGTGAACGCCGTCTCCAGAGCACCAGCAGCTCCCAGCAGATGACCCGTAGCTCCTTTAGTCGAGGACACGGCCAGTGAGCGCGCATGCTGCTGGAACAATCTCTTAATGGCCGCGTTCTCCGCTGCATCTCCTAACGGTGTGGAGGTGGCATGAGCGTTGATGTACATCACGTCTGAAGGAGATATTCCAGCATTCCGGATGGCAGCGGACATGCACCTGCAGGGAAATAAAATGTCCGGCTTACAAAATAAAACTAATCAATAATGTTTGTTAAATAAAAGAGGGTTACCTGAAGGCCCCGTCTCCGTCTGCGGTTGGTGCCGTGATGTGACTGGCATCTCCAGAGAGACCATAGCCCAGCACCTCAGCGTACACCCGAGCGCCTCTCTCGCGGGCATGTCCATACTCCTCTAAAACCAGCACCGCCGCCCCCTCACCCATCACAAACCCATCTCTCTCGGGGTGAAACGGGCGAGACGCCAGCCTGGGCTCCTGGTTCCATTTGGTGCTGAGAGCCCGAGCCCGACAGAACCCGGCTATAGAGAGTGGACTGACGCAGGCCTCTGTCCCCCCCGCAAGCATCACCACTGCATCGCCGTGAGCAATGAAGCGGGCAGCGTCCCCGACTGCATGCGCCCCTGTGGTGCACGCGGTGGAAACGGCGTGATTGGGACCCTTCAGTTTGTGTCTGATGCTTATGTGACCGGCGGCCATGTTGACCAGAATGCGAGGTACGAAGAACGGGCTGACCTTGCTGTAGCCACGTGTTTGAAACGCAGCAGCAGTTCGAGCGATCTCCTCTAGAGAAACCATGCCCATACCCACCGCCACACCGGTGCTGAGCTGCTCCTCAGGGCTGCTGGGATACCACCCACAATCCTCCAGGGCCAGCTGAGCGGCACCTAAAGCCATAACCGTTGCTGGAGACATGCCGTTGATGTCCCCTTTAGAAACATACACGTCCTCCTTAAAATCTCCATCTTTATCTCCTCTTGGCACACGGGCTGCCACTTTACATGGCACTGTTTTATATTCATCTGCATCCAGAGCCACCAAACCACTCTCTCCTCCAATCAGACGCTGCCAAGCTATAGCACTTCCTGTCCCGAGGGGTGAAACCAGTCCAATGCCAGTGATGACCACCCTCCTGTGACTCTGAGGGACTCGACCGGTGCTGTAATGATTCCTGATGGTGCTCACACATGTGCAGGTCTTCAGAGTCCCAACAGAGAGTCTCAGTAAGACATTGTGTGAGCGTCTCAGTGCCATGCTCTGCCAGTCCTGAAGAGACAAAGCTCACATCAGATCATCACTGAAACATCTTCAAATAATACATTAAATACATCAAATAATACATTAAATTAATCAAATCACATGAAATAAATCAAATCAAATTAAATAAATCAAATCACATGAAATAAATCACATCACATGAAATAAATCAAATCAAATTAAATAAATCAAATCAAATTAAATAAATCACATCACATTAAATAAATCAAATCACATTAAATAAATCAAATCAAATTAAATAAATCAAATCACATGAAATAAATCACATCAAATTAAATAAATCACATCAAATTAAATAAATTAAATCAAATAAATCAAATCAAATTAAATAAATTAAATTAAATTAAATAAATCAAATTAAATAAATTAAATCAAATAAATCAAATCAAATTAAATAAATTAAATTAAATAAATCAAATCACATGAAATAAATCAAATCAAATTAAATAAATCAAGTCAAATTAAATTAAATGAATCAAATCAAATTAAATGAATCAAATCACATAAAATTAAATTAAATAAATCACATAAAATTAAATAAATCTAATTAAATTAAATACATCAAATAAAATTAAATAAATCAAAGCAGTTTACCTCCTATCTTCTCAATACCAATGATGTATGAAGACTAACAACAAATGATTATAATTCCCCAACATAAATAACTATTATATTAATTATAATATATCTAGATTTGACTTTTAGTTACTTTATAAACTATAAAGTATATAATGTATGACTGTCCTGTAGATGTGTTGACAGTGAGGATCAGATGTTTACTTATTAATGTTAATATTTATTTGTGATTTAAATTAATGGACATGGACATCATGCCAAACACATAAAAATAATTAAAACATCAAACATTCCAGTATATTAGCATATAATATTATATAATAATTGATATTACAGTTAAAATATAAAGTCTTAAATCTCAGAATAAACTTGAAGAATAAAATCATTAAAAATCAGATGACGTTTATTCATCTCTGTCCTACACGCGCTGTGGATTATTAAACAAATCTTTAGATTAAATTAATAAAAATAAAATAATTACTTTGATCCACGTGAACCCAACACTGGACGATATAAACAAACTCACTGAGACTGTCAATGACGTATATCCGGTTCACAGACGCGACCAAAAATTCTAGAATAAAAGTCCCCCGGCGTTTACAAGTTTAAAGCTTCAATTCTTTATCATTATTTATAAATATTATTTTATAAAGCATAATATAATTTATAAATATTACTTGTTCGAGTTTTATTATGGAAACTAATTTTAATTTTATATAAGTTTAACTGCCAACAATTTAATCACATTTGGTGGTATAGAACCATAAAGTAATAAAGTCAACTTCAAATGTATATATTTGAGAATATAAATGTGATATCTGATGTCACAGCTGCTCAATCAATCAATCAATCAATCAATCAATCAATCAATCAATCAATCAATCAATCAATCAATCTTGTCCATGTGTGTCCCAGAACCAGACCGCCAGTGGGTCCTCTCGTCAGATGTGGTTTCATCTCTGGGTTTATTCAGACACAGACCCGATCAGACCTGTTTACCTCGCCCGCCAACTCTCACTGCCCGCTTTATTACTCCCTGAGCGAGGGTCCCCTTGGCACGGATGCCCTGGCACACAGCTGGCACCGGGACAAGCGGGAGTAGGCCTTCCCCCAGTGAGCCTCGTTGCACAGGTCCTGTGAGCCGGTCAGGGACGACGAGCATCAAGTCCTGTTTATTACGCCTTACTGGCCCAAACAGGCTTGGTTCTGAGAGCTTGTGGGCAGTCGTGGCCTGCTGGTTCGAGTCTTGGACTCGTGATCTGAAGGTCGCTGTTTCAATACTCGGTACCAGCGGGGATACCACGACTGAGGTGAGACCTTTGAGTAAGGTTCTGTTCCCCCCACTGCCCCCCGGGTGTTTTTTCACAGTGTGTGCGTGTGTTCACAGTGTGCGTGTGTTCACAGTGTGCGTGTGTTCACAGTGTGTGTGTGTGTGTGTGTGTGTGTGTGTGTGTGTGTGTGTGTGTGTGTGTGTGTGTGTGTGTGTGTGTGTGTGTGTGTGTGTGTGTGTGTGTGTGTGTGTGTGTGTTCACAGTGTGTGCGTGTGTTCACAGTGTGTGCGTGTGTTCACAGTGTGTGTGTTCACAGTGTGTGTGTGTTCACAGTGTGTGTGTGTTCACAGTGTGTGTGTTCACAGTGTGTGCGTGTGTTCACAGTGTGTGTGTTCACAGTGTGTGCGTGTGTTCACAGTGTGTGCGTGTGTTCACAGTGTGTGTGTGTGTGTGTGTGTGTGTGTGTGTGTGTGTGTGTGTGTGTGTGTGTGTGTGTGTGTGTGTGTGCGTTCTCAGTGTGTGTGTGTGTGTGTGTGTGTGTGTGTGTGTGTGTGTGTGTGTGTGTGTGTGTGTGTGTGTGTGTGTGTGTGTGTGTGTGTGTGTGTGTGTGTGTGTGTGTGTGTTCACAGTGTGTGTGTGTTCACTTACTCTTTGTGTACACTGGAATGGGTCAAATGCAGAGCACAAATTCCATGTATGGTACACACGTCACTTCACTAATACCTGTGACAACAACTCCCCCTGACCTGAGGAACGACCTTCTGTGCCAGGGGAAGGGCACGGTGTGGCACCCAAGACCAGACCTCTGGAACCTCCATATCTGGCCACTTGACAGGACAAGGAGATCCTGAACGAATGGCTGTGGCCGACACAACCGTTCAGGGCCCCGACCACTAGGCGCCTTTATGTAATCAAGCGGCGTCTCTTCTCATCATGGTGTTCCTGGCACAGTGAGGATCCAGGAGAAGTGCGTTCAGAGCGGTGCCGTCCTTTCTCCAGGAGAGACTTAAGGGCAACCTTTCTCCATCCATGCTCAAGGTTTATGTAGCTGCTATTGCCGCTCACCATGAGCTGGTGGAAGGGAAATCTCTCGGACGGCACGACCTGGTCACGAGGAAGACAGCCCTCCTGATGGCTCTCGCTTCCACTAAGAGGGTAGGGGACTTAAAAGCACTCTTTATGTCCAATGGGTGCCTACACTTCGGACCGGCCTACTCTAACATTGTCCTGAGACCCCGGTCGGCGACATGCCCAAGGTTCCTATCAATCCCTTTCGGGACCCCCCCACTGAGGAGGTAGACCCAACCCCTTCAGTTCTGTGTCCAGTACGCCCCTGCGCCTACTCAGAACACATGCAGAGCTTTAGAAGTCTGATTTGGAGGTCAGCACAGAGGGAGGGCCTTCTTCAAAGAGAGACTGGCACACTGGATGCCATCATTAGACATTGTGAAGCACATACTGTACGTCTCAGTCGCTCCAGACTCCACATTTGAAGATGTCTTCTGAGGTAGATCAGGAAAGTCCCTGTTTACACTCTTTAATATTGTCCTGTGTTGGTGTGAATGGGCTTTATGTGAAATCCATGGTAACGGGAGACTGAAGGAGGAGTTGACAAACTTTATCCCACCCCAGTAAGTGAATGGAGGCATGAAGGAGGAGTTTTACACCAGAGAGAGAGAGAGATGTGAGCTTCATGCTGAACACTGAGATCATGTTAGATTTATTCATGTGTTATGGAGTTGCTGTAGTTTTTCTCCAGTAGTGAGGTGTTTAAGTGTATGATGTGTGAAAGCTCTTGTCTGGGGTCCGGGACCCTCCAGCGGCTCATGTCTTTAGCCCTCAGAGGAGAATGGATCACACTGGAACAGAAGATCAAAACTTTAGAGAGAGGAGATCCAGAGATCCTTCACTTTGATGAGGTGAAACGCTTTTGCAATAACGCACACATTTTTGTTGTATTATTTTGTTTGTGATTTTAAGTGTTGTGTGCAAACAATCGATGCTTTATTTTGAATTCACTCATTTTCATGCAGCTTATGTTTTAATTAGATGTTTTGAAATAGACAGAAATGTTTAGTAATACATTTTCATTCATTCTTCATTTAAATAGTGTACCATTTTATGTAAATGTCGGTGGGATCTTGTTTCCTTATTTATCATAAATTGTAAGGTTTAGATGCATATGGTGTGTTTTCCATTAAAAGATCATTTTGGCTTAACCTTACAAATGCAGTCAAAGTAAATCTCATACAGTGCCGGACATCTGTCATGATTCTGTGTATCTAGATGTATTGATGATCCTCTTGTGTAGAGCCAAACACTCTAAATCTCTTCAGTCCTGTAAGTTAACTTCTGTGAAATATTGTCTTTCCTCTTTATGAATCTGTCCCAGGACTCGGGTTTAAACCTCCTGATGATGGTTGTGCGAGAGAGTCGTCTGTCTATCGTTGACAGGTTACTGGAACTAGGGGTCAATGTCAATGACAAGACAAAGGTAAGAGTTCTAAAAGTCTAACTTCGCATCACTTACACAGAAGTTCTTTACTCTATATGAAGTTGTTTTTTGAATATCTAAAAATCATGGGATTTGAATCTGCAGTTTTAATTTAATTCACTTGAATTCATGGTTTTAAAAAACAATTGTTGGAAATATGAATGCTTTAATGCAAAACATTACGTTCAAGACAAGTATACATTATCTTTATCTTTGCATATGATTGTATTTATTGCGTTGAAAAACAGTACATTCAACTGTTTTACACGTACAGTATCCCAGCATGCATCTCATTGAGAGAATGATCATACTGTAGAATATGAGTTTGGATGTGTGCATAATTATTACTCACAGCATCATTTCTATGCCTTCATGTGTATTACTGTTTCTCATCCTTCTGTTTTTAGAACTTGTTGCAAGTAATAATAGTAAAGATTAATAGGTGTGTCCAAACGTTTAATGAGTAGCGTGTCAATGGCAATATCCGTTTGAGTGTAGTAACACATGGACACACACACGCAGACGCACACGCACACGCACACGCACACGCACACACACACACACACACACACACGCAGCTGGTGAATAATTGTCTTTCTGTGGGTGTTTATGAGCTCAACACACATCAACAGTCAGCAGCGGCCTGGATCTGACAGGGTGGATTGGAAAATAAAAGGCGGAGAGGTGACAGAATGTTTGGGAACGATTTCTGGTGCAGGAGTGAGTGGGAGAGAAGATTTTAATGCAAACCGTCAACATTTTCTGACTCTCAAACATCTGCTGTTCTTAATAAAACCTCAACACTTTATAATCAATGTTCATTTATTAATTAAGGAAGAGTAAGCTTTAACATTTACCATTCAGAAGTAATACAATTTAATTTGCCTTTTTTACTTTGTCTTGATAAAAAAGTAGTAAAATGGACCAAACCAGGGATAAGTCTGGGCTGGAAAAGAAGAAGAAACCATATCGGCATGTTCTGGTAGAAGTTTAATAGCAGAATGTTTGTCTGCAAAATGATTTAACATTTAGAAATTCCTTTATTGCAGACTTAAGTTTATAAATCAGAAGTTCTGCTCCTGTGAACACATGAATCTGTGGTGTAGAATTCTGAATGATGTTGATCTTTCATGTTGTGATAACTTTCCTTTCTATAAATGAACTTTATTTTTGTTTTTAAAGTCTCATCGGTGATGTTCTCGGACGGCCTGTCCATCATTCGCTTTAGCCCTATCACTTTTGTCAGCATCACATAAATGTTGTGCGTTTTAGGTTTATTGAGCTTTTAAAAGAACCACTAATTATATGAGTGCAAAAGTAAAAATAAAGACGTAATGAATTACTACAGATGTCAGCTATAATGTCTGAATCAATCTTAATTCCGACGGGACGTCTGTAACACTGTTTCCACTCCATAGGATTCTTGGATGTGTTTTATGGCAACTGCTGTGCTTCTTTTTCCACTCTTTGAAGGTCATTGGTGATTTTCTTCATCCATCACATGTGAGCGAGGGAATGCTCGAGAGTTATGAAGAGTTGTGTGTGTCATCTGCATGTTTTTGTAAATGTCTATATTTCAAACACCTTTGGTATTGGGGAGTGTCTGGCTTGTCGTTATCGATCAAAACCAGTTAGTAAGAAATGTGCATTAGAAATGTTCCTGTGTGTAATATCTTCCATGCATCGTTGGAAGTGTTTGGACTGGCATGTGCACACGAGACAACTGGTGTGATGAGGGCTTTGGGTCGCCCTTGGGTGTCCGGAATATATCCAGAAAGTTTCTGTGGCATGATGCCACAACATTCTTTACGAAGGAAAGAATGAACCGATGTATTGAAAACTTTCTTGTGTACCGTTACTGGTTTTTATTCACATTTATTTATTAAGCAGACGCTTTAATCCAAAGGAACAATTGAGAGATGATTTAAAGGTCTTGTTGGTTTCTGTAGATTTGGCATTCTTCTTATGATTAAAAAGAATTTCGTTTTTTTATAGTAAGTGTTCCTTACAGCTGCTTTCTTAACAAAAGTAGTTTTATACGGAAAGGAACCCATTTAACATTCTCTATTAAGGGTAATTACAACGTCATAGCTATTTTTGTCTAGATGGCTCCGTAAAGAACCTGTATCAGGAAATATGTTGTGGATTTTGTGAAAAACAAGAAAAATATAAATCCTTCCTATATAAATAAGATTGTTATTTTGCATTGCTGTGATAAATTTTTGAGGGTCAAAATCTTCATGGCATGGAAACGTCTTTTGATATATCACATACCATCATTTTTTTGATCATTTTCATCCGTTTGAATAGGGCTTTGTTTTCTTCAGGTTTGTGTTTGTGCATGAGTACAGGCCTGGAAGTTTCCCAAGCTCTTAAATAAGTGATTTTATAAACCCGTGTCTGTGTTTTACATAAAGCCCAAACCACACTTGCTTGTGTTTGTGTTGGCATGGAAACCGTCCAGGATTCTGCTGGGTTTGTCTTCATTATTAAGAAGTGTTTCACACGGGACTTGAGTTCATTATTTCATCCTTTATGTGTGTTTATGTAGGTGTTTCAGAATAACGACAGAATGTAATAGTGTTCACAGATTGTTTTAAGGTTTTACCATTTTCTTTCGTCTGCTTAACTTTACTATGATGTACACATTTCCAGGCTCATACATGAAATGTCAGTATAGACTTTAATATTAAATGTGTTATTATGTTCAGTGTGACTGTGAGTATTTTAGAGTTTAGATCTGGTGTGATCCTGTAACCCGTGGTGATCCGCTGGAATCTAACACCGACTGTGTGTGTGATTCACTGCAGCCGTTAAATGGATGTTGTGTCTGCTGGAGTCCTCACATGACCTCTGACCCCACCGAAGCATTTCACACAAACATTTTTACATTTATAGTTTTAAACATGTCAGAGATGATTCTTGACATTTTCTTATCACAAACATGCACATACATGCACCTGTCGTAAAACCACCCCTCAATACTTCATATAGATAATAAAAGGCATGTAGAAATCGTCGTCTTTAAAACAGTAAACCTCACATGAGGTCAGAATGAAGTCGTTGATGTGTTGTGTTGTGTTGTGTTGTGTTGTTTAGGACGGACGGTCCGTGTTACATGTAGCGGCTGCTCACTCTAAAGATGAGATTGTCAAACTCCTGGCCAGAAAAACGGACCCTAATTTACCAGGAGGGGTAAGATTCTCAAGATTCACATATTCACATGATATTATTAAGTTCTGTTAAACTCAACTGTTGCGTACTTTGACCGACAGTTTTGTGTCAGTAATGAAGAAATGTGATTTTTTGTATTATTAAGTACAGCCTCTTAAATCCACAGACACAGATATTAAACTCTATTGTCTCTTTAAGAACTCACTGCTGATTGTGTTTAGATCCGTAGGGTTTTATTGTTCATTGTGGTCATTTTGAAGAATGTGTCTATTATTATTCATCATTATCAGTCTTTTCCCTTTAATTCATGTAAGAAAGTGCTTTATGTCTTCATTTCAAACCATGAAACCAATAGAAAAGATGCTTTACAGCATTCTTAAATCTTATATTATATTGTTCGTCTATTCTCTTTGGAAAACCTGGAAACGCTTTTTTACATGTACACCAAAACTAATGCTGACAAATGAACCTCAGTATTTTACATTTACATTACATTTAGTCATTTAGCAGACGCTTTTATCCAAAGCGACTTACAATAGTCGAGGAGACAATGAAGCGGTGAATAGCCGATACAACAATAGGTTAACAAGTGCTACAACAATGTTACCAAGTTACACAGAGAGAGAAGTTACAAAAAGTATATATATAAATATATTTTTTTTTTGATAGTGTGAGTAGTTTAGAAAAGTAGTGAGTTAGATGTAGCCGGATCTATACTATATAAATATTTTATTTTATTCCATGACAGTAATGTATATTGTTAAACCGTTGATGTATGATGAGAATGTCGTGTGTGTAGCCCAGCGGTCAGTTACCTCTGCATTACGCTGCGTCTCGGCCCACCGGAGGACTGGGAGTCGTGCAGACATTGCTGAAATTCAGTAGCAAAGATGCTCGAATCACGCCAGACAAGGTACTAAACATATTTCAACAAATGATTTTTATAATGAACTTTGTTTATCAATGCACATTAAACCACTTCAGTATTTTGAACATCTTAAAAGTTCCATTCATATATCAGATGTTTAAGTGTGTGTTCTGAACACACTGCAGTATAGTGATACGTTTTCTGGATGAGATCAGGTGATCTGAGCATCAGTATTTCCTCTTCTGTGTTCAGGAAGGCCGTCTTCCGCTGCTGCTGGCTGTCGAGGCCGGGAACATCGGGATCACACGGGAACTTCTGTCCAGCCAATCAGAGCTTCAGCTCAGAGCTGTCAAATCAGTAAGACATGCATGATCTTAGACACCTGAAGATGAGACATGACTTTACATGGACACTTTTCACTGTGATCGGTATATTTAAATCAGATTGATCAATCTGATGGAAGTGTTCACATGAACGCAGAATAAAGTAATCGAATTGATAGGCGGGTTTACATGAAACACTCAGATTGGATGACATGTGCATGATTCCTGATGTGTCAAGATATGCTTTTTAGTAACCTTGCAAAATATTGAGAGAATCCCCAATGGTTGTTCAAATAAAGTTCTTAGCCATGTTTATTAATTAGGGATTCTCATTCTGGTTAATTTTCCAAACAGACAAAGAGACAATCTATAGGTTTCAGTTAATGGTTAAACGGTCGATATGAGCATCTCTTATATTATATATCATATCTCAATGGATGATTATCTTTCTTTAATATCTTAATCAAATTTGGCCATTAAAGAAAATTGATTCGACCCGTACAATGGCAATTGCTGATAACATACCTGTGCTACCTATGACTTGTTTTCTGGTTTAGGGTCACAAACAAAACACGATTTTTACATCATTGCACATCGGATCATAGGGTTCATATGAATGCAGCTAGTCATGTGGACAGTGATGCGGGTTTTTAATACTGTCGTGATACAGAGCATTCTTTAATATTACTCTGAAACGTGTCTTCTATTATATTTAATGTGATTTCAACTTCATCTGATATAAATATTCTAAGTTGGAACTCTTAACAGAAAACCACAGTGCTTTAGTTTTACACTTTTTACATGAAGAGTGATTCGTGTAAAAAACGGTGTATAAAACTTCTCTCTAAAATTAAAGATTACACTGTTAAAGATAGATAGCATATTTAATTAAAGTAATGAGATGAGAATGAGAAAAGGATGAGCTCGGTTGATTGGCAGTTGTTTTGGAACAATATCATCTAAAGCAGAATTTGATGAGCATCTCTTTGTTGTGTGATGGTTGAATTGTGTTTCCAGGGAAACGGGGACACAGTTCTTCACATCTGCTGCAGACGGAAAGATGTGGAGACGGCCAAAGTTCTGGTGGAGTTCGGAGCGAATCCCGACTGTCAGAATGTAAGGGGCCGTGCAGAATTCACACACCAACAACATGAAAATATTCATATACACACACAAACACAAAGATCCACACATGTGAATCAAGATGTCATGACCTTAACCGGTGGAAACAAGGGAAAAAACACGGAACAAAGCAGGATTACAAACCCAAAGAGTATAAGACAACCTTTGGTGTTAAATGAATGTTGCCATAACTGACAAACTCAACTACTGACAAAAATCATTTTACTGCTGAAGTGATGACACACACACACACACACACACACACACACACACACACACACACACACACACACACACACACACACACACACACACACACACACACACACACACACACACAAAACAGTGACATTGATTTGATAATGGACATTAGATGCTCTTTAGAGAGACACCAAATACCGTTGTCTGTTAATGGTGTTTTATTCCGGAACAAACATTCTGATGATTATCCCTCTATAGCTAATGACTGAGATCAGATGAGAAACATCTTACTCTGTCACGCTTGGGGACAATCCGAAGATTTCATCAAATACTGAATCCATTGACCAATGAACAACGTAATAATAGTATTCCCCGTTTTTTAACTTTAAATAGAAATTCAGTAATAGTCACAATATTATCAAAGTGTCATGTTGAAATCTTTACTAAGAGAAAGATTCTTCACAGTCATTTATGGTTCCACGATTCAGAATGAAATCATTTTCATCAAAAGAATCATCGCTTACCTCTTAATAATCTGAAGAATGTTTCTTTAGTGAGACAGACATCTTCTTCTTGTGTTACCAGTTGTCTATGATTTTTTATTACAGAAAATTCATCTAAATTACCTTCATTTTTAAGAGTCTAGCGTGTTTATATATAAAATGACAGCAGTGAAGTGTGAATATTTGACAGTAAAGTTCTAAATGTTGTTGTTAAATGAAGTGATCGTGGAGATTCTTTTACTATAATTCTAGAGTATTCTGTGAATGATTTCTTACTGTAATAATCTCCGGAGATCGTCTTATTACAAACCTCAATTACCCATGAACTCTGTTATTCAATGAAATCTCGACCGAGAGTAATAACGTTTTATTGCTTATGGTTGGGGTTATTGTGGTCTGAGTGCTTTGAAAAGCCCGATAAATATAAAGGAAGCGTCAGATTATTTATTATTATATTTCTTGGGACTGAACTGAGACATGGTTTATTTCATGAGCAAACACACACAAACACTTTGATTTACATTACACGGTTAGTTCGGAAGTTTGGCAGATTAACTGAAGCTTTTATATGACAGCTGTAATTGCTTCCCTAACAATCTGTAAGTTTCTGAAGCTTCTGTATGGTATGGAAAGAACTGAAGGAAGGGAATAAAGAGATGGACAGGGACAGATGATTTACAGATGAGAAGAGCGCTTGTGATGATGCAGAAAAGATGTTTTTATTGGATCGTGCATACACTGTGAAAACTCAATGTTTCCAAGTTAAATCTTGACTAGTGATAAGTTATTTTATTTTGCAGTATGAGTGAATCTCATGTAAACACATAATGTTTGATATCCATTTAAGGTATAAAAGACAAGTTAAACTTTGAGTTTCTGTTAAATGTCTGTTTTAGATTTTTCTGTTGATTGACCGGAATTAAAGGTTGCTCAAGATTTAAAGTGAAGACGTGGTTTGAAGAAGCACTTTAATAGTTTGTGTTTCAGACAGTACATTGATTATTTATCATTTATCAGACGCCTTTGAATCATTAGAGAGCATTAGAGTGCTCCCATTACAGAAATACACACACACACACACACACACACCGGACACACACACACACACACACACCGGACCCACACACACACCCACACACACACACACACACACCGGACACACACACTGGACACACACACACACACACACACACACACACCGGACACACACACACACACACACACCGGACACACACACCACCGGACACACACACACACACACACACACACACACACCGGACCCACACACCGGACCCACACACACACACACACACACTGGACACACACACTGGACCCACACACACACACTGGACACACACACACACACACGCACACACACACAGAAAAACTCCTTTGAGGTTTGCCAGTATACACAATGCCAGTCAGTTGTGCCACTGTATGAAACATAAACATTGTGTGACATGTGCAGTTTTATTTCCTTCAGATGTACTAAACTCTTTTTGACAGCGTGACACTGATCTTATTACTCATCATGCTGTTCTTGTTTACTCTGTGCAGAATGAATGGCAGACGCCTCTTCACATTGCCGCTCTGGAAGGAGATGAAAACATGCTGAAGTTTCTCTATCACTGCAAAGCCAATCCTAACATCTTAGACAAGGTTAATCAAAACACAAACACACACACACACACACACACACAAGAATGCATAGATCCAGCCGCACACAGAAAGTGAGTTCATTTATTAATAGTGGAACACCTTGGAGCTTTGTATCTTGAGTGGAACGCTGGACTTCAGGACTTCCAAAATGTGTGTGTGTGTGTGTGTGTGTGTGTGTGTGTGTGTGTGTGTGTGTGTGTGTGTGTGTGTGTGTGTGTGTGTGTGTGTGTGTGTGTGTGTGTGTGTGTGTGTGTGTGTGTGTGTGTGTGTGTGTGTGTGTGTGTGTGTGTGTGTGTGTTCAGTGTGTGTGTGTGTGTGTGTGTGTTCAGTGTGTGTGTGTGTGTGTGTGTGTGTGTGTGTGTGTGTGTGTGTGTGTGTGTGTGTGTGTGTGTGTGTGTGTGTGTGTGTGTGTGTGTGTGTGTGTGTGTGTGTGTGGATATTGATGTGATTGATCTTAACATAAAGTTGAGCAACATTTTTAAAAAGTCAAACATTTCAGAATAAATTTGTCATAAATCCATAAAAGTTGATCCGTAAAATTGTTGATCTGTTCTTAAGCCCTTGTGTTTGTGTTAATCTTGTGTGTCAGATGGACAGATCTCCTCTACACATTGCTGCTGAACAGGGTTACACAAGTGTTGTGGAGATTCTCACGGAGAAATTTAAGTCGTGTGTGTTAGCCAGAACGAAGGTGACTCAATTCTTATTATACTTTAAAATCCCAGAGGAAAACTCAGATTATTCTTTAGAGTTAAATAAAACTGTCTTGAGTTCTCAGTTGTGTCTTAGATGTGTTTGTGTTTAAAATAATATATTTCAGAAAAACATGTTTGTCATTTCTATTTTGAAATAAAGTGTAAACGCTGTTTTGTGCCGTTTATCAAGGAATTCTTTTAAAAATACATATTTTTAAACTCAACGTTATTATAGAGACCCCTGTGAGTTTAAAAAGAGATGTCTTCCTTTGTTCTCCATTCAATCTCACCATCGGATTTGTAAACCACAGATATAAAATAATTCTTTTTTTGTTAATATTATTACATTTTCAATCCTTTTTGAATGTGTAGGATGGAAATACTCTTCTTCACATAGCGTCTCAGTGTGGTCATCCTGGTACGGCTCTCACTTTCTTGAGGAAGGGTGTTCCACTGCACATGCCAAACAAAGTAATGACCTCATCATCCCATCTCAATATTACTGGATCATTATCGTACCCAGTGGTTGTCAGTTGGAAAGATCTTTGAGCTGATGAATGCTGCTGTTATTGAGTCAGGCAGGTGCGGTGTGTCTGCATGCAGCTGCTAAGAGAGGTCACACATCTGTAGTGAAAGCTCTGCTTCAGAAGGGAGCGCGTGTGGACTCTATGGCTAAGAGCGGCCAGACTGCTCTTCACATCGCTGTAGAGAACTGTAAACCACAGGTGGTGCAGATGTTGCTGGGGTTTGGTGCACATGTGCAGCTCAGAGGAGGAAAGGTATCCAAACATCTCATTTATTAAAATGAAAATTCATCTTTTTAGTTTCCCTCTGAAATGTACAACCTGTGTAAACCACTTCATGTCTATCTACAGATCAACAGATCATTTAGCTGTTGTTTGCTCATTCTATAACACAGTTTTAATATTCGATGTGTTTGAAAGGCTCAGGAGACTCCTCTGCATATCTCAGCGAGAGTGAAGGAGGGTGAACGTGTGGCTGAGATCCTGTTGAAGAGTGGAGCTGATGTGAACGCAGAACAAGAGGTCAGTCACAACACGATATCATTCTCTCTCTCTCTCATGTGTTTGTTAACCCGTATGTGACTCTTTCAATGTATGCGAAAGAAGATATTTTGAGAAATGTCTCGATTATTTATGTAATGAAGTCTATGGGGTTCAGAGTTGTTTTTTGTTGTTCAACATTCCATGAAATATCTTCTTTTGTGTTCTGAAGAGGAAAGAAACTCATGCAGTTTTGACATGAGGAGAATGAATGATGAATAAGATTTATGTGAACCATCATTCATCATTGTATTTAAACATCGTTTCTCAGAATGGAGAGACGGCTATGCATGTCGCTGCCCGTCATGGATCTCTGCAGATGATACGAGCATTGATTCTGGAAGGAGGCGATGTCACCTGGACATCAAAGGTATTAAACAATCTGCCAGTACCAAGGTTATGCATGTTCTGTCATTTTCAATGAATGAATCAAATTGAATTAATATAAATGATCAAAATCATTGATTAGAAATAATAACAGGTATTTTGGAAAGATACTTTATTCAGCATCGATGATCGTTTTGTTCAGGTTGGTGAAGGTCCTCTTCACGTGGCCGTGCGTCACTGTCATGCTCATGTGGTAGAGGAGATTTTAAACTATCTGAGCAATGAGAGAAGCTGTCAGGAGGCTCAACTCTGTGTCCGTCAGGGGAATCAGGTCAGTCTCATTTACACATGATCCCAAACACACAACAGAGAAATAACAGCAATGCTCTGTGTGCGGTGCCAGGACGGCGAGACACCGCTTCATCTGGCAGCTGAACTCCAGAGAGACACTCTTCATCAGACGGATGAGGACGTCAACATCATCAGGATCCTGATGGAGCATCACGCTGACATCACAGCTGTTACCAAACAGGTATTCTTGTATTCTTAAACTCAGATTTGTTCCGCTGATTGACCAATTTTTTGATTCTGTCAGAGTGGAGAGACACCTCTGCATTATAGTGCCAGAGCGGGCAATACTGCGGTACTTCAGGAAATGCTGGGTTACATCCCCAACAGTCAACTTCAGACAGCTGTGAACAAACACTCAAAGGTACTACAAAAATCAGCACAGATGAGGATAACTAACCAAACATGAATATACACGTATAATGACACAAATAAAACACAAGATAGAAGGACAGAAATCCTCAGGCACAGCTTCATTCTGTTTTAAGGACATTAATGTCTCACATTATTGTTTGAGCAAAATTTGATTCATTTTACTTTCTTTTTTATATTTCTTTCCACAAATGAAGACTGAACCCATTTAAGCTATTGAATAACACAACTTAGAAGTGTTTGTGTACAAACAGAAAGGTTTTCTTGTCGTTTTATTCAACATCTTTAGATGCTTTTTAAAGACTATTCTCACTTCTCATTGACAAGGTTTCTTTTCATGTTCTAGTCCAAGTCGTCTGTTTAAAGACATTTTCTTAAAACAAATATATTTTTGTTATTAAAGAAATAGAAACAAAAAACGGATTCAGAAACTAATTTCAGACGAAAATATTATAAAAGTCGAGCGACTTATAACTTTTCACATATGATTTAGGTTATTACACAATTATAAATGCTTCTAGGTTATACATGAATAAACAGATAAGAGATTTGCTTAAAGATGTTGTGCTGTGTACAGAACGGCTGGTCTCCTCTGTTACTGGCTGCAGAACGAGGTCACACAGAGGTCGTGAGGCTCCTGCTGCAGAATAATGCCAGAGTGGATGTGTTTGATGAGGTCAGACACATCTCATTTACATTCAGATCCAATCATTTATGAAGGAAACAACCTGCACAATGTAGTGTTGACTTTAATACTTGATGTATACCATGAATAACACACTTATTATATTTATATATACTGTATAAATAAAAAATAAACGACCTTTTGAAATTGTTTGTATTCATGATGATTGTCATAAGGAAGGGAAGGCAGCGATTCACCTGGCCGCAGAACAAGGACATCAGGACATCGTTGACATCTTGTTATCCCACAAAGCTTTTGTGAACGCAAAGACCAAACTAGGCCTGACCCCCCTGCATCTGAGCGCTCAGAACGGCTCGGCACGTCTCGTCCGGCTTCTGGTGGAGACGCATCAGGCCAGCATCGACGCTCTCTCTCTGGTAAGATCTCAGGTGCGAGTCTTAAGATGTCTGAGATGTTCTTATAGTATGTGACCTGGGTCTCGATCGCATCTGCAGATAAAACAGACTCCTCTGCACTTAGCGGCCGCCGGTGGGCAGCTGGACGTCTGTGGCAGTCTCCTACACCTGAAGGCCGATGTCACTGCCGCTGATAATGTGAGTTTATAGAAGCCTTTATGGTTTATTTTTAAATGAACAACTGAAAGCATGAACGAGTGTTGTGTTTCAGGACGGTCAGACGCCTCTTCATCTGGCGGCTGAGAGCGATCACTCAGAGGTGGTCAAGCTGTTCCTCAGACACAGACCGGAGCTGGCCACACTGGCGAACATGGAGGGAGAGACGTGTACTCACATCGCCGCGGCTCAGGGGAGCACTGCCGTCATTAAAGAACTGCTGACGTTTAACCAGGGAGGACTGGTCACTCTTAACCACAAGGTCTATAAATCACACGACATCACGACTCCATCGTGTGATGGACCATGTGATCATGTGTTTCTTCTAACCCGCAGGCTAACGGTTTGTGTCCGCTGCATTTAGCCGCAGCCGGCGGTCACATGGAGGTCGTGAAAGTTCTTCTGGACGCTGGAGCGTCCGTCACAGAAGAGGATACAGTGAGAACTCAAACACTCAAACTCATGACCCTTCCCATGAGATCAATTTGTTTGACCTTTGACCCCTTTAATCATCAGGACGGTATGACAGCAGTGCACCTGGCTGCAAAGAATGGACACACACACATTTTGGAGGTCCTGAAGTCCAGCGTTTCACTCAAGATACAAAGCTCCAAGGTGTGTGTGTGTGTGTGTGTGTGTGTGTGTGTGTGTGTGTGTGTGTGTGTGTGTGTGTGTGTGTGTGTGTCTACTCTACATGATTCATAATTATCTATGGTTGTGTATCTCTGTGTTTGTGTGCAGACGGGGTTGACGCCTCTGCACGTGGCAGCATGTTTTGGTCAGCTGGAGTTTGTGAGGGAGATGCTGATTAAAGTTCCAGCTACCATCCGCAGTGAAGTTCCTGTCGCCGGCGGCAACAGCAGCATCCGAGAGGAGCTGAGGAAACATCAGCCTCCATCCGATGTGAAGCACTGACACACATTCACACTTTCTTCAAATTCTATCGTATAAAAATATTTGACTGTGTGTGTGTGTGTGTGTGTGTGTGTGTGTGTGTGTGTGTGTGTGTGTGTGTGTGTGTGTGTGTGTGTGTGTGTGTGTGTGTGTGTGTGTGTGTGTGTGTGTTCAGTCAGGTTACACACCTCTTCATCTCGCAGCTCAGTCAGGTCATGAGAATCTTGTCAGGTTGTTGATGAACTCTCCTGGAGTTCAGGCAGATGTCGAGACAGATGTTCATGTAAGTATTGATGTGGTGTGTACAGTATTTCAGTGTTTTACGGCGGTACAGACTCTGTGTCATGCGTCTCAGGGCTCAAGTCCTCTTCATCTGGCAGCTGAGAGCGGACACACGGCTGTGGTGGGTCTTCTGCTCAGCCGCTCCGGATCTCTCCTGCACCTGACCGATAAACGGGGATGTACCTGTCTACACCTGGCAGCTGCCCACGGACATGTGTCCATGATCAGAGTATTACTGGGACAGGGAGCTGAAATCAATCACACGGATAAGGTGTGAACTACATGTGTGTGATGTTGTGTATGTTTAGATATGATGTGTGTGATGTTGTGTGTGATGTTGTGTGTGATGTTCTGTCAGAGTGGATGGACTCCTCTACATTACGCAGCTAAAGCTGGTTGTCTGGAGGTTGTGTCATTTCTGGTGGAGAGTGGAGCATCGCCATGGGTGGAGTGCCACGCTGGAAGAACGCCTCTTCAGTACGCTGCTCAAGAAAACCATGAAGAAACAGTCATCTTCTTACTGAGACAAGCGAAGAACATCCACAGACTGATTGATGACAAGAAGGTTTACATCACATATGTTTCATTTAATCATCATCCGGCCCTATCATGTTAATATAGTGTTCTGTGTGTGTAGTTTGTGTTTGATCTGATGTTGTGTGTGTGTAGTTTGATCTGATGTTGTGTGTGTGTTGTGTGTAGTTTGTGTTTGATCTGATGTTGTGTGTGTGTAGTTTGATCTGATGTTGTGTGTGTGTTGTTTATAGTTTGTGTTTGATCTGATGTTGTGTGTGTTGTGTGTAGTTTGTGTTTGATCTGATGTTGTGTGTGTTGTGTGTAGTTTGTGTTTGATCTGATGTTGTGTGTGTGTAGTTTGATCTGATGTTGTGTGTGTTGTGTGTAGTTTGTGTTTGATCTGATGTTGTGTGTGTGTAGTTTGATCTGATGTTGTGTGTGTGTTGTTTATAGTTTGTGTTTGATCTGATGTTGTGTGTGTGTTGTTTATAGTTTGTGTTTGATCTGATGTTGTGTGTCTGTTGTGTGTAGTTTGTGTTTGATCTGATGTTGTGTGTGTGTTGTTTATAGTTTGTGTTTGATCTGATGTTGTGTGTGTGTTGTTTATAGTTTGTGTTTGATCTGATGTTGTGTGTGTGTTGTTTATAGTTTGTGTTTGATCTGATGTTGTGTGTCTGTTGTGTGTAGTTTGTGTTTGATCTGATGTTGTGTGTGTGTTGTTTATAGTTTGTGTTTGATCTGATGTTGTGTGTGTGTTGTTTATAGTTTGATCTGGTGTTGTGTGTAGTTTGTGTTTGATCTGATGTTGTGTGTGTTGTGTGTGTGTTGTGTGTAGTTTGTGTTTGATCTGATGTTGTGTGTTGTGTGTAGTTTGTGTTCGATCTGATGTTGTGTGTGTGTCGTGTGTAGTTTGTGTTTGATCTGATGTTGTGTGTTGTGTAGTTTGTGTTTGATCTGATGCTGTGTGTGTGTTGTTTATAGTTTGTGTTTGATCTGATGTCGTGTGTGTGTTGTGTGTAGTTTGATCTGATGTTGTGTGTAGTTTGTGTTTGATCTGATGGTGTGTGTGTGTCATGTGTAGTTTGTGTTTGATCTGATGTTGTGTGTGTGTTGTGTGTAGTTTGTGTTTGATCTGATGTTGTGTGTGTCATGTGTAGTTTGTGTTTGATCTGATGTTGTGTGTGTGTTGTGTGTAGTTTGATCTGATGTTGTGTGTGTGTTGTGTGTAGTTTGTGTTTGATCTGATGTTGTGTGTAGTTTGTGTTTGATCTGATGTTGTGTATGTGTCGTGTGTAGTTTGTGTTTGATCTGATGTTGTGTGTTGTGTGTAGTTTGTCTTTGATCTGATGTTGTGTGTGTCATGTGTAGTTTGTGTTTGATCTGATGTTGTGTATGTGTTGTGTGTAGTTTGTGTTTGATCTGATGTTGTGTGTGTGTTGTGTGTAGTTTGTGTTTGATCTGATGTTGTGTATGTGTTGTGTGTAGTTTATGTTTGATCTGATGTTGTGTATGTGTCGTGTGTAGTTTGTGTTTGATCTGATGTTGTGTATGTGTCGTGTGTAGTTTGTGTTTGATCTGATGTTGTGTATGTGTCGTTTGTAGTTTGTGTTTGATCTGATGTTGTGTGTAGTTTGTGTTTGATCTGATGTTGTGTGTGTCATGTGTAGTTTGTGTTTGATCTGATGTTGTGTATGTGTTGTGTGTAGTTTGTGTTTGATCTGATGTTGTGTATGTGTTGTGTGTAGTTTGTGTTTGATCTGATGTTGTGTATGTGTTGTGTGTAGTTTGTGTTTGATTTGATGTTGTGTGTGTTGTGTATAATTTGTGTTTGATCTGATGTTGTGTGAGTCATGTGTAGTTTGTGTTTGATCTGATGTTGTGTATGTTGTGTGTAGTTTGTGTTTGATCTGATGTTGTGTGTGTTGTGTATAATTTGTGTTTGATCTGATGTTGTGTATGTGTCGTGTGTAGTTTGTGTTTGATCTGATGTTGTGTGTGTGTTGTGTGTAGTTTGTGTTTGATCTGATGTTGTGTGTGTGTTGTGTGTAGTTTGTGTTTGATCTGATGTTGTGTGTGTTGTGTGTAGTTTGTGTTTGATCTGATGTTGAGTATGTGTTGTGTGTAGTTTGTGTTTGATCTGATGTTGTGTGTCGTGTGTAGTTTTTGTTTGATCTGATGTTGTGTGTTGTTTATAGTTTGTGTTTGATCTGATGTTGTGTGTGTTGTGTGTAGTTTGTGTTTGATCTGATGTTGTGTGTGTGTTGTGTGTAGTTTGTGTTTGATCTGATGTTGTGTATGTGTCGTGTGTAGTTTGTGTTTGATCTGATGTTGTGTGTGTTGTGTGTAGTTTGTGTTTGATCTGATGTTGTGTGAGTTATGTGTAGTTTGTGTTTGATCTGATGTTGTGTGTTGTGTGTAGTTTGTGTTTGATCTGATGGTGTGCGGGAGGATGAATGGTAATCTGGCTCTGGAGGAGTTTGTTCTTCACTCCTCTGCTCCGTTGGATACGTCGGTGCGTCTGTCTCGTGCTCTGACTCTGGCCGGGCTCAGAGAGAAAGAACGTTCGGTGGATCTCCACGAGGCCGCTCATCACTGTGAGGTCATGGCTTCAGATCTTCTGACATTAGCAGCATCAGCTGGAGGTCAGGGTGCAGGTCCCATCATCAGAGCGCTAGATCCCAGAGGTGCCAGTGTTCTGGATTGTCTGATTGAGTGCCGTCAGAAGAGCGTGGTGTCTCATCCGGCCGTACAGAAGTATCTTACAGATGTGTGGTACGGAAGCCTGCAGTGGGACTCCTGGAAGATCCTGATGTTGTTTTTCTGTTTGTTGTTCTGTCCTCCTCTGTGGCTCGCTCTCTCACTGCCTCTCAGGCACAGGTACAGTTATAGCTCAATCTCAACTTCACTTCTTTAAGTTTCAGAAGTTAAAATTTTAGATAGGATAAAAAAGTTTTTAGACCAGAGAAATGACACAAGGGGAAGTGTAACCAAAACTAAATTAATTTAACCAAAACTGATTGATAATGTTAATGTATGTGATTTTTTGATTTTAGTTATTTATTTTTATATTGCTTTGTCAAAAACATTTGACAAATTCTTTTTTAGTTAATTATATTGCTTTGATGTAAATGTTCAGTTTTTTTGACAAATATGTTTCTAAAGATCCTTGTAGACAAAGTTTATATCCTCAAACTCATTTGAATAATTAATTAATTAAATACTGCTTTTAAGATAATGACAAACAAAGATGGGCTTTTGTAAGATAAGAATGTGAGATTATTCTCTGATTTCCACACAGTTTTAACACCATCCCGATCGTGAAGTTCATGAGTCATCTGGTGTCACACGTCTTTCTGTTGGCTCTCTTCATCTTGACTATCGTCTATCCTCCGTTGAGTCCATTGTCTCAGGGCCGTCTGATACCTGGCTGGTCTGAATGTCTTCTGCTCATCTGGCTCATGGGACTGCTGGTGTCTGAGCTGACGTTCCCGGGTGAGCGAGCCGGTCTAGCGTGGATCCGTCTCCTGCTGTTGGGTTTTTCAGCTGCCGCTCTTCTCTGTCACGTCCTTGCTGTCTTCACTCAGTGGTGGCCGCCGGCTCATCTTCACTGTCTGTTCGCCCGGAACGTTCTCCTGGCGGTCGCCATGACACTGGGCTTCATCCAGCTTCTAGAGTTCCTGACGTTTCATCATCTGTTTGGCCCATGGGCTATAATCATCCGAGACCTGATAAAGGATCTGTGTCGCTTCGCTGTCATCCTGATGCTGTTTCACACGGCCTTCACGTTAAGTCTGACTGCTTTATGTCAACCTCTGTATCCCCAAACCAATTCTCAGGACAGCGGCAGGGTCAACGCCACAGACGTCACTGTTCCTGGCCCTATTAACATGTCCGTCCTGCTCTTCTTTGCTTTATTCGGTCTGACAGAGCCGGATAAGATTCCAGACGTGGAACGCTCGCCTCCCGCCACGGCCATATTGGCTAAGATGGTTTTTGGCGTGTATCTTGTGTTGACCTTCATTGTGTTGATCAATCTTCTCATTGCCATGATGAGTGACACCTACCAGCGCATCCAGGCTCAGTCTGACACTGAGTGGAAGTTTGGCCGTGCCGTTCTGATCCGAGACATGAGCCACAAGTCTGGAATTCCCTCACCGTTCAATCTCTTCACCAACCTCTTCTATTACATAAAGATCTTCTTTAAGCGTGGAGGTGAGCTTTATACTGATGGTGTTTTATTACATCATATTCATTCATGTGTGTTTATTCATGTGCGTGTGCGTGTGTGTTGTGCAGGTCAGATGTGTTCTTCGGATGATCATAACGTCGTGAATGATGATGAAGATGCTGAAGGTTTGTCCAGCTCACGTTCTCTTGACCTTCTGGCTCATACATCAGTCAGCTGGGTCAAAGGAAACAAGAGATCACAAATCCTTCCTGACGGCAAGTACAGACACATGCACACACACATGCATGGATGTAATGTTTGTTTGGATGTGAGGATGTCACTTCATTCATGTTCTGATGTGTGTGAGCAGGCAGTCAGGTCATGATCTCCAGGACTGGAGGACAGATGCGTGTGGAGAACGTGGTTCACTGGCCCATGATTGTCCAACAGTTTTTAGCCCAGCGCAGACAGAGAGAACGTTCAACTCCGGATGATTCCACAGCTTGAGAAATAGTCCACACTGTCTCACACCGCCCAGATCTGTCTTCATTTTCATAAAACATTGTTAGAAAACGTGAAGCTGGCGAGATGCTGAGAACATGTCATCCAGTTTTTATTTTGAAGTTGCAGTCCGTGATTGTGGAGTTGTGCGACATTCTGTCAAGTTTTGTTGAAGGAAAGTTATCATTTAACATCTGTTTAAAAACCAATCAAGCACTGCCCAAAGATTGTCTTACATTCTTCTTCTT
>JAWHQN010000033.1:65000-67500 GCA_033220385.1 Triplophysa yarkandensis
AGGAGCCCCGTCGTAGCTAAAGGTGTGAGTGCTTGCGTGTGGTTATTCGCTGTGGTGGTCACGTACTCACTGCAGACGTCCGCTCTGGAATTCGGCGGCTCGTCGTGCCTGTCGTCTGACCGTCGTCTTCGCTCTCACCCTGCTGGAGTTCGCTCTGCCGCTGTTGGTCATCGTGACGTTCACCGTACGTGCGGCATGCGCCCTGTCAGACGCTGGGGCTCATGCCTCAGAGCTGGGGACGGAGAGCTCGGGCGGTCAGGCTGTTGGTGGCCGTTCTGGTTGTGTTCACTGTTTGTTTCACGCCGTATCACATTCGGGAAAGCCGTGGTGTACTTCCAGCTGGGGGGCAGTCGTGAAAAGCACGTGGTGGCGTATCACATCACCATCACCCTCAGCAGTTTAAAACAGCTGCCTCGATCCTGTGGTTTACTGCTTTGTGCCCGATAGCTTCCGTTCTACGCTATACGCAAGGAACAGAGAAAGAGATTAACAGAGCACGTGATGTCCGGATCCGTGGTCAAAGGAAACAGGAGCCCTAAGGTTTCGGAAACGCCCCGCGGGTGTGGGGGTACAGAGGGGCAACGTTGTCTCTGACCAACCCCGGTCACCTTCATCCAAAGACATCCCAGCCTGAAACAACACAAACACACACACAATACACATACACTAACAAACCCTGCCTTTGTGCCAGTAACACTAAGCCTCATTTGCGACTTTTCTAATAATCGTACGTTTTGACATCAGACAAATTTCCATCATGTAGCTGTGTCCGGTCACAGCCAATCAGACGTGAGTACCAATGAGATGTCTAAATGATGAGGTCCCATGATCGGTGTTCTCTTCTACCCTACACGGTGCTGTTTATTTAGTTCTACACTTGATTTAATGGAGGTGTTCTCTCGCGTGTTTATGTGTGAAGACCACACGGAACCCACGGCACACCACACCAAACCCCACAAGACACCTCTGAAAGCACTTTTACTGTAAAGAACCAAATCAGATCTTAAGAAACTCGGAGATAAAGAGTAAATACTGCGTGTCGCCTGTGTGAAATCTAAATCTAATGCTTCTGAAGATATTTACATTCTGCTGTTGGTAATGGATGATTTGGAATGGATCGTGAAGGAAAAGCAGTTGAGTTTGTGTATAACACACATGAGGACTCGTTCAGTCTGTTTAAAAAAGCGTCTCTAAAATGTTGAAGATTTCTTCTCAGTGTTTCATTCTCATTATTCCACTGCTGTTAGTTCAAAGATGTGAACATATGACCTGGGATTATTACCTGACATACACCGTTTAACCATGGTATTTCTAGCAAAACGTAGGGTACTTTTAGTCTTATAAAAGCATGCTTGATATTTCTATACATTAGAGAATCCTGTAAAGTGTTTGTGAATGAAATCCTTTGCATTAGTTTACATGTCTGGTCTATCAAGAAGGAATATTGTGTTTAAAAGGCTTTGTTCCGATGACCTCCGTTGGACTGGGACTCGAGTAACAGGAGATGGCGATATTACTGTAGAAATACTTCACTCACTGTCAACATTCACTTTTGTATACATTGAATGTCATAACTTGTTCATTTGAGGTATAACCCTCCTTTAGTCACATCAGAAGTATAAATTATGCCTCAATAAAGACACATCAACTATGAAAGTATATGTCTTGACTTTTAGTGTGGTTAAACTACTCACTCTATCAAAAAAAAAAAATCAAAAAAAATTATTTTGTAACTTCTCTCTCTGTGTAACTCGGTAGCATTGTTGTAGCACTTGTTTCATCCTATTGTTGTATCGGCTATTTACCGCTTCATTGTCTCCTCGACTATTGTAAGTCGCTTTGGATAAAAGCGTCTGCTAAATGACTAAATGTAAATGTAAATGTAAATGTGTAGACACTAAACATTAACCACAGGACCGTTTCATCAAAGATAGTTCGTTGTTGTCTTCTCATTCAGACCCCATCTGAAGCATCTTTCGCTGACATGATGACAGGTTGATGTGAGGTTTAGTCCTGCATCAGGAATCTGCATCAGTTTCTCTTCCCGACATCAGCATCCTCTGATAGGACCCCGCTCAGAAGGTCTGGTGAATCTCATCATTTACAGTTGAACGTTCAGAAAGATCCTCCAAGAAAAATCCCTTATCCACTTTAATTCCGCTGTTTTAAAGCTGATCTTCTGACGAAAAGTGTACTCTACTGTACACACAAACAGAAGACAGGTTTCTTATTCCCTCTTTCTGTGTCACACTGATTAAACTTTCTCTCTTTGCTCAGTAAACTCCCAATAGAAGATTTATATTAACCAATGTGCTGGACAGATTTATATGTGGGCATTTGATTCTTTTTGCTTTATAACTAGAGAAATGAGGTTGATGTTGTGCGGTTTGGTTAGGGGTTGATGTCTGGATATCTGTTATATTTTCATACCCAGATAGCACAGATCATCTTCGTGAGCTTTCAGATGTGATATAAAGAAAGTTCTGGGGATTGTCGGAGA
>JAWHQN010000034.1:0-35000 GCA_033220385.1 Triplophysa yarkandensis
CCTGTGTCCGTCTATTTATTGTCCGCAATAAAGTGAGGCGAGCCGCCGCGGACACCCGCCCAGCAGAAGCAAAGCCAGAAGTTAATTGCGTGTCTCTCTTTACTATCTGCTAGGCGGCCGTCAGAAAAGTCTAACGAGCGTCGCTAACAAGAGCCTCAACGTTATTGTTTCTCCTCAGCTGGACAAATCACTCCGGTCGTTTCAACCTTCCGTTAGCCAAGTCAGGGTTCTGGGTTTGACTTCAGATGGCGCAATCATCTGGACAGCGCCCATGAGATGCCCGGGTAGGGCTCGGTTCGGACTAACAGGCTTGCCGATTACTCTGCACTATGGTACCCGATTTTGGTGACATTGAGGCTGACCTTGGAGTCACCTCCCCCGCTGCCGCACTCTCCCTTGTCGTACCACCATTTGTTTTTCAATTTGTCCAACAGGCCTTGCTCATTCAGTTTTAAAACTGCCAGGTTAACAGCATTTCTTGAAACAATAAAACATAACTTGTAAGAAAATGCACAGGGCTGTACTGCATTAGCATAGTAGTAGTAACGTTACTGAATAATGAGCTGCTACTGCTACTGAGAGTCAATCGTAATCATAATAGCAGTTATCCGAATGCTTGATAGAGCACAATTTGGTTAAAGAATTGAAGATAAGACGCTCAGAGCAAAGAAAGTGTTAAATATTCAAGGTGGCATGGAGGGTTACGCCGTTTCAAACTGAAGTGTGCGGGATGGGGACATTGTCATTGAGAAGGAAAAGTAACACAACAAACACCATGCAATTAACATTCGTCACAAGTGACGGCGCAGCTTTTACAAGCTAAATTGAAAAACCGTTGAACTGTTAAATTAAAAGTGACGACACGACAGTCAGGAAGGACAGACACACGGGACACACGAGAAAGACTGAAGGACGGTGGGAGAGAGACAGAAAAAGTAAGAGAGACAGACACACACACACGCATACGCGCGCACACATGTGAAATGATTCGCTTAAATAAGCCACGGATTCTCGAAAATGGAAATCTGTTGCGATTAGAAAAAAACACAGACATTTAAAGGAGAGAAAACCGTTCATAAGCATCATCATGGTCAATCAATGACATTAAATATGCAGTTCATACCGTTACCTCATCGCCTTAACAGGAAGAAAAAGAGGGGGTGGGGTTGGGGATTGGGGGGGGGGTTGGGTGTCGGGGGTAATGACAACACAGGACATCAGGGTAGGTGGAATACTATAACAACATGGAGAATATTGTTATATTATTCCACCCACCTTAATGCTGAGCCTTTGGGGGTGGCCACACCGTAGCCCTTGGAGTCCAGATTGCCGCCCACTTTCATGGTGTCGCACGGCTTCCTCTGCTCAATGTACTCATTCATGGTGGATTCTAGAAGAAAGGCGAATTTGCCCTTCGACTTGCGTACCCGTGCCACCCCGTCGGGTGTCGTCTTGGCAAACACAGATGGCTCGGCCGATTTCATGTACGACCACATTTTCTCGTACACCGCTATTTTGGAACGCTGCGTAAGGAAACAAAGACAAGACACAGGGTCACATAGTATTATTAAAGTACAATTAATTTCCAAATACATTATAGCTTCAAATAAAAAGAGTATGTACTACTCTGCCCCACCACTCGGAAAGAAAACCTGCATTACAATGTATGTGATAAAGTGCTATATGTGGAGACTTTATTCTGGATGACTTAGTCCTGAAACACAAGTCCAACTCTTAGAGCTTTGATGTGCCAGGATTTAAAGAAGCCTTGTGCTTAATGCGTGAAGTGAAGGTGCCAAATTATTTAATGCGTCAATGCATAAATAATGACAACATATGCCATCAAAGACAACGGCATCAGCAGAAAACCACAGCCATTTACTTCTAGAGAACTCGCAAGAACAGATGGAAGCTGTGACAGGGACTGTTGCTAAATCACACAGACCTTAAAACATTACCAAAACAACGAAACCTCAAGCCTTACAATCACTGCATAAAAGTGATAAACAGCACAAATCTGAAAGTATCTGAAGGCCTTAAAACCAACAACCCAAACCAACCTTTAGGGTAAAGGCCAGACTCTCCAACCATTAGGCCACAATGTTGTTCATAAACTACAGAACAAACTGATGAAACCCTTAGCTAGAAGATCTGTCGGAGGCAGAAATAAATGAAGACGTCAGGTTCCCAGGCAGGGAAGTTCAAAGTCAGCAGATTTAACAGCTTTATGGTGTGTATTGAACTGATCCTCCATCCATTACGAGAGACAATCCAAGTGTTATAAACAACAAATCAAGATGACATCGGAATACAAAGAGCACAATGCCTAGATCACGGTTTTTACTGACAGCAATCAACCTTTACTTCACTAAAACCTGTTCGACGTTAAGCCCTAAATATTACATACATTTGACAAAAAGTTAAAAGTCATTTAGTCAGAAGAACAAGAAGAGCGCAAGTACAAGAAGTCAGAAAAACAATGCCGTGTTAAAGAGTCTCTTGTTTGACGATAAAACTATTAATAATCATACTGTTTAAGCCCTTCACTATACATAAATGGCATTAAATCTTTAAGGAACATATCATAAGTGAATCCGATTATGGATCTCATGTTCGTGTTGCACTGAAACCATTACACAACTTTCAAGTGAATGCAGTTTGGCGTCTTTAATCTCATACAAATCTATTTTTTGATCTTGCATCTCTACAATAGAATTTTTATCGTTTTTTTTTTTAATAATTGTGTCAATTTAGTGTTTTTTATCTAATTCAGGGAATAAATGGGTAATGTTAATTGCTTAAAATGCACAAATTGTGTAATGTTAAATGTTAATACAGTCAATCCTGATAATGAAAAAGTTAAAATCGTACTCTAATCATCATTGCAAAATGATTGTGCAAAATATAATTTCACATTGGCAGTAGACCAAAGCTTCTCCTGTAACCGGAATGGCTTCTCCTTTACTGACTTCAGTTATTCAGAGAGTCGTGTGAATTATAAGACAGGTTGAATTTAAAGTGATTTAAATTTATAAAGACACATTGCTCTGAAAGCAGCTTTTAATTGACTTCATCTGCTGGAGACGTGTGAGATGTTTCTGAGCATCTTCTCAAAGTCTCCTGGAGCTTGATGAGCCATAGGTATCACTCACACATCAGATTTGAGTGGAACAGAAAGAGTTCATTGTGCTTTGGGTCTTTGAGAGATTCCCTTTCAGCTGCTGTCATGTTTTGCACGGGACAAACTCTAATGTCATATAAGAGATGACTGAGGTGAATTTTCATTCTGTTTGGAATTGCACATGGTTGTGTTTGGACTTATCTATGAGTCTGGGAGAAATACTACTCTTCTTCAGATCGGTTTATTTGTTTCTGGCTTCTATAGGACACTTGCCGAACATTGTCGTATAAATTCTGTCAAATTAAATTTACTGTCAAATTTATTTACTGTTTTTTCCATTCTTTGTAAAAGAAACCCTAGGATCCTTCATCTCATGTTGGTGTGTGTGTTAATATCTGTTAACAATCAGTGAAGTTACAAATCTCAAAGTTCACGATTTTGCAAGTTAGACTCTTTAACAGAAATCAAATGTTTGTGAATGAATTTGAGCTTGTATTTGTTTTATCAAACAGTTCTTACGGAAGCTATCTGGACCCTCAAGTCACATTGAAACAGTATGAAGATTACCGCAGTAGGTAAAAAACCCAGTGACATCTTCAAGACATCAACTATAATATAAAAGAATATTATTTCAAACAATAAAAAAATGAATTTATCATTTCAAATGGCTAGATCTTTTTCAGCTTAAAGAGTTAATTTTTTTAAATAAATCACCGCTGGTTTGCCTTCTTTCCAATGCAGGGACATTTAGGAAAATGTTAACATATTGGAATACTTTCTACAATAGTCAGCAAAAAACTTTAATACAGTGTCGATAAAGTTTCTGTAAAGAAGCATTCTAACCTCTAAAACAAATGGAGAAGAAACAGAGGTCAGGCATTTAGAAGTGCAAATAAATCAAATTTCAAATGAGTTAATATGCAGACATCCACAGGTCAGACTTCCACCTCAAATAATGCCATTAGAAAGATGAGACATCATAATATTTGTTTGATTGAGGTGTAGTAAAACAAGCACAGATCATTAGACCGCATGCTTCTCGATGTGTTTGTGGGTATACTGGCACGTTGCTTCTGGGGTAAAGCACAGATGTCATCTGATTCAGTCTCTTGTCTCTGAGAATCAGACGTGAACATCGTAAGAAGACATTGAGTGAAGATTGCCTAATGTCTTTCACTCCAACTATCTTCATAAGCATGTGTCTTATAGAGTAGATACTGAAAACAAACGATGACAAAGGAATAATTTCCCTTACAAGTCATATAAACTGATCTACATATAAGAGCTGGATGTAGATGTGCTGTGAACTCTCTCCGTCATTACTGATCTCCGAGGGCCAGTAGCACACTGATAGTGTAAAATATTAAAATTCATGCCTCCATTCTAACTCATTCCTTACATGATAAGATCAGCTGATGGATGAAGTGCGGCTCCGTTATCACATGTTCACATGTTCAGCTCTCACGGCTTCAGTCAAAATAGTTTTATCTGGTGTTCATGTATTGTAGTTAAGTAAAAACTGTTTATTGGTGTAGTAATATTTCATAGGGTTATGATGTCATGATAAATGTTGTGATGTCGTTTGGTCAGAGTGCAGTTATCTCAAACTATAGAAGACAAATGAACATTCCCATCATATCTTCAAAATAAACACATGAATATTTAGAGAAATGTTAACTTGGGGTTAGTGTCAAAGATGACGACATATGTCTTTCCCCACATGTTCCAGCTGTTTTTTGCCATATGGCCATGATAAAACTGGAATGTGTTTCCTGAAAACAGTTTGAAAATAGATCTCAAAGCCTCATTAATC
Organism: Triplophysa yarkandensis; assembly: GCA_033220385.1. Classification (NCBI taxonomy): domain Eukaryota; kingdom Metazoa; phylum Chordata; class Actinopteri; order Cypriniformes; family Nemacheilidae; genus Triplophysa; species Triplophysa yarkandensis. Next base: position 4,935 of record JAWHQN010000034.1, read on the forward strand.
TGGATCTTTTTCCTTGTAAGGTCTCTGTGGTTTTAATTAAAGTCCCGGCTCACACATGTCATTTCTAACATGAAAGCATCATAGTGCATCGAGGCCACATCATTTGGTTGTCATGCAGATCTAAAAGTACACAAGGTTCATAACGGAAGCAAAGTGAACTGATTATAAAGAATGTTTTAAGCTCTTATGGCAGTGTCTGTCTGAATGTGCTCATAGACTTTACTCTGGGTGGTTTTAAAGTGCACTTTTTGACCCTCTAGGCCTCTTTTCATTAAACACAAATTGCAGGTTCAGGTGAAGCAACTAATTATATTTGGCGAGTTGACCTCTCTGTGAGATTTCATTAGACTTCAGAGAAACCGTCTGACAGCTGAAGCCAACTGAAGGTTACACACAACGCCTACAGCATCATCTGCATCACTTTAATGGCTTCATTTTCAATCTAAAAGGGTCTCACTGTCAGACAACTGTCGTTTAACAAACTACCGAGAGATTCTGATTCATCTTTCTTAAAGTAGATTAAAACCCACGGGATGCTCACCCTAAAGAACTCTTTGGTAGATCCAGAGTCCAGGGTTCCATAAGCGATCTCTGTTTGTTTGGCGAGATCTTCTGCGCTTTCGATGGGAGAAACCATTCTCTCCACTGTCAGGAAAGCAGCCAGGTTAGCCGTGTAGGACGAGATTATGATGAGGGTGAAGAACCACCAGACGCCTCCCACTATTCTGCCCGATAAGGACCTGATGGAGACACACATGTCAATTCGCAGGTCTGCATTATTCAACTTAGGCACACTTTAGCTGATGATATACTCGTTCAACTGTAAAATGAAATGTGCTTTCACTGAAAACCTGTAAAGTTTCGTGTGAAGAGCAAATGTACAGTGAACTTTTCACTACCGTGCAAATATTTGAAAGCAGAAGGTGTACAATAAATACGTTTTTTTACTCTCAAGTACATTTTAAATGTGTGTATTGTATAACAGCCGTTGTAGTTTTGACAAATGTGAGTTCACTACAAAACATTACACTTTTACTTTTAAAAGTGGAAAACTACTAGATTCTCAATATACTTGTCCTAAAGGTGAAACAAACATTTTTTTACTTGGAAGTATAGTATAATATAACGTATGATGTATTCTTTATAATTTTATGCAGTTATTTTTACGAAGTAAAAACACCAAACCAATGGACAGATACTTGCCAAATGTACTTAAGAAAAGTAAAAATACTTAAGTATTTTAAACCTCGGTTACAAAATGAAACACAAACTGAACGTTCAATCGCCTGAATGAATTTATGATTTCAACTTTATTATTTGATAAAACACATAGTTATGACATATTATAGAGATGATAAGATGGTAACTTAAGTTTTACAGTGGAGAAGTTGATCCACATTAGTTCATCATCTGCAGAATCAAATTATTGTCATTTATTTGAATTGCAGCTATTTGTGTGTTTGTAAGTACACTTTCTTAGAACCTATAGAATCACTTTTACATCACTGTGAGTTTGATCTCTATCGATGAGCCACATGACCTCATGTCTGTACGTCTTGATTCATAAGAATCGATGTGTGGGTGTGATACCGCCACAGGACAAAATGCTTGCGAATCATCATCTTCTACTATTGACCGTGGATTCATGAAATATGAAAAATAAATTCAAATAGCAAGCACAAACTCTTATGCAGTTATGTACTATAAAGATTGAATTTCACATGAAAACACCAAAACCAGTAGAGTGATTTGAACACTTGCCTGCAGTTATGCGCTCATGTATAGATGTAGTGGCCATGAAAAACACAGCTCCATCTGTTTGATGCACTTTGTTATTAATGATGAAGGCAGTTATCTTATTGAATTCACATTTGACAGACAGCAGTGAGGAATTTGAGCGACTGGCAGCACAATGAAGTCATTATTAATCAACTTCCCGCTGTTAAATGAAGGAACAATGCGAATAATCATCCATCTTTCACAGAGCAGGTCTTCTTCAACAATAACTGAATCAGATCAATGAGAAATTCATAACACAGTCAAAAGAGAAAATGTTGCTTCCACGACATAACCCTTCACATGTGAAATACAGAAATTAACTGGAAATTAGTGCTGGAATACATTTCCTTTGCTCTGTCAGTGATCTCCGTTAATATGACATCATTATGCTGTCAGTCAACTGGTTCTGAATAAAGTAATGCAGGATTCCCAAACATTATATTCATTTGCACGACTTAAAAGGTTTTAGAATGTCAGATCAGGTTTTAACCATTGAAACATGGAAATCAAAGATACCATCGTTCCAAACCGTAGTACAGAGCAACATTTTTGACAATGGTAAAAATAAAAGCAAAAGAGACTGAAGCAGTTGAGGCCAAAGCAAACATCAGACGAAGAAATCAAATAAATAGCTTGCAGACATCAAAATGAATAAGGCTGTGAATAAGGCACACAAAGGAAAAACAGGTAGACACATGAACAAGGGTTAATGACCAAATCCACCAACCTTGGCGAGATATCACAGCCCTGCTGCATGAAGGCCCCGAGAGAGAACCATAGGCTGTTAAAAATCCCAAAGTCATTAGGCGGGTCTGGAGGGGTCTGGGGGTCTTTGGCTTCATCACTCTCATCCAAATGCCACTCATAAGGGCTAAAGCGGCTCACGAGGAAGAGGACCACGCTGACGCCGATGTATGCGAACACAATGCACATCCAGATCTCATACGCCAGAGGATCCAGGAATGAGAAGACCCCTGGCTTGGACTTCTGAGGTTTCTTGATCATTATGGAGATGCCCAGACTCATGAAAGGTTTGGAGAAGTCGATGACCTCCTCTCTCACAAGCGTGATGGTCAAAGGTGCCACGGCTATATCTGCTCTCTGAAAACAGAGATGTCATTTAAATGTGTTAGTGAGTCCGTCTTCCTTAGAAGAACACGACTAGACTTACAAAAAGTGCTTTTGGCTTTAAGTGCTCATCGCATCATGAAAAAGTTTCATCACACCATGTCTTAAATACTCTATTTTTTAAATGTGATGCCCCATAGACTTTCACTCTCAGCACATTATATTTGTATATTTGTTATGATGAGGACATCACAGTTTCTGTCGAGGAACCCAGAACATATCATGAAGATGCATTTGAGTTTGTCACGGAACCAAAAATTTGGTGTGTGGCAAGAAGAGAAGATTTTTTGTGTTGGCAAACGCTGGGAGAAAGGACACCCAGAGACGGGACTTTCAGTGCTTCGGAGAGACACATGTAAAGCGTATGAGCAAATGTTTTTGACTGCTCTGTACAGAAACGTCAGCCGAGGGCTGGCTTGTCCTGATTACTGAAGTCATATTCATTTCCACAGAGCTGCGAGAGAGTCATGGAAGCAAGCGAGAGATTTCATCGGAAAATCTTTCCTTCTCATGCTTCACGTGATACCATTGCGAGAGAAGAAAACGCCCGGGCCGAATGCTTCCTATAATCCTGAGAGGCACTCCAGGGTGAGCGGATAATAAGAATGCAAGCGAACGATTTTATCTTCCGTGAGTCCTCAACAAGGAGAACATTAGTTATGCAATCTGGTTGTGTGAGGTCATGGAAACTCTACAGGTCGATTCACTTCCAAAGGCCTTTGCAAATATTAATATCCTTTTATCTTGTGCTTGTAGTGAATGGAACTCCGGTGTACTGTCTCAATAAATCATATCATCATTTGCATATAAATAGCTAATTAAGAATCGAGCAGACGTGATTTATCAGCCAGGCAGAAATATTCCTCCAAACTCAAGATAAATAAAGTCCGCTTTATAATTTAACACTGGGATTATTATTTTGTGGCTAGATACACACAGGTGAAAAACATTGATGCAGACCTGTTGATATACCAACAGCGAAATTAAAAACAGACAGCACAATATGATATAGGAGTCTCCCAGAGAAGTTTCATTAAAAAAGGGCTTTTTATCTATTTGTGGCACAGAAAACAAATCTGTGAACGTGATAACATTTCATCTGCTGCATAAGAGGAGAATCATTTACTGTCAATCTTTAGAAAAGCTGTTGATACTGTCTGAAAAGAATGAAGTGTACACAAACAACGTGAGAAGATGATTACAGTATCAGTGTCATTACGTGATTATGGTATCAACCACGTGTTTACATTAAAAAAGTGTGTGTGTAGTTGTAGTTTCTAGGATGTTGTGCGTGAGTGTTACGGTCGGGTGTTCTTTAGGAAAAAATAAAGCTGGTAGCTCGTAAGCTGTAAAATAACTTGTTGTGATATAATGAGATGTTTACTTTCTGTAATCCAACAGCTTTACTGGATTTGCGGGCAACCGTTGTGTTAAAATGCTGTTAATTTATGTTTATATTTGATTCTTTTATATGACATAATAGAACTACAAATGTAATTCAAAATTGTATCTTGTTGTGTAATTGCAATATGTTAAAGTAAACTGAATGTTTTTTCTTACATACAGTCCATTTTGATTGCACATTCCTGTGATTTTTTTATATTTTGAGTTAATCTCAAGTCACAGATAAAGGTTGAGTAATGTGTAAGTTAATGTGCAACCGTCCCCAGATGGTTTCAGACGGTGTAGGATTGAATTAGCAGAGAAATGGCACAGCTGTACATCAAACATTGCAATCTACAGAACAAATTGTTTCTGTACAACAAGAGAAATGGTTGAAAAAGCCCCTGGCCGCTGTGCAGAACTCACAAAACCTGTCATTCCCTAGATGAATTGATGCTGTATTAGACCCCCCCATCATACTATAAAAAATATAATACCAAAAGAAAAAATATCAGATAATGATAAAAAACAAAACAATTATTGGCCTTGATTAGAATAATGTAAAAGACTTCACCTTACGCATGTAAGAGGCTTTGCATAAAGAAATATATTGTGAAGTTTTTCTATGAGATAACCCTTGAAGGACAAACAAAGTGGAAGAAATGTATCCGTCAAAGGTCGGAAACATTTGTCCTGACTGTGTGAGCTTTAACAACGCCACTATTATGTCGGAAGGTTTCTCGGTGGCGATACTTTTTCTTTTTATCTCCACATGCCGTATTTCTCATTTTTTCATTTTGAGAATAATTTGGGTATAATTTTCACCGTTAGCACATCAAAACCAGGCAATCTCTCTGGCTGATGATAAGGAAAGTGAACAGATGAGGTAGCCTAACCCTCATGCATTTTGTATATGGTTTCCGTCTTGAATGTCGGCCCGGGGAATTGGAAGTGATTTCGGTGGGTTCTCCTCCATTTATAGCGGGGGAGCGCTTTGACAAATGCAAAAATGGCGGGTTGCCTGAGCACACTGTGAAAAGTGCCTTTGAGATCCGACAGCCGAGCCATGAATCAAAGCATTGCATGCTGGGAAGGAACGTTTTTAAAACACAATCTCGCCACTAGCACCGTCTGGCTTTAGTTATACTTGAACAACATTGAGACATTTCTAGTCAATCGCAAAGCTGAAGAGGGCAGAAAGCATCAGTCTTTTTTAGTCCCTGCTCTTACTTTATAAGAGTTACACAATGTTGCGCTAAAGAGTTCAAAACATCAACTACTCACCCCATAGACCAGTTCACCCACCATCCCGTTCCACGTCTTGGTTTCGGGGTCACGGGCGCCGTACTTTCCGTCCATGACGATAGAAAGTCTGTACTTAATCCCAACATGTTTGGCAATCTCAGATGCTAAATCGACACAGTAGCCTTCATACTTTTCATTGCCTTCCAGATGCATGTGGTTTTTCTTGTACATCACATACGGTGCCTCCTGTTAATCAAACACAAGCTCATTTATTTCCGTCTCTTGTTGATTGTGTTCATTGTTTGGTGTCACAGGCAATAGAGCCCACCGACAGCTTATCAGTTACAGACATGCAGGCATGCTGGAACATCACACATACATACGCACCCGTTCATTCAGGAACATAATAAAGAACAAACTGAGAAAAGATGGCTGAGGACTGTGGGAAAATGGATCCAAATGTGGCCATACGCTTTGCCAGTGCTCTTAGTCTTTTCAAAAGCCCCATTTCCAACTGGTTCACCATTTGTCTTTCGTGATCCAATCACAAGTGTTCAGCTGGCATAGACATCGTCTGAATCTCATATTAACAATAACACTAGTTGGCACAGTGGCTTCACGATTAAAAAGAATTTGGAAGACCTCCACATGTCTTGAGGAGTCTAATCTTGGGCTTGGTATTGGTTCTAGCTCTGGCGTTGAGAGAAAGTACTTATGTGTTATCCTTCCTCTGGGGCAACATTTTGTGCCTTAGACAAATGGGTCAATCCATAACAATTTTGTACTGGGCCCTCCGAATTTTACCAGCCTTTCTGTGACCCACCAAGGGGAAAACACACAAGACTTTCCATCAGTTTATCACAAATTGTTGAGGACATGTACATATTTCTCGGTATAATTTTATATGATCACTTGTCATCGGATCACCAGATATAAAGGTCATTGGGTATGAATATTCAGCACTGGAAATTTTTCTAAAGTAGATTTTATTCTGTTTCTCTCAATCACACATACATGCAGTCGCTGGGCGGTATTCCAGGTTGTCTGAGTTGATGATGAGTGATGGGGAAGACAACAACATGTGAAGTGAGAAGGAATCCGTCTCATGAAGTAAATGGCAGTAACTGCAAAGGAATTGATTCAGTTTGGACATACGGTAGTCAAGCACGTTGCTGTACTATAATATGTGCCAGAAGCCTTATCATTCCAAAAGAAAAACACTGAACGTGTGCTGAAAAGACCAGCTCATAGCCAGCATGAAATTCACGACCGTGTCCGACTGGTTGATCTATTCTAGGTACAGGTGGGTCAGCTCGCCAGCCAGCGTCGCTTTCTTAAGATCTAAAACACAATTTATATGCTGGTCTTTTCAGCGAGAACATCAAACCAAAGCAGGACGTACTTTGATAACAGACTGAATTAAAAAAAGACAATCAAGCAAGCTTGTTTTTTCTTCTCTTTCCATTTCGAAGGTTGTGGCAGCGGCTTGCTTTTTTAAGCACATCATTATTACCAAACAACGTGGCTTCTCACAGAGACAGCATATCCCATTAGAATCAGACACAATTAGGGTGTCGGTGGGTTAGCAATGGTTTGTTTGTTCCGTGCTGAATGTATCCTCTCACCTCGTCCTTTGTGCCATTGTTACCCTCCCGAATTGGCCGATACATCTAGCGACACAATAACCATCAGATGTTTGCTTTTATAGCTCACAGTCAAGTCATTTAAAGCCTGACCTTTGTTTTTTTGTAAGACAAAAGAATTACAAGCAACGAGCATCGATCGGAATTTCCAAGAGACGTACAATCGCCAGGCCAATTTTAGTCTAAAGTTAATTCCGATACCGGCCGGAGATGAAGTGATGCGTCAGTACAGAGCAGTCTACCGGTCAATGTTAAACAGATCTGAGAGAGGACCAATCCCAGCCCGACTCAAATGCTGTTCCAGAGGCAAACCATTGAACCCTTCTTTGCCGCTGTTGAGCACGACATGCTGCCAATCTCCATGTGACCATTTACTTGATGAGTGGAAGTGCCTCTTACCTACATTGTATGCATTGTATGTCTACTTGATGATGTCAATGTAATCATACCTATAATGCCGTTATTGTGATGTCACTGCTACGACAGGCCACTGATTTATGGAAAATTAAAATGCTTTGACACCCACACGGATACAGTTGAAACACTCTTCTGCCGGGTTTCTTTTCGCGCTCGACTGTTTCAACGTGTAATGAGTGGATGGAAAGCAACACAAAAGAAATGTACTTCTGCCCGCCCAGGACAGAATGTATCAATACAGGAGTCAACACCATGACCCTGATGGGCAGAATATGCGACACGTTTAAAACATCGTGGAGCGTGTACCATAATAGTAGTGACCACAATTGTTCGGTTTTCCACTGAGGAGGAATCGTTGCTGAACTGCAGATCCATAATATTTACAAAGCGCTCAAACTCGTTCCAGTATCCGATCTGCAAATGGAAAACATTGCAGTTATTATCATGTGCAAAGCAGTTTTACGACACTTACGCTAACTCCACACCCCCTTCTGTTCCCCATAAGCAGGCTGTTGTGGATATGTACTCTCATAAGACCGTGTTCATTAAAACAGTATTAGGTTTCTGTGCCGCAGTTATTGCCCGCGGTTAAACGGAAGAGGCAAACTGTTGGCTCGCATTTGTTAAACAGTCAAAAAATGCTTAGGGTGGAATTTTCGGGGAAATTAAAGCTTGAAGTCGCTCTCAGATTTGCAATATTGCAGAAACCCTGCCTTTCGTAGTTTATCTTGCACGTTTTGTTGATGTTATATGTGTCTGATTGGCATGTGTCAGAACTTTTAGGGCTCTAACACAGTCCTGTACATTCATGCTGACAGCCACTGTCAATGCCCACCTTCCCGTCACTGCTGAACCCCTCTGACTTTTAGTAAACTACTTTCTTCCAATGCCAATCCAATGCCATGCTAAACTTAATACTACTGTGTGAACGGTTGTTGGGTCACATCTCATTTTCTCTGTCCTTCTCTACTGTAGAAAGTATTTTATTATATAATACATTGGCAGCAGGCAAAGTCTACGAATAATGACGATGGAACCTAGTGTTTTCTTCTCATATATGGTAAGTACAGCTCTCTCTTCTGTGAAATGCACTTTATCACTGAAATAAACTCATTAGTTTTGGAAAGAGAAAGAATAAAGATGTGTGGATAAAGGGCTGAAGTCCGCTCTGAATTCTCACACTGACCTTAATGAGCTTCCCAACAAATGGATTTACTGCTGACTTACTTTTCTTGGCCCCCCTGTTTTCATTTCATAAACGTCAATAGTGTAGTTTGATCTGCGGCCAAAGCTGTCGAATTGGATATTTCCAGTCATCCCCTGCACCTGGACCTGCCAAACGAAGCAAAAAATTGCTTCGAAACTTGGGAATGTAATAGAACGCGTTGGCGTAAAACAAATGAAGCTTAATGTGGGCGTAATTTGGCAGCAAAGTACTCATTCTGACGATCTAAAAAAAACAAACCTCACCATTTTCAAAGCTCTTTCAATGTCAATGCCTTGGCTCCAAGGGACCGCAGGGTTAGCCAGGCAATCCCCGGCACTGCCCCGTCTGGACACGTCTACCCGCTGGCGTCGCAGGTACCGGAAAGCCTCGGCAATAACCAGGATGGCATCGTATGACAGCGCTGAGGTATACTGTACACAACAGCCACTGGTTAGACACCTCACATGAACTGTTATTTGTCAGAGCAAACACATTATCTGTAAATAAACACTTTGACGAGGGTTAAAATAAGCTGCTCTCTGTCAGATCTGCAAGCGTGTGTTGATGCACATAATGAAAGATAATTGCGATGCATTAACGCATGTAATCATAGCTGGCAAACGCAACAAAAGAAGACACACTTTAGGGATGTGGCCTGTTCATTATTACTTGCTATGTAAAGAGTGTTAAGCAGGTTTCTAATTACAGAGATATGTAAAATGTTTAGTTCTGTGCCTCTTTCGCTGCTATTGTTGTTCACGGGTGCAATCTATAATTACAACCCATTTAAAACAAAAGAAGAGAACAAGCTGGCATCCGCTAATTTTGCCGTGAGCATCACAGTTTTATCGTTTCGTTATTCTTCGAAATGTTTAGAGTAAAAGACTGTTACTGAAATAAAAGTACTGTCACATAAAAAGAAGATATTTGTACATCACTCGTACAGAATGTTTTTGATGTCTTCTTTCAGATTGAAGACGCTTTAGCTTTTCATCCTGAACTCAAAAGACTTCTTATCAAGATTCTTATCTATGTGTTTAAAAAGTAATTACAACATTTCAGAAGAATGATTCCCAACACTGCAAAATCACATTTTCATTTCAGTGTATTTCAATGTAAGATATTATTTAATTGTTGTTGCATGTGTACATCAGGGAAATACTTGTGGCATTGCCTTTAATTAGACTATTTTGACAAAAACACAATCTGTTTTTAATTATAGATGCATAGTTTTACCATTGGAAATAATGGGAATCACAAAACATTCAAAAGTAATATTTCATAGTAATCACACATTTAATATAATCTTTTAAGATGGAGGTTTCATATCCTAAAAAGAAAGTACATTTAATAGTCATTGAAACTGGCCTTAATAGAAGTTTTCTAAATATTTGAATGGTAGGGATGTGTATTGTAAGATGTCTTTGTTAACCATCTCTTCAGTAGAAAATGCCCAATGTCTGCTGTTAAAGGCTTTTAAACTCTTTAAAGTCTATTTTGACCAGCTCACCAGATTGATAAAAGCATGACTGTTTCCTACTCGCACATCCACAAGCAAAACTTAATTAAACATGGCAAAAATCTATTCCTCTCATGATCATTCTTTAATTAGATGTAAATTGAGCCCCGGCCTCAGCAGCACCTTAGACTGAATGTCAATATATTGACTGTTGCAGAAGGGTGAAAAAGAGAAAGAAAACTAAGAAAGAAAGTCAAAGAACACGAGCGAGGAAAACAAAGAAAACTGAGAAAGATAAAAAAGTTTCACACAACAATGATGTAGAGAGGAGTAGAACTCGTGTCTTCACCGGAACTTTAAACTGGTTTCCCTTCGTTTGATGAACACAAGTTCACAGCTACCTTATATTCCAAACTCATACTAAACCACCATAAACCAACAGGATAAAGTCCAAGCACCGGACAGTTTTTTATCGTAATGGATGTTTTACCTTCAGAGGTGTGTTTCGAGCTTCTGGAAACTCTCTTTCATCGAGGCGGTCCCACCGTTGGAGAAACTGTTGGACAACCGGGTTTTCAGGGTTGATGATCTGAAAGCCACTGATGTTTGCTCCACCCATAAACACTTTATCCAGACTGATGTTGGTGAATCCCTTTGGACGAAGATCATCATGATTATTAATTTGAATGATTATTTGTTTAAAGTATCACGCAGATCATTGAACTGAGCTTATGGACACACGCTTCTTGACCTGGGAAAATTTCCTTAAGGCCATTACGCCCTTTAGTAAAATACTTACATAACCTCAACAACAACAAGAGGATAAAGAAGCCTTTGCTAAAGTATATAATGTCATACGCTGCTTTTCATTCTCTACATGTTCTTTACATAATGAAATAAATAAAACACTGCATAGAAAATAATACATAGTTAGAAAACATTAATCTAACATATGCATATTGGTTATTATTGATTTGAGGTCATGATGTTTTATCATCATATATTTCTATATCTTTAGATGTTTCCTAAGGGGGCGAAACTCACCAGATTGGCGATTATATAATGGTAACCCCGACTGTTCTTCCCCAGCGCCACGACCTATAGGAGAAGGACACCATAGAATTTTACCAATCAAGTAAAAGAGAGCATTTCAGTATCCCCCAGGTAAACTTTCCGCTTCATACACCGTCTTTAGTGACCCAGGGATAAAGATATTGAGTTTTTGATGGTTGCTGCTCATGTGGTGAGATTGACCATCTTTTATGTGGCTTCAGTTCGCTTCATGGCTAGCAATGAAAAACCCAAAGCGTTCATATATCTTCTGTGATATCTCATGTACAGTATAGTGTGTGTCATAGATGGGTTGACTGCGTGGCCATGACCTTTGACTTCACCGGTTCCTTTATGATAGGCAGGTTACCCGGCGACGTCATCTTCTATGTAACATTATAATGTATGAGACACTTCCGAGACGAGGAAATCAAAGAATCCAAACACAGGAAATTATGACCTATCCGTTCACATCACAAGATATTTTATAAATAATAAACGAGTGGTCGCAGGTAATGGCCACATTTAATCATTTTATTTCCCAAGGTTAATACCTTTTTACCGTTTGTCAGCAAATAGGAAAGAGCCAATATAATATTAAATGCGGTGATTAATATTCATGAGCTGATCTCTCCTACAACCCTGCTTTAATATTTATTCTGATGCAACTTTTCAGCCCAAATGAGATACAACACAATAAATGCAAAATAATGACGTCTTTTACTAAGAGAATGTTCAGAACTAACATCAACAAACAAGCCCTCATCTGCACAACCCAATTCAACCGAAATCTCTTTCAATGTTTTCAAGGTTCCAATGCATCATTCTCTGCCGGAAGGTTATTATGTTCAGCAGTCATGAGAAATTGATGGCTAGAGACTAGGAGGCTGGAGAAATGGTTAGATGTACTGAACATAATAACATGACTGTATTTAAGTTAAGTGTCCGCAGTAAACCGTTCACATTTTTTATTAAGGCAGTGGTTCTCAAAGTGCCAGGAGGGATTGGGTGCAGATCACCAGCCGAAAAAGAAAAGAAGATAAAATGTAACAGCCAAAAAATGTTGAGTTGAAGTGGGATTGCTTTTTAAAAGGAAAGAGAAAAGCCAATGATGTTGCACAGACCCATGCAGATCATTCAAAAGCTGACGTGGTTAAATGCCGAAAACATGCATTGTAGGCGTTTCTTTTCTCAGCAAGTTTTATAATGTTAAGTTAGTTTATTTATTAGTCCAATGTGAGTTAGGGGTTCGGGGGGTTTGTTAGGGGGCATCAGATTCTTTTAATGCAAGCTCTTTTAATGCATCTGTGCTTGTGTTGTTGGCACACTGGCCAGCATCAGATCTTTCCATCAAGAGCAGAATACTGCGGCAACACGACACAACCACATCACGCCATGAAATAAAGAATACAAGAGAACCGCAAGAGGGAATCAAGACAAGTCAATGAACACCAGCGTACTCAAAAGCAATTCTCATTCTTAGGTCTATCAGATACTGTTTTATAATGGGACTGTATTTAATGCTCTTTTTTATTTTCTCATCATGCCCTTGACTCTTGGCTCCTGTGAAAGTGTCCGAGAGTAGTGAGGAGGATGTCAGGATCATCCTGAAAACAAACACTGCTGCGGGCACATCACACCTGACTGAGATCTGGCTGAAGAACAGAGCCCACAACTGAACATCCCAGCCTGTGAACCAGCAGGTCATCTGAACACAGTCCGGGCCTAATGACACTATTTACAGGCTCCAGACCAATACCTGGACACAAAAATCTGGTTGTGTTAACAAAACAAAATTGTACAGTTTTGCATTGTACTCAACAATGTTTAGTTGACCAAACAAACTTTTGTTTCGTTAATGCCGACAACAATATTATTTATGTGTAATTGGCATAGTTTGCTCATGCAATTGTAATTACATGTATTCTTTATGTATATAAGTGTGTATGAGTTTAGTAAGATAAACAGCGGTGATACTTTTTGAGTGAAGTAATACACCAATTAAAATGGTTAAGAGAATGTTTTTTTATACATGGCACTATCATACATTTTCTTACTACTGGGATCCCTTTATATATTCATATAGAACTGAAGGTGGTATGATTCGTAGAGGCACTATGGAAATGGACTGGAGTTAATGTGAATTAAATACCAAAATCTTCTTGCACTCATTTTGTAATCCTCCTCTACCCGCTGTCACACTGATCCCACCTCCAGCGCTGTTACCTTTGAGTTAGCACACCACAAAAAGATTCTGTGACCTTGAGGGAGTGTGATGACCAATGAGAGAGCAGAATGACCCTGTACTCTATTCACACCACCCGGAACGAGAGAGAGAGAGAGGGACAGAGAGAGAGAGAGAGAGAGAGAGAGAGAGAGAGAGAGAGAGAGAGAGAGAGAGAGAGAGAGACCAGAGAGAGAGAGAGGGAGAGAGAGAGAGAGACCAGAGAGAGAGACCAGAGAGAGAGAGAGAGAGAGATACCAGAGAGAGAGAGATACCAGAGAGAGAGAGAGAGAGAGAGAGAGACCAGAGAGAGACCAGAGAGAGACCAGAGAGAGAGAGAGAGACCAGAGAGAGACCAGAGAGAGACCAGAGAGAGAGAGAGACCAGAGACAGAGAGAGAGAGAGAGATCAGAGAGAGAGAGACACAGAGAGAGACCAGAGAGACCAGAGAGACCAGAGAGAGAGAGAGACCAGAGACAGAGAGAGAGAGACACAGAGAGAGACCAGAGAGACCAGAGAGACCAGAGAGAGACCAGAGAGAGACCAGAGAGAGAGAGAGAGAGAGACACAGAGAGAGACCAGAGAGAGAGAGAGAGAGAGAGAGAGAGACCAGAGAGAGACCAGAGAGAGACCAGAGAGAGACCAGAGAGAGACCAGAGAGACAGAGAGAGAGAGACACAGAGAGAGACCAGAGAGAGACACAGAGAGAGACCAGAGAGAGACCAGAGAGAGACCAGAGAGAGACCAGAGAGACCAGAGAGAGACCAGAGAGAGAGAGAGAGAGAGAGAGAGAGACCAGAGAGACCAGAGAGAGAGAGACACAGAGAGAGACCAGAGAGACCAGAGAGACCAGAGAGAGACCAGAGAGAGACCAGAGAGAGAGAGAGAGAGAGACACAGAGAGAGACCAGAGAGAGAGAGAGAGAGAGAGAGAGAGACCAGAGAGAGAGACCAGAGAGAGACCAGAGAGAGACCAGAGAGAGACCAGAGAGAGACCAGAGAGACAGAGAGAGAGAGACACAGAGAGAGACCAGAGAGAGACACAGAGAGAGACCAGAGAGAGACCAGAGAGAGACCAGAGAGAGACCAGAGAGACCAGAGAGAGACCAGAGAGAGAGAGAGAGAGAGAGAGACCAGAGAGACCAGAGAGAGAGAGAGAGAGAGATACCAGAGAGAGAGAGATACCAGAGAGAGAGAGAGAGAGAGAGAGAGAGACCAGAGAGAGACCAGAGAGAGACCAGAGAGAGAGAGAGAGACCAGAGAGAGACCAGAGAGAGAGAGAGACCAGAGAGAGAGAGAGACCAGAGAGAGACCAGAGAGAGAGAGAGACCAGAGACAGAGAGAGAGAGAGAGATCAGAGAGAGAGAGACACAGAGAGAGACCAGAGAGACCAGAGAGACCAGAGAGAGAGAGAGACCAGAGACAGAGAGAGAGAGACACAGAGAGAGACCAGAGAGACCAGAGAGACCAGAGAGAGAGAGAGACCAGAGAGAGACCAGAGAGAGAGAGAGACCAGAGACAGAGAGAGAGAGAGAGATCAGAGAGAGAGAGACACAGAGAGAGACCAGAGAGACCAGAGAGACCAGAGAGAGAGAGAGACCAGAGACAGAGAGAGAGAGACACAGAGAGAGACCAGAGAGACCAGAGAGACCAGAGAGAGACCAGAGAGAGACCAGAGAGAGAGAGAGAGAGAGACACAGAGAGAGACCAGAGAGAGAGAGAGAGAGAGAGAGAGACCAGAGAGAGACCAGAGAGAGACCAGAGAGACAGAGAGAGAGAGACACAGAGAGAGACCAGAGAGAGACCAGAGAGAGACCAGAGAGAGACCAGAGAGAGACCAGAGAGACAGAGAGAGAGAGACACAGAGAGAGACCAGAGAGAGACACAGAGAGAGACCAGAGAGAGACCAGAGAGAGACCAGAGAGACAGAGAGAGAGAGACACAGAGAGAGACCAGAGAGACCAGAGAGACCAGAGAGACCAGAGAGACCAGAGAGACCAGAGAGAGAGAGAGAGAGAGAGAGACCAGAGAGACCAGAGAGACCAGAGAGACCAGAGAGAGAGAGAGAGAGAGAGAGACCAGAGAGAGAGAGAGAGAGAGAGAGACCAGAGAGACCAGAGAGACCAGAGAGACCAGAGAGAGAGAGAGAGAGAGACCAGAGAGAGAGAGAGAGACCAGAGAGAGAGAGAGAGAGAGAGACCAACAGACAACAGAAGTACATTCATTTAAATTTTTTATTTTCAATTAAACTTCCAGACTGCTGGCTCATTTCAGCCCTGACCTTCAGCTAAAACACCACTGACCTAAGATTGCCTAAAACACATCAACTGTTACTGATCAAACCCTCCCTAGCGCTCAGTTAGAGGTTTTATTTGTGGAAAACTAAGTAAACTATATTAAATAGCTCCATAAATGAAAGGAAATATTACATAAGTATAACAAAAAGATTTCCGAAGCAAAGAGCAATGATAGCACAGCCGCAGAATAACAAAAAGAACAAGAGCAGCAACTTAAAAAATAAAAAAAAATCAGTTTAGAATTCTTAAAACATTTTAAGATATTAACTTTAGGCGAAAGTAAGAGAGATGAATGTGAGGGAAAGGAAAATTAAAAAGAGAATCAAATGAGACCATAATGCATGTAAAATAATTGTTGGTCATTTTAAGTTTTTGGGTTCTAATGGAGACAAAGATGAGAAAACATTCTGTTTGCCCCTCTTCGAATGTAATTTATGTGTAAAGAGAAAAATATAAGATATTCAGTAGATAATATTAGATATGAGTAGATTTAATCCCAAACAGATTCTAAAGAAACACATTATACAATGCAGTGTATGCCTGTTAATGTTTTATATATATAGTTTTATGTGTGTGTATATATATATAAATATATATATATATATATATTTCCCTACAACAATGTTTATTGACCTATTACTTCATATATCCGTTCAAAACCGGATTATTCAGTAACAGCATGTTTTCCAAAGCAAAAGAAAAGCCAAAGCTGCTACATCATCAGTTTGTCCTCTGACACTTTAGCTCATGGCATGACCAATCAATAATGCTTCTTGAAAACTCATTGAGGGTTGAGGTTGGGGGTGGACAAATGGCCCCCGATGCATTGCAGAAGCTCACTAGAACACTAAGTTATCTTCATTTCTCCGCCCTCAGGCTTGCACTTATGTGGGCAGGCCAGAAAGTGGAGTGCTCCCGGGGGGAATACATTCTCATTAAGCGTCAGGAGCATCTGTACATCGTCGTTCCTCTCCATTGCTCTGTGAGCCGAGCAGATCTGCCTCATTTCCAGAAGAAAAACTAAATCCACTAACCTCTGCAAAGTCATTTCAATACAAGCATTTCCGTTCTGAAAAATGAGGAGCTGACCGTCATGTTGGTTGCGTCAGCCTATTCTGGCTAGACTCATTGTGGACAAAACATGTAATGTCTATAATAATACCAGCATTCGCACCACTACAACACATCAAAACTACAATACATGAATATCACACAACATAGGTTCAAATATTACACGACATCGTTCAAATTCTGTGCACTTCAAATGAGCTGATCTGAGCTGAACTATGACAGAAGGGAAAACTAAACACGATCTAAAGACCAATTTAGGGGCTAAAGTTGTCAGTAAGTGACTTAAGATAACTAACATGGTGACCTTCAGTACAACAACCCTACGAAGACCTACCACTGACATCAACCTCACCATCTGTGACATCCAGCCCACGACATCTCCTCAAATCATCATATCAAACAAATCTTTATTGTATTGTCTCAAACTTGTCATTTTAAGAGTTCCATCTGATCCGTGTTTTTTCAGAGCCAAATACTGACCTGTAAATCAATACAGCTCCTTCTTTGTGACCTGAACCATGACCCAACCAACGATGTCCAGTCCCTGCTGGATTCCTAACATCACACGACTCCTTAAATATCCGCCTGACTGGGAGGGATCATTGACTTATTATTGAGCGCATTTAAAGTGCCACAAGGCCGTATGAACACTTACATCTGCCGACAAAACTACACTTCTGTACCAAAGAGCTGTGGGGCAGAGGACAGACATCTCAGCCGAATTTCTGTTGACCTTTCATAGAGATTGAGTTTTTATTGAGGCATCAACAATATTTTCTTTCCTTAACATATTTCCAAGATTTAAGAACATAAATATCCATTTTAACTATGTATTATATATTCCATATTAACGGTTTGCTTTTCTATTTGGGCTGCTGTAAAGGAAAAACATTTGAGATGGTAGAGAACTCACTTGCTTTTCTTACTATCATGCGTGAATTCAGTGTTAATGTTGTGTTTGTTGAATCTGGCCACAGATAATGTTTCTCAATAAAGATCACGGGCACACGTAAAACAGTTAAAGGGGTTTTACACCCGCCGGTCTCGATTGGACATTTAATGTGTCTTTAACTTTGTGACTAGAGCGGTGCGAACCCAAACCTGTAATCCCATTAGATTTTTAAAGTGACATGTTAAAAGCTGTCCGAGAGCCTTTAAGACATTTTAAAGCTCAGTTTTATAGCGCGGATGTTTTTCTTTTGCTCTCCTTTCTTCATTCAGGGGTTACTTTCTGTTCTGTAAAAGCACTTAAGCTGCAGGTGTTCGTATGAATGAACAGTATGGTTTGAAATGCTTCTGGCTTTCGTTTAAAGTCAAGCATTCTGTCCTCAGACTCACTCGTCGGAATGTCATAAGCATAATTTCATGTAAACCTACAAAACATGCATCACTTCATTGTTATAACCAATGCCTCTGTGTTGCTTAACATTGCCAAGGGTGTTTTATTCTTCCACAGTTCTGACACGTTCTGTTGGGCGCTCGATGTTGTTTCTCAAGGTCAGTCCCGTGTGTCATTCATTCATCTCATTAAATCCCCCCAGAGTGAAGCGGACAGCTTGATTCCTTTAAGCAAACATCAGTACATAACGTCCCATTATAGACACAAAACACTGGTGTTGTTCAAATATGATACCAGATTCACAAAACGAAGACACATTTAAATTCATACATAATCAAATTGGCTCTCAGGGGGTTTGTAAAAGGGTTTTAAGGGGAGGGACTTCATATTAAATGTTTGCTACCATATTCGTTTAAGGTATCATATTACTTCGATGACAGAATGTTACAGTCCCACGGTACGAAATGACACATGGTGAGTATAAAGCTCAGATCACAAGCTAGTTTTCCTCTTGAAAAAGCACAAGCCCCTCTGCGCTCCCACTGCAAGAGCATTGCTTATAAATTATTGCATTGGGTTGACACACTCAGTATAGCGGGGCAGTAAAAGCTGTCACCATTGCTCTTCACAAAGCTTAACTCAGCTGTTGAAACCCTCTGGAGGCCGGCTCCTCATCCCGGCCCGCGCCGAACGGCCCAAGATCGCAAAATATAGATGGATTATGGTGAGCACAACTCTACTGCGTCTGCCATGGGCTCTTGGCTCGGGTCTCGGAAGGACCACCGTCCAGCGACTTATCTGACCTATCAGTGTAAGGGCTGAGGAGATTACTTTAATGAGATCCCGTTTAAACAAACCATGCTGGGGGATTAACACACATGTGCATTAGAGAGCAATAACCCACTTATGTTCCCGGTATTCCTCATAAGCTTACAGTAATACATGCTCAATAATGCTGCATTTCATCAACGGCTTCAGAAGACATTCTAAAGACAACAGATGAGACAACATGATGGGGAAATATGCTGAGGATCCACACGTTTTCAGGTTTTGCAAATGTAAGTGTATCTGTCCCACTAATGATCATTTTCAATCTGAAATATGTTATATTTTATATCTCAAGTCACAGATTTTAAATTATTACTATCAAGTCTGATTCCGTTATGTCAGATCTAATTTAAAATCTTGTATCTTTGTCTGGCAAAGGTCACGATGCCGTCTGCTTTAAAACTCTTGATTGAATATTTTATAAAATGTCTGAAGGATTTAACTCAGACCTTGGAAAAAGTGTGCAGTCCCTCTATTGATTTTTTTGTACCTGTTGTGGTCCATTAGCAGAAGAATGCAGCAATGACAAAAGTATTTTTCATTTGGTCTCAGAATCTTTGGGTAAAGAAAATTGAATTAAGTCGGTCAAAGTAAATGAAGACTAAATACATACTCTTTATTACACTGTGACTCAGAAGTGATTCATCAGCTAAAGTGAATGCAGATCTATTGTGCTATAGAAGCTAATAGATATAAATGAGAGTTAATTGAAGATATCAAAGCATCGCTGTCATGTAAAGAGTTTAATATCTGCTCACTGCTTCATTCGATTCATCTGTTTCTGCAACACTTGACACCGTTACAAACACTCAGTCCCACATTTAAGTTTTTTAAATATCACAAACAACTGTTAATGTAATGTATACATTGTTTATGTACACATTTTTCTAGATGTTCTCTGTTATTTCGTTCTTTGGGATGTTTAAAATCTCCTTTAATGTATATAAAAGTAAAACAAAGACTGGAGTACTCCTAAGAGTTTTTATCAATAAATTATTTTCAAGACATTTATTGTCTATGAACCAAATTGGCCAAGGGTTAGAGAAGCTGTCAGAGACGGAGAACATCTGAGACATCACCTGTTCTAAGATGACATTGATTCTGTCCACTTCACAGTCGATGAGGTAACGTTTCTCCTGTCTCCTGTCCATTTCTTCAATGATGCGGCGAAACTCTTGGGGGTCTGTTATGCTGCCCACCGAGCGTGCAGTTACCTGCCAGTTGTTGGCCACTGCTGCCTCCATTATGGCTTGAAGGATGGAAAATCCTGCGAGGAAAACAGTTATTTTTGTGTTAGCTCACACTTCAAAGCATCACAGATGTTCAAACTTTTCCCAGACATTTTCAGTGTCCATAATCCTGTATATGAAATCATGCAGAATAGATAAATACATTTGAGAATGTTAAGTGTCTTTTTTTACTTTGCCAATCAATTTCTTCCAAGTTTTATTATATATACTGGACAAAAATGACAGCTTTGGTATAATAGGTTTATAAACTGTTATAGAGTCATGAGTGCTGAGTGATGTCCTGTTTAACACTTTTGATAAAGTTTTTAACTAAATGAGCAATGAAACACATGATGTTCTAATATGATGTAAATTCCAGCTGTGTGATGTCCACATCAGCTATTACTGCAAACCTTCCAATAAAAAACACATTACAATCCTCATCTGTGAGTCAACTGCTTTAAGTGTCTGTTGAGCTGGTCACAGTACTACAAAAAGAAGAACACCAATGACACAAGTATTTTCCTAGATTATTTGTGAAGAAATGTTATATATCATATATAATAAAGACTGTCCCATTGAACTGATGTCTGACAGTTTATATGAGACGTCTAAAAGTGTTTATTTCCATTGCACTGAAATAAAGGTCTTGAGTAAAATTATTATGTGGATTATGAGACATTAGGAACAGCTTCAACATGTCATTAAGCACAATATTTGTACACTTATGTGCTGTAATGAAGTCAGCTATTAAAAAATATATAAACAATATCCTGGTGACAGAAATCGTATCCAGAGTGAATGCCCCGTTGAGCCATTGGCACCGGTTATCAATTCATATAATGACATACTTTGCTTTTTTTGTCAGATCATTATACAGGCAAACTTAATTGACAATGAATTGAAGTGATCCTGCGACTTGCCTTCTGTATTTGCATACACATCCCATAGTAAATCACGGACAAACATAAAATCAAAAGCCCCTGCCAATAAAGAGTGTCCTGATGAAGCGACGGCTTAGCGTTGGTTTATGTGAGGTTCTGTAAACAGATTTATTTCGTTTCTATATGTACATGCCAATACATTGAAGAAACTCAGGCTTTGGCAATATTCATTAAGGACAGCCTTAACATATCATAAACGCAACATCCTTATTTAAACACATATGTTCGGTATCGGAGTCATCTGTTAAAATTGTATAAAAAATATCCCAGTGACTTGAAAACATATCCAGAGGAAACTCATGAATTCATGATGGTTATGACGATGGTTAAGTCTTATCAGAGTCACTGAATGCAGGCACGGCGGCAACAAAGTCAAACATTTTTTTTCTGGCAGTGGCTTTCATTGCAGATTGCTGGAACTTTCTACTCGCTTCATTCAGGCTTTCCACGGCTCAGTTGCTGTGCCCGGTCCAGGTGGCGTGAAAAGCCCTGTGTCTGCTCTTCCAGCACGCATCTGCCACCGCACCATGTTAAATGACTTCTCACAACAACAACAAAGACGGCATGCAAATGGATGAGAAAATAAGTGCCGCACCATTGACGGCAAAACCCGACACTTAAAGAAATGATGTGTCAGTCGTGACAGGACGTCCCATGTTGCATAGGCGATGCTCAGTGGGGCTGAAGTCCTTATTTGCACATTGTAACATGGGGGTGAAATGATAAAAGTGATTGCAGTGTATATGTTGTGGTAGGGCTTATTCATTTTACCTTATTTCATTTACATGTCAAAATGATGTATGCCTATAGAAAACAGAAACCAAAAGGTCTTTTGGCCGCTCTGTATTGCTTTCATTCACAGTGAGAATGTTAATCTGTTTTTTATTGATTTTGCTAAAACATATTTTTCAGGGTGAAACGTTTTTTCTTTATGCCGGAAAAATATTATGTTCACAAACTTTTCTTGGGAATTTGTTGTTTGGACTAAACTTGCAATGTCAAAGTTTTTTGCAGGTTTGATATAACAGGCTTACAGTAATGACTGCAGGGTGATGTCATTTCCCGTTTTACACTTTTTCTGTTTAAAAAATGGCTACCTTTATTACATTTTACATTTACATTTAGTCATTTAGCAGACGCTTTTATCCAAAGCGACTTACATTTACATTTACATTTAGTCATTAAGCAGACGCTTTTATCCAAAGCGACTTACATTTATTAAACATGTTTCTCACACGATAATCAGTGCACAGTAATTACATTTACATTTACATTTAGTCATTTAGCAGACGCTTTTATCCAAAGCGACTTACAATTGTCGAGGAGACAATGAAGCGGTAAATAGCCGATACAACAATAGGTGAACAAGTGCTACAACAATGCTACCAAGTTACACAGAGAGAGAAGTTACAAAAGAATTTTTTTTTTTTTTTTGAGAGAATGAGTAGTTAGAAAAGAAGTGAGTTAGTGAGTTAGATGTAGCCGGAAAAGATGAGATTTTAGGAGTTTTTTTAAGATAAAGACGAGTCTGACAAGCGTGAAGCCAGAGGCAGATCGTTCCACCATCGAGGAACTGAAGCAGAGAACGTTCGAGAGAGAGAGAGAGAGAGAGAGATTTCTTACCCTTTTGAGCTGGTACCACAAGTCTCAGCTCATTTGCGGAGCGCAGAGATCATGAGGGTCTATACCTTTGCATTAGTGCCTTTATGATCTGTATAAAATAACTAGTGTCGAAATTCACAAGCTTTATAGAAACTTCAATCGACCCAGTTGAAGAAATTGAACTGTTGTTTCCCCAGGTAGATCTCCAAAGATCATAGAAATAATACCTTCATCACATTTACAATTGATAATATCTATTTTCATGTGTCAATGGGAGAGATGCTTATTGGATTTAACTTCAAAAGAAACAGATCGCATCACTTGTCAGAAATAAAACGGTTCAATGCTTTTTGTCTAATGCAATTACATTATTTATTGTATTTGAAAGTAACATTCAAATGTTACCATCGCCAATTCCAAACGATTTGAACATAGACAAAAGTCAAATGGTATTTCGTTCATTTTAAAGGCCGGATAATTCTCCCAACCAACTGCACATGAAAACATTATTAATGCCAGCAGTGCCTCGCGTTGACAGCTAGACTCAATCTGAATGGCTACAAAAGAATTCATTTAAGATTCTTCTAAAGATTTCATCCCTGTCTTGATTCACATTTGTATGGAAATTAAGAGATGAAATCTGACTAAACAGTCTCGGGAGAAATGGATGAGTTCCATTTTCGCTTCCTCACAGTCAGCACAAAAGTTCTCGGCAGACATCAACGGCCAGGACAGAGGGAGGATGGAAGAGGCCTAAAACTCTGACAGCTTTGACAAAACTATCTGCAGCCACAAACAGTCCCCCGTTGAGCCATCCGCACCAGTTATCAATAAATATAATGACTTACTCTGTTCTTTTGACAGATCATTACACAAGCAAAGTTAAATGACTTTGAATTGAAATGATTTGCCCGCTGTATTTGCATACACATCCGATAGTAAATCACCGACGAATAAAAACAAAAGCCCTGTCCCTGTCAACAGCAGACGGCTACTCCACCCTTGCCAGTGGTCATTCGGGGCACCAGTTTAACAGACAGCATTGATATTATTGGCACAGCTGTTGGGTTTTATTGATATGCCACTGACCTCTGCCCGGGCCGCTTAAATCTGATGCCTCTCTTGGTAAATAATCATCCGTCGGATGGGGTCACGGCAATGTAATTGGCATGATGAGATTTTTGCATCATGACCTATAAATCAGCGCTAATCTTCATATTGAGGGGCTTTTTTATGTCATCGTAAATACTGCGAGTATTGTGCCAACAGTTCGACTGCCCAGACGCATTGATCTCCAGATGCCAGGCAAGGGAAGTTTATTTATATAGCACATTTCATACACACAGTCAATTCAAAATGGCACATGAAAAAGAAAATACAATAAAACAAGGAATTAAAAATTATCTTAAAATAATTGATTTAGATAAAGTCTAGTCAATTTAATCTTGACGGTTTTACTCAAGACACTCTTAAAGAATTTATGTCGTGTGTGAAATGATGTGTAATAAATAGATGTCACGCGTTGTGCCTGACCTGTTACAGTATGCCTAGCTTTATTTCTATGTGTACAAGAAATGTCTGATTCTTTCTTATCTTATGAACGTTAACTTAGATCTCCATTATTTCTCCCGAGTGTCTCAAAGGCTTTTCCTTTGGGAGAGCTCTGTAATCGTGTGTTTGGATTGTCAGTGTTTATCCATGCTAAGCTCTCTGTAAATGTAAAATATTCCCCGGCACACTTCTCACCGGCACACGTTCTGTCGTGTTCCGATGACACAATGAAAACCCGAGCACTGGGGTTACAGAAAGTGAGCGGTAAGTAAGCCTTCCATCCTCTGTACTCTTAACTAGATCTTAACAAGATGAAGTTTGAAGCGTTACCCATAGAGGCTCAGACGTAATTGAATTTAGTTGTTTCTAATCTTCTCTGTGCTTCTGTGTTGCTGGCGGTGGCTAATTGAAACACCACGGTCAGTCCGGGCCACATCTGTGATGTGAGCTGTGACGGCTGGGCCTCCTCCAGAGCGCCGCTTGAGCGCCGTTGCTTAGCATCCGTTCTGTGACGGGGTTAAAGCTCTGAGACATCTCACTGCCTCTGAATGCAATAAGTCCACGCAGACTATATATTACTGTCAGTGATGTTATTTCACACGTATTCACTGTGATGTGTAAATGTATATATATATAGGTGATATTAAAAGACGCTGGATTCACGGGCTGTAACTTGTTTCAGTGCTGTTTTTGGAGATCCAGAAGCAATTTTCCCAAAGGTATAACGTTCTAGGGCGCTTCGACTTCTACCGCAACCAATAGAAGCGTTTTGAAACATTAGTACCGCAACACATCTGATCAAGGAATCCCATCTAGAATATCTGCGCATTATACTAGCCGGGGATGTTTTAAGTCTGCAGTGCGTTTTAAATCCGGAATAATTTCACATCCAATGCTTATGTTTTAAAACCTCATTTTAGAGTCACTTTGGCTAAAAGCATGAAGTTAATGTCGATTTAATCCGCCAGGATAGAAAGCGCTGCACATCCATCGGCAGAAGATTCCTACGAAAAATTTCTCAATTTGACCGTTTTCGAAGTGTGTATCATTGTACCCCCAGATTTTCCTTCAAATGAAACATGACATGCTTCATATTGGCATCATATGTTAGATAACGCCCTAAAAAAGAAATGCACTGGCTAAAAATAAAAACATATAAATAATGCACCATGATCATATTTCCAATCAGAATATCTGATTTGAGAATATCTCACCAGTGAGACGAGTCAAACAGCAGGAGAATGGGAAAGCATATGGCACTGACTTTGGGTTAGTTTACTCATACCTCATGTCTCATTACACAGATATTGCTTTCCCCGGAGAAGGCTGGCTGTCTGTGTTGGTGCTGGGAATGAACACACATTAATGAGCAATATCTTCTTGGATACTTCATCTTCATTGTCCTTTGACACAGTCAAAATAAATAGCAGCTTAACGTTTGATGAGCGCTTGCCTCCGTTCACCACGCGCTGAGAGCAAGCGGTCGAGGCTTTTATCATCCGCATCTACCAGCGCCGCCGAGATCCCCCCATCCCTCGCTGCATGTGCTCATGTATCCCATAATAAAGATGATAGATTGGAAGTGTCCTAAGTGTGTTTGGTGGGGGGGAGAGACTTTGATGTGGTATGTTCATTCTAATTAAAAGGATCTTGAGCCAAGTACGGTCATAATCGACCAGACAGGCCATGCGAAAATCAAAATGGAAGGCAGCGTGTACGGCATATCTATAAAGGAGCATGCATGTCAAGAGTGTAGGGGCTCTCAGTGCTGTTTTTCATTTGCACAGCCTACAGACTGCTGGAGCCAGCGGCTACACAACACACACACACACACGCACGCACGCACGCACGCACGCACGCACGCACACACACACACACACACACACACACACACACACACACACACACACGCACAGACACACACACACACACACACACAAGCGTAAACACCTCCGCGATAAAACACATAGCCTACACCCGTGGACTCGATTCAATTATGTGTTACATCATCAGACGGCGTGACTCATAAAATGATGTGGAAACATAAACAGAAAAATATAAAGTCCATTGAAAGTCCAACTTTCTATGTACATCTGACCCCCGAAAACCCCCAGTACTGAGGTTTAAAAATAAAACAGATCAGACCGAGGGGACTTACGCTCCCGCACAGCAACTAGAGCAAGATAACACTTTTCATTTTGGATTTCCGTCATTTATTTGAGAAGCAAATTGTTTAATATTCCATTAAGACGGAAGAAAACACACAAACCGGTCCGAGCTAAACCGGTCCGAGCTCAAGACAACGTTAAGAACATGCCGGGTTATCCTTAGCATCACAGTTTAATAACGCAATCCATTTGGGAGAAATCATTTACGAATGATCTTTGCATATTTTATCTCGAAAGCTCCGTTTATTTCTTATTTCTCTGGTGAACTGCCGTACATCTCGGAGTCAACCACACATGTAAAATATATTTTATGAACTCCCGATATTAAAGCTGAAGTTTCATCATGACAGCAGTGATATTATCTTTGAAGTCAAACAGTGAGGACTGCTTTTCTATGAACTCCCCCTGATGTGACACAATCATGTTTCCATTTATTCAAAGCAGCCACTATGAATAATAATCAGCATAAATGAATTATGTAATAAATATTAATGTTTTTCTCAAAACAAGATATGGTTCAGGGGCGTCAAATTTTAACGAAAGCATCATATTATATCGTCTCTTGAATTCTTTATTTTACCATTCCTGTAATTGCATCTCTTCTCAATCAAAGTGTTTTTGCGGATCTGTTGACATGTTATGTCAGTGTTGTGTAAGGATCAGGTTCAGCTTAAAGTAAAGGTCCTCATTTAGTCTTGTATAACATTTCTAATGAAAGAAAGGTGCTCGCGGCGGCAATTTCATGGTTGCTGGAGCTGTTAGTGAGTAGGTGAGTAAATGGCCTTCATCCAGACAATGTTAACAGCAGACACGAGATACCGATCCAACTCTTTTCTGCACTATACATCCCTAAACATGGGGGGAAATCTCAGATCTAAAATCTCTTTTTATTTAGCTTAGTATTTAATACTGACTTAATCCACAGAGCAAAACAGAGCGACCGTTTTATTTAACGTGACTTGAGCTGGTCACAGATCACTTCTGTAAAGTCAACTCATTCTTGAAAAATTCCTAAATGTCTTTTTTTCCATAAAGGTCATTGCCTCCTTTCTTGACACAACCACAATAAAAGGGCCATTAATAAAACATTGCCTGAATTAATGAATAATTCAAAAATAGTTACGAATGCAGATTTAGCAAGTTTTTGAAGGTTCTTAGGGGCTTGATTCATCTATTATGCAAACACTACAATCCCCTTAATAAAGCAGAAACATCGAAGAATAAAAATCTATTTCACTTTTAACAAAGAGATGATGCTATGCATACTTTTAGATAATTTTTTACATCATTACATCAGACGACATTAACAACATACAATAATATAAATATATTTAATATTGGAAATCAGTAAAACCCAAATGATCTCTAATAAGTAATGTCAAAGTTCATTTACAGAAGTCTTGACCCTCGGCCACAATGTTTGCAATGGCTCTGTGCAGATATTTCAGAACATGTCACACGACCACGGCTCTCTAAACTTGATTTTCATATTACATTTTCAATTATAATCTCCTATTTAAACATGCCTAATACATGTCCTAAGATCTGGCTGCACATGTAGAAGGCCGTCTGGGGTGGGCTTCAAGACCAGATCTGATTTTATTATGAAAATGTAGACCGCTAGGCCACAGTCATATCTATTTGAATAGTGGAAGGCAGAGAATTCTAAACTCGCAAGTAGAAACCACAACTGAATAGCATATTTTCCATTAATGATTAAACTTGATGTAGACTTTCCCATAAGGTTGGTTTGCAAAGCTTAATTTGCACTAAAACCATCTATTTTGAAGTGGCTTTAGCTACTTTGCATATGCAAATGAGCCCCGTCCCCGGAGTATCATCAGTCTTTATTGATTGACGATTGGATGAATTCACTGAATTGCGGGTCTTTCTTAGCTGGAGTGGCTTTATTGAGTGTTGTGCTCCACATTCATTTTAAAAGCAGTGGTGCATCTTGTTAATTTAATATTGTCTTTGGCAACATCCTGACCAAATCAAAAGTCATATATATATATATATATATATATATATATATATATATATATATATATACATATGATCACTAACATATAAAATATTCCTTTCTGTTTGCTATTTGATGAAAGAAAACATTTTGTATCATTTAAGTCTAGCGGTATATTTAAGCAATAAGGTATGAGTGGCCGTGCTGTATGGCGGATAAATCACGGATGAAGGGTGTCGCGATGATTTATTCACGATACAGCCAGGCCTCAAGTACCTTATTGCTTCAATGTACCGCTAGACTTGAACACAATAAAAATATAGATGAGGATATATTTATTTATATCTATAACGTTTAAAATTTTTGTCCTGTAGGTTGCTAGGGATGGTTGCTAAGGGGGCTCAATGATAAACAGAACCGTTGAGGAAAGCGGTCATAGCAGTGCCTAATCATGAATACGACACAGCTGCGAAATAAAATATGAATTCATGCCTTCATCAGTACTGTTTATCACATTAATTGATTACTCTGTGTTGTGATGGAGCACTTGAGGGTTTAAGGGTCATTCTTATAAAAGCTATTCATTGAACACGGTACTGCCATGTCCACTTATCGTTGTTAACTAAGGAAACAGAATGATGATCTAACTGTGTGTGGTCCGCTTTAAACACCCCTTTTACAAACGCCTTGGCCCATGTCGCCCATATCTGCCAACTGTGCCAGGCTCTATTTACCCTGTGTCCTCCGCTGAAAGCCACTAAACCGGATTAGTCCTGTGAATGATGGGAGTTTCATTAGAGGTTCTCTTCAATGAGCAGCCGTCATTGTGCTCTTCAATTAAAGTTCATGAAATGTCTTTGTTTTTATACATAAAAGTCTGAACGTATTTTGGTTGCCGTAGACTATGTTCGTCTAAACTATAAAGGTTGAGAATTTCAAATAGATTAGATTTTTTAGATTGAGTCATTGATCAATTTTTTTGTTATTGATTTGCATTTATTTCATTGTATTATAGCCAGCTTTAGATAGCTTAGAAGTAGCATACTGGTTCTGAATTCTCTCTCAATATTGTTCAAATCAATAACATCATACACAAATACATCTCCTGTTCATGAGGACTATTAATCCGGTAAAAAGCGAAATAAATCTCAACCGTGCAAAAAAACACAGCCGTCTTTTCCTCTGTGCATTTTAAATGTGTTCTTCGTAAAGAATGATTCGTTGTGCATCAACATTTGTAATGATGTTTTTTCACCTACTGTGAAGTATGGATTTTAATTGTGCGCTTCAGCGGTGCTTCACGGCTCTTACGGTGGAAAGACGTGGCCTCTCTGTTTTATTTACTCTAATGAAAAGCTTTTAGTCAATAAAGGAAGAATATTGCTGGATTTAGGCGGAGACGAGATCTTCTCGTACAAGCTCAACCGCAAAGTCTTGAGTGCCGTCGTCTTGGACTAGTGCACGGTTCATAGCACAAGACCACGCAGTGAAAAATGTTGTCAATTACAGGCTGAACAGAATTTACACACAATCATAGAGT
>JAWHQN010000034.1:40000-60000 GCA_033220385.1 Triplophysa yarkandensis
GTCAAAGGGTGACTGAAAAGGATAATTTATAATAGGTTTTATCTTTTATTTTTTAGATATATCATGATTCCAATAGTTCTCTTAGTTTTATTTTGGCTTATTATTATCTAGTACAATATGAACGCATGAGTGAGGAAGTGTCCCAAAACCTTTGAATGGTAGTCTAAATGTAAAGTCTGGATTATATTGTGACGAGCTGACGTTGTTCCAGTCATAGAGTTTATACGGCTCAGGTCGGTTTTAACAACTAAAAGCAGAACAATACAAAAAAAAAAGCGTTCTAGAGTGCAGACATATTTCTATTGTAATTTATTTTGTGTTTAATTTTTTTGTTCGTTCTTGATTCTCAGTCGCAATAATTTATGTAGAACAGAATTTGTTAAACCATTACATTTTGTTATGATAGGAGGCCCAACTCTTCTTCTGCAAAGCGTCCTGTGCTTTACATTCAGTCTGCTAACAGATTCTGGCGTTAAATTGCTATTTTCTGCATTATCTGCCACTGAAAGGAGAAGCTTCTCGGCCACTTAGAGGAATTGACCTTTAAAGCAGAAGTGAAAGAAAGAATCCAGGTGGATTCAGAACGCCACATCGAGATATGAGCGGGAAGAGTCTCCTGGAGCCGTCTGTGCCAGATTTCTGCGTCTCATCTAATTAGAGATAAACTTTCTGGAAAAAATCTATTGTGAACTCAAGCGCAGGATGCTCGCGGGCTTGGGAAAGCTGAAATGCCAGTGCCTGCAGCTCGAGCTCTTCTTCCAGACTCGTGGCAGATTCTCCCAACAGAAAGCTCTTGAGCTTTATTAATTGCTCAGTTCCGTCTGATCCAGAGCTGCAGTGCGGCATGATGGGTTTACGCCGAAATGAGAGCGCAGAAAAGTTAACTGCGGCAGAAGAATTACTGTCCAGATGTCTTCAGGGTCAAATGGAGATTGTGACCTCTCTATGATTAGTAAACACAAACCGTGTCCGGGGAACAGGTGCGCTCGGGGAAAGAGGGCGATGAAGCATCACTGGTGTAACGGGCTTGAATTTTAATTGGGTGACAAAGACATTTCTGGATGCCTTTCTTTTACTGCAACTCCTAGTTTAATATTGGGTCATTGGAATTACTTTATTTTATTATGTACATTGGTTTCAGATGTTCATATTAAGTTGTACTAACTAAATATTTCTTAGAATTTGAAAAAAAAGTTATGTTAATGTTACAAGATAAAAGGAATTCCAACAACCCATTTTATAATGTATCTATGAATTTATCTTTAATGTTATATTTTATGATAAGATTAAGAAAGGGTTTTCACGGCGTAGTGCAGTCATATCATTACTCAGATAAAAGTGTATTAATAAAGTAAGAAGAATGAGCAGTTTATTAAGGTCTTCAGAGCCCCAAATTCTTCTGTGCCGCTCAGATCTGGGGCACACCGGTTCTAAATTCATCATATATCTAGAGAAATCTGGACCTTTGCACCAGCACTTCAGGCGCTTCATCTAGAATCAAAACGGCTCAAATGGGGCATCCTCCAGCCGCCCTGCTCCTTGTGTGCTATAAACCCAGCAAAACCGACACAGAGCACCGCACTAACTCAACAGAGTGTTTCTGAGAGCACTTACCTCTGTCTGTGTCATACAGGTAGACAAACTTGTCCCACTTGTAGTGAGACAGAAGACTGAGGACGGCACCCTTCAGCGGGGGCCGCATCTGAATGACAAACTGCACGTCGGAGTCGATGGGGTAACTGGGCGTGACAAAGGAGGTGTGGAGGGCGCCGCAGAAGGAGGTCAGCGTGTTCATGGACTTCTTATCGTAGAAGCCGAAGATGGCGTACACGCCTCTGGAGAACTGTGAACAGACTGCAAACAGAGCGACACAAGGGAGAGAGCGTTAGTTCCTTCAGGAAAACACGATCTTTTAAACTAATAAAAAGTGTCCGAAACATCGGACGTCAGTGACAGGGAAAACAACAACATCATTTGTTGTCAAGATAAGCAGTCAAGCAAAATAGAGTGGGATGTTGTTGTCATGTGGATAATGGAAATAAAGGGAAAATCCGTATCAACATGTACATTTGCTTTGACTGAACGCATGTGAGTGGAGAAAGAATCGTGTTATTTTCTGCATATGAAATAGGCATGAGAACTAAACAACACATTCCCACCATACAAATCACACAGTTCTCCCAAAAGTCAACCAGCAAATGAACCCTAATTGTCAAATCACATTCAGTGAATGACGTGAGTTATTTACTGTTGTCAAGAAAAAAAAAGATATCTGGCTCTTCAACCCTAGCGCCATCGTGCCAACTTTATGCGAATTAGAAGTGTACAATTTAAAGGACATATTTTGCATTTTCCATTTAATGTATTTCTGCTGTACGAATGTTTAGCTCCAAATAAACCACGTATATTTTATTATTCTGTTCCCTCTATGTCAATTTTTTGCCTGGGAGCAAAAACCGGCTGTTTTAGTGTCTGTCTTTTTAAATGCAAATGGGAATCCGTTCTCCATCCCTGTCTAAGCAGAAAGCATAGCATGGCTATGAGTCCGTGCTTCTAGTAACAACTAACCCGAAGAAAATAGTACCGTAAAGCAGATGAGAAACACTTCTCTTCAAAATCAAAGGTCATGGGCGGTGCTTAATCAATGTGACATCACATTGCAGAGAGAATGGGAACTGCTCATTTGAGAGGAATGTTAAGGTTTACTGAAGATTTTAAATAAATGAAACGGCGGATTTTAAAACATAGATACACTCTTCAAGCACAGCAAAGCTATCATCACTACAGCTGAACTCCTTTATACACCGTCAGTGGAGTGACGGGTCACTTGAGCTCCTTTGCTCTATTCTTCATTCGGGCCGTCTCTGACAAAGTCTGGAAAAAACTGTTCTGCTTACTTCCTTCAGTTGTCCTGACCAAACGTTGAGCAAACTCAAGTGAAATCACTTCAAACGCCTCTTTACACTCCAACTAAATCCTGGTGTTCTGTCGGCCTGTCTACTTCAACCATCTGGATGTTCTCCAAAGCATTTGCCTTTCAGATCCAGCACTTCTGATGAACTCTCCACTTATAAACTTATCTTGGAATGCAAACTGTATAAATATAACTTTTATATGGATGCTATTTCATTGACATAATGCAAATTTGAGCAATTAGTAAAAAGCTTGTTTAAACTATAAATTATAAAGAGGTTGGAGTATGCTATGTCATATTATGCGTTTTTTGGTTGGCACAGGGCATACTACCCGCTTGCCACTTAGGGAGCAATGTTATCCAACACCATCAAATCCCACCTCAACCCCACATCTATACCCTCCCCCTACGGATAACTAGAAGTCTCCTTATGGAAGAGTCATTTGCAAATGGTTCTTCTAATCAGGAGGCGTTATGCAGCATTGGGAAGCATGCGTTCTCCATGCCTGACTTCTTCAAATGACCAAGAGGCCATCGGTGTTGAAACCATAAGAATCATTAGGAAAGACTTCATCCCACCGGCTCGTTTCTGCCTGAAATAATGCGATGGCAGTGTCATGGCCTTGAAGCCGTCATTCAGCACTACGATCATACATGGCCCACAGACCTGAAGCGCATCGCTGTAAATGTCAGAGTGGATCATCAGCCGTTCTGTGCCGACTGTCCTCGTTTCTCTCTTCTCGTTCTACCGCTCTGCATTTCCGCCCACCTCTTCGGCTCCACCCCCTCAAACACAACACACTCGGAGGAAGATGCTCCTCTGGGGCTTTGAGCAAGTAATTGTATCTGCTCTTGCGATGAGACATGTGAAGTCCTTCAAACAATTTTTTAAAAATGTCAGCTGAAAACAGGAATCCTCTCACACTAATGATGGCTGCTATCTGAATGTGTGTGTGAAAGACAAGTGCTTTTATAATCCACCTACACACATGTCCTTATGCATATTGTACACTGTACACAATGTGCAGTGATGCCTCACATTCGGAAAAACCTGAAGCATGTATGTTGAAATCCCATGTCAGGAATACAAATATTACCTGTATTATTTGATTGAGTCAAGCTACACAAGATGTAAATGAATGTACTCTTGTATGATCTGTAAAACTGTAATGCAGGATATGTATAATATGTTGGTTGGAACAGATCATCATGCTTTCTTTACCAAAGTATGTTTGGAGAAGTCGTGATACTTGGCCTCTGGGCAGCTATCAACATCATAACAAGTCCACAGTTCTATCTCTGTGAATGATGGAGGATAGATAGTTCTACAATAGCGGGCAAGAAAACACAATTGTAGTAATAAAATCTTAAATTAAGTGAATATGATGGTTTTCTTCTGCAAAACTCAAGCTCGACAGCCTTATGAAAAGCCTGACACAACATTTGAGTGAAGAGAGAGGCCGTTAAACTGTAACAAGTACAGATCATAATGTTCACTTCGTCAATGTGTTACCATCCTCAACAAAATGTGCCTTTCAGAATCTAAAAGTGACAATGGAGAACATCATGATTGATATATCACATGAATCTGTCCCTTCGATCTGTGTCTTGTTTTATAATGTTCTAAGAAGCATGTCTTTGTAATCATTATAAGTGATTTAGATTTATTTAGCTGTTGTTTGATGGTGTGGGTGAGCATATTTTCTCCTAATTTTACCAATATAATATTATCATGGTCTCAGATGCTAAATTGTCCAAAGGCAAATGTAATAATGCAATTTATATTCAACTGTCAATACACAGAACACACGAGATCTTTTTAATCTTTCGGTTTTCTAGTGAGGGTTTATAATTAGAACAAGCTAAATTATTTTTTAAATAAATTATAATTCATAACTTAATTTTAATTTGAAATGTTTTACATACAGATCTTTGGCAACTTGATTTAAAATACTGACACATACTAAATATAAAACCTTTTTTTTGAAGTATTTATAAAGAACAGACATTTTTTTATATTAAGCCCGTGTTTAATTTAATATAATTTTTTCTCGTTTCACTTTTGATAAGGATTTTTTAGTGCAAGATATTTTAAATATACCTGAAGTAAACTCAATAGTTTCACTTCAGGAGAATCTTATACATTTAAATATATATTTATTTGGATTTCAGCCCAATTATTTGAAGCATATAAAGTACAAAAGTATTTAGAAGCCTTTAAGTTGTCTAATTTAGCGTACTAAAAATACAAATCTAGTGTAGTTTTATAATCAAATAATAAAACATGGATGACAATAAAAACTTGAAAAATATTAAATTAAACCTTAATTGATTTTATTTTCATGTAAAAGTATTTTGCAGACCATTTAAACACTTAAGTTTAAAAAATACAATCTAGATCATTTTTAAAAGATATCAAAGTTGATTTGGGATTAAAATGAGGTTTATAAAGCAGAATCACACATATCCTCAGTCCCACATAGAGGTCAAATTTATTTTACAGGTAAATAAAACGAAAATATCTTTCACTCTTTAATATCGACTCTACCAAAGAATTAGCAAGACCTTTATGTCAAAAAACAAAATAACATAGACTGAATTCAGAATAACTTTAGTATAAACACAGCTTGTCCGTTCTGCTCACGGTCTGTTGAAAAATCCAAATAAAAAGAAACTTTACGAACAGATTACCTGCATTTGTCTCTTTACATTAATTTAACATGAAAACTTCCGAAACAACCTTCAACTGTTCTGGAAACATGTCCTAAATAAGGCGGTGTTGACACAGAAAACGCTCGGATTGTGGACATGCACTTAATTCACTTGAACATTGGGAGTTTTCTGACAGAATATCTCTGCGGAGCAAATGTGTTACGCTTGCAACAATCTCCTTATACTTTTTTTGTCCCTGAGGTGGTTTATGAGTGGGGTTGATGCATGTTCAGCTTATGATATTCGGTAATTGGATTTTCAGAAAGCTGTTTACAAAGTCTCCCACAACTGCCTAATCCCCAATCAGCTCTGAGCGGGAGAATATAGCTGGAGCCATGCCATTCTACAACCCAATGTACCGGAGACGTTAACAGCCCAATCTGAAGAAAGTCATTGTGTTCCTAACCTACGGTCACTACTAGGTTTGGTTCATGAGTCGAGTTTCATCTTCTGGACAACCTCACATAAAGAACACGGCGGTCGATTATGATCCTGTTCTGAGCAGCATACTGTATAAAGCAGTGACTTACATTTACATTTACATTTAGTCATTTAGCAGACGCTTTTATCCAAAGCGACTTACAATAGTCGAGGAGACAATGAAGCGGTAAATAGCCGATACAACAATAGGTGAACAAGTGCTACAACAATGTTACCGAGTTACACAGAGAGAGAAGTTACAAAAAGTATATATATAAAATGTATTTATTTATTTATTTTTTTGATAGAGTGAGTAGGTAAGAAAAGTAGTGAGTTAGTGAGTTAGATGTAGCCGGAAAAGATGAGTTTTTAGGTGTTTTTTGAAGATAGAGACCGAGTCTGACTTATAATGACAACCTTAATACAACCAAAGTGCATTCAGGTTAAATGCTACATTTTTGTGTATAAAAGCAACACTGAACATCGAAAAAGAAACTGTAACCATGCCAACAGGCCGAGATCACGTACAGCATGATTTTACATGTTTTCTGTTTATAAAGATGTCAGGTTCCAGTACTGCTGTGATAACATACTACAGTTAATGCTATTTTGATATATGTCCCGATATCATTCACACCTAAAGGTCACTACGGCTATCAACAAGCCTGTTCTTGTGCACGCGTGAATGTTGGAGGAAACATCATCACCTCCACATCAAACTTAAAAGAAATGTGTGTACAATGCTTACATTTTAGTTTCTCGTGCAATAAAAGCACACAATATTAATCCGAATGTTTCAATGTAAACTAAGTCATTTACGTTCTGTAATACAATTCAGGCTTGATCTATTTTCATGTATTGAAAAACCTTAGCCCCCAAAGGGCGCACTTAGTAATACTACAACATCTACTTAAATAACCTTTACATCCATTTTTCATGGAAACCACATTCCCATGTTTTTTATTGGAATGGATAAATCAACAAGTAAAATGACCAGATTTAAAAAACATGATTAGTAAGAGGCCTAGATCAGGTAGATGCGGTTAAATTATTTGATTATATTAGATATTGAGCTTGTTTTTTAAATGCCTTGATTTAACAATATAGGGCTGAAATGGTTGCAATATAAACCTTGCACATTACATCAATGAACTGTGCTCTTATATATCACATAGTAACAACAGAATGTTTTTATCTGCATCAACATATACTATTGACTTTTAACATATGTTTGTCACCATTTGAATCTAAAATTAGTTAAATTAAATTGTTATTACATTAAATTATTTATCCAATTTGAATCAAGTAAACATATATATTTTTATTGAGATTGTAAAGGTATTTGTAATGCCTATTCAACATTACTTTTTAAATATATTTGTCCTGGTTTGACTTTGTTTGCTTAAATATCTGTTTTAGGGATTAGGGTGATATTTTTTGGAATGTGGGTGTTATACGTGCTTGAGAAGTAGAGCAGTATTGTTTGAGGTCTTTTCAATGTGTGAATTCCTTTAAATATGTATATTATATCAAATGTTCACTTATGATTGAAATGGATCTCAATTTAGATCGCTTAACAATCAAAATACTAATCTTATCTTCTATAAAGTATTAGATAACTTCCAAAATGTGTACAGCACCTCTGAGATGGAAAGCAGATAAATATGACATAAATGTGAAGATTTTTTGATTGATAAAATCAAATTGAACTCAATGTCCACCCATGTGATAATGATCATGACGTCACACCGACAAAGCTATTCAAGAACATCTAAATATCTGGCGAGGATATCATCTATGATGCCATCTTCCTCTATACACCGTTAGAATACTTAGAAGGTTTGTGCCAGAGGAATATAAAAGCTCAGACAGGTAACACCAATAAGTACAGTGTTTAAAAGAAAGGAGCGTTATTAACATTAATATGGGACTATTATAATTTAAGATGGCATAGAAAAAAATAGTCACTGTCACTGTCACTGTCACTGGCATTAGAGGCCTCCTCCAACAACATTTAAAGGGGGGATTTTTTCAAAGAAATTTCTAAATTTGGGTCTTCCAGGGCTAAGGCAGATTAATGTAAAGTGAAGACAGAGTTTCCAGCCATGACCTCATGCTAACCGCCCCCGTGGCAGGAGCTGGAGTGGGCATTGAGCTTGGTGGAGGAGAGCGCTCAGGAGAAGCAGTCAAGGAGGCCATTTGCAAATCGTTTCATCCTCTGGGTAACTGCAGTTTCCAAGAGAAGCCATTTACAAAAGGACTGTGGGTGGCGTGCGTTTCAACCGAGTTTCATGTAATGCCCAATGAGAAAATGTCAGTCTGCTCTCTTTCTCTAAAGCTCTCTCTCTCCCTCTTTACTTTTATTTCAGCCGCTCCGCATTCGCAGAGTTGGCTCAGTCGCATCACCCACGTATCTATCAATCACGGCCTCCTCCGCGGCAGAGACGCTAACCTACGAACAACTGACCGGCTGCACTAATGCGGCTTTCCTCATTTGAGGCTCTCTCAAAACGATACACAGGAATTCACGACATGCCGTACTAGATAAAAACCTCAGTCCCAGCTAGATTGGGATTTGCATTGTTTGCTTGATTACAGGCATGAATTTAAAGCAAGTCTCCCAAGGCGCTTTCTCTTTCAGTCGTCTGCTTCTGTCCGGAATTACTAAACAGGCCACGAGTGGGAGGGTGGAGGGCTCTTTAACCTTGAAGCTATCATTTAAAGAAAGCTTTTTCCTCTCTCTCAAGCCTAGGCTCAGTATTAAAGAATAAGCAGTCCACTTTCCCATCTCATCCTTCAGGAGGCCTTGCTGAGGTTGTAACGCTAGAGTAAAGAGGGACTCCTGGCCTGCTTCATTACAGACTGAGCTTCACAATCCCTTCAGTTCGGAGCTCGGGAGTATAAAAAATATCTCTGCATTGCTTATGTCCTGCCTGCGGCGTTGAACAGATGTGTCGTCTTGAAGTGGCTCGGCGAGATGAAGTAAGAAGTACTCAAAGACCATGAAAGAGACTCCAAAGGCATGTGAGCTGTGTTTCAATGTGTGTACTTTGGCCACATGCTAAAAGTGTTTTTTTTTTTAGTATGTGTTTGGGTGTATGTGCGGTTCTGAACTTGGGTCATTATCTTGTTGATCTAATCCAACCCTCTCCCATAACCATTATCTCAACCCAACCTATATCCTACGTGTCTGGCAGACATGGCCATAAAGCGATATTTCATTTTAAATGAAACGGTTTTCATGAACAATATGTAATACGTAATATAAAGTCATTGGCAGATCATTGCACACTGCTTGAAATGTTCATATCAGACCTAAACAAAGGCAAGAGGGTTCATAACTATTGACCTAACCAGTTTTTATTTATGTACTCCTTTACTCTGTGTTGTTTGTTGATGAAGGAAAGAGTGGTTGAAGCTCTAGACTGGTTTACAGAAGGCTGCTGGTTCAAGTCATTGGCAGCCTTAAAGTTCACCCATAATCAGAAATTCTCTCATTGCTCATAAAAAATTAGTTGAACACAGATACAAACATTGGACGAATGCTTGAATAGTTCATGGACCCCGTTCACTACTATAGAAGAAAAAATAACATGGGTAGTCAATTGTGCCCGAGACCTTTTTGTGTCCTATATTTAAAATAACTCATTCTATGTTCAACAAATCGGGAAAAAATATTTTTGTTGCCTGTGCCATTAAATAAGACTGTTTTTAATAAAAATCCTACATTATTCTATATTTACAGCTATATTAGCCCATAAAGCACGAATGCGCTCGAAATCATACCATTTTCTACATAATCTCTCTGATGTGGGACACAACATCTTAATGCGTATTATTATACAGCCCAGACAGTGTGTAGAGACATAATGGAGATGTGGTCAGACAGACTCATCACAGACACTGGCCTTCATTATCAGCATCCTGTTCCGCCTTTGGCTTTCATATCCAGCACATCCAGCAGAGCGCGTGATACCAGTGCGCCGCACAAAGAGAAAAGAAAAGACAGTAATAGAGCAGAGTAGGCGGTGTGTCCGCAAAGAGCTGCAGCATCCTCCGAAAGATCCATCTATTCCCCACGGGGCCACTATTGGGTTAAAAAAGTTACGGGGTCAGGACCACGAAGCACAGGTGATGGAAGCGACCGGCACTCGAACGCTGAGACAGCCAAGGCTTTAGAGCGGCTCACTCGAATAGAATAGAAAGGACCGCAAGTCTGTGCTGCTTATTTCGCACAAGTAAGCTCCCTGCAGGTCATCAGAGCCGGCAAAAAAACGACAATAGCGGGATTAGGGACCATTGTCCCCTTTCACAGGCCTTTAAACAGGGCTACACTTTTGACAGATCACATTTTTCTCCTTTCTCTAGCTCTTTCGCACTTCAAAAAGAGGATACAGAGCCAAGCGCACCATCGGGGGTGCAAGCATAGAATCCATCCAGATTGTCATTTCAGTCTGTAGCTGGACGGGATTAGAGATCATCTCCATCTGGGGTGAACTTTCTGATCCACGTAACAAGAAAACAATCCAGCTGGGGAACTTGGAAGCAAAGGCAGGAGCCCACATAGGAAGAGATAGATGGGGAAGATCCAGCGTGAGCCAGAAAGAATACCAGGCTGGTCCACCAGCACCCTGCATAACATTAAGCAATGCTTGTGTACCAGGACACATGGGCACCATGTTGGATTGATTTAATGTTTCAATTGCTGTTGCATGAACAGGACATACAACATCAAACTGAGGAGAACTAAAGAAACCACCCACAGAGAAACAGAAATGGAAGGAGGAGGAACAGAGGATGAGAGAGAGAGAGCAGACATGAAGTTACAGGGTTAACATCGCTATAGAAAACACACACACACACACACACACACACACACACACACACACACACACACACACACACACACACACACACACACACACACACACACACACACACACACACACACACACACACACACACACACACACACACACACACACACATATGAACAAAGAGCGAATGTCTTTACATCATCCTGTCTGCTTTAAACACACATGAAAGCCGCAGGGTTTTCTGTCTCATTGTGTACGTGCACCGCTGAAACACTGAGAACATTTATTTTTATAGTTAACTAGGCTGCACAGTCCTTTATTAACAATCACATGTATAGGAAGATATGTGATAATAATATAGCTCCATCTGCATAAGTTGCATTCATAAGAGTTTGTGAATTTTTCTTTTTGGAGCTACATTTGTTTAAGCAGAAGCCTAATTGAATTCTCATACATGAATTTACAGAACCACAACATGGATGGTACTGACCAGCCCAAACCATGTTGGCAGCATTGGGACTGCTCTGTTTCTTTCACTATTACAACAGAATCAATAGAAATTGTATCAAAATTACATCTGGTCCGGGGCTTTCACGGTAGTTTAGCTGTCGATAAAATGCTACAACTTCAGAAATGCTGGATGTTATTGATGTTTGTAGTAGTGCTGCATGTCTATTCTGTAAAAGCGGCCTTTAGCTTTTGCATCTTGATCAATTTCAATTTGACACCCCAGTCAAAGATCAATGAGAAATGATGATACTTTACACATGAATTATACTAGTCGGCAAAGCCCTGCCATGAGTCAAACGAATGCTGGTTATAGCCATAAGCCTGCAAAAATAAAAGAAAACAGCACACTTACGGCTCTGAATGATAAAATATACATGCCATGTGTGTAGTTGATGGGCATTCTATGCATGGCTCATGAATTATTATTACACATGCCCTTAAGAAAAAGAAGTCAATTGAAGTCCCAGACAATTTA
Organism: Triplophysa yarkandensis; assembly: GCA_033220385.1. Lineage (NCBI taxonomy): Eukaryota > Metazoa > Chordata > Actinopteri > Cypriniformes > Nemacheilidae > Triplophysa > Triplophysa yarkandensis. The sequence goes on from JAWHQN010000034.1 coordinate 51,849, forward strand.
GTCCCAAGTGCTATTACTGTAGTACACTTACAACAGCAAAGTATAGTTGTACATATACTTAAAATTTAATTGAGACCCTTATAAACTAAGTATAATTATACAAATTACCTTCAAGTACACCTATTTTTAGGGATTATCAGGGTTAAACATCTAATAAAATATAATTGTTTTGGAATGTATAGATAAAATTTTGTATGTTAATTTTGTGCATGTAAATGCCATGGTAGGTTAACGTGGTCAAGCTTAACCAAATGTTCACTTTTTCACCCGCATGATTTCATCTTCTCTGCAGTGCAATGCTTTAAAGGCTTCGAATACACGGATCTTCATTAATCTTGGCAAGGTCTGTCAACGTATGTGTGTTCTCTGCTCTAAGGCTCCTGAAATCCTGCCAGAATCAGGTCTGTAACCAACCGAAGTGGGAACATTCTCTGCACTCACACAGAACTTCTTTTATGCCTTTCCTCGGCTTTTGAATGCATGTTTCATAAAGCCAGAGCCAGAAACAATGGCAGGGTGCTGGTGAGCAGATTATAGAAAAATATGCCCACTGTTCGCAGTGTTATTCCCTGAGATCTCCCCTGACCTTGAGGAGCACAATACAGTCCAAAAACCCATGCGCTCCGCAGCAGAAAGATTCCCCACATGAAATTCAACCGTGTTTTTATTCTTTGCTGTATTAATTACTATAGAAAAAAAATGTGATGGTTAAATTCGTGGTTCATGGTTTTGATAGCGTGCAGAAACGTCTCCAAACTGATTAACATTTAGAAAGCTACAGATGAAAAAGAAGTTGATTTTTACAATCAAACTAAGAGAACCAAACACATTTTGAAGTGGCCAGGTTTTGTTTGTTCGCTGAACAATTCCATGAATCTGTGAAGGGTACGTTCAGCTGTTTTCCTGAACGCACTGCTGCATTGTCATGATGAAAATAAGACCATTTTTCGTCCGCAGCTGTGACGCTTTAGTGATAAACAGACCATAATAACAAGTCTTTTTCATTTGTGTGATTGTGCACACCAGGAGCGTGTCGTAGGGTTTGCCATAACCCATCTGCAGCTTTGCACATCCGATAAACACTGCCCAAGCGTGAATGAGATTTTATGAGTGTGTGGGATATTTACTCTTTATCCGTGTTTCCTCTCTCTGTTCACCAATGATTTTTAGGGTCTGTCGTATCGACACGCTGATATCATCCTCAATAACAACACAGACAAGATCTGCCGTCTGTAGAGTCTCAAAGTGATTTAGGGAAGAGGAACGTCTCAGAACATGGTCCTGCAAAAACCAGGGGCAGATAAGAGCTGCTCCGCGCCAGACGTCATGAACGCGTTGTCGAAATGTCCTCTTGGCTTTTAGAGCGGTCAAAGCTGCAACTCGGTACAGTACCCAAGAACAATCTCAAACAGCCAGTTTAAAGTTGTTATCATTTCAAATCGGGATAAATAAGACACTGCTGCTACACTTGCTTTGAAACCGTCATTAAAATTTCATTGTGTTTTATTTGCCTTCAAGTGAGTTGAGTGTTTGTTGGCCCCTCTTTTCTCGAAACGAACTCTCCTGAGCTTAATTCTTTAGACACGTCGCACCAGAGGGTTTTCTAATGTTCTTCGAGAAATTAAGCCTTATTTTAACCCGGATTCATAACCCTGCCCTCCGCCTCCGAACCCGACGGAATGATGTCACTCTTCCCACTGGTGTCACACAAAACATATTAGACTTGTTAGTGTCGCACACCACTGTCATTCACTGACAAGAATCCCACAGGATGACCTCTTCTGTGAATTTTGTCCCACACTACTTGTCATTCAAATAGAAAGACTTACCAACAACAGTTTTTAATCGCTTACAATGACCGTCTTTAAGTTACCTTCAACACGTTGCTCTGCATGTATCAACATATATTTCCTATGACAGCCTGCAAACAAAATGTTTTATTTAAATAATTTTTTCCTTTATTAATGTAGTCTGTCACATGTAGGCAGTATTTGAAACACTTAAACCCACCACCAGATCAATGTGAATTCACCGTTTCAATGAACAGGTGCATACTCTTTTACGTGCTCTTCTTAAGCATCACGTATTTTTTTTACCCTCGACCGGCTCTGTTTAAGACATCATCCCTTTTAAAGCAAAGCACAGAAACCCTGAATCTGGGCTCTTGATCCATCCAGGAATCTTTCAGCTGAATATCAACCATGATGCTCTGTAGAGATTACTTTCAAATCTCCTTACACCTCATCCATGGGGACAAGGACGGATGAAGGTCTTTCATTTCATCTCATGATGGCCATGATCTGATCAACATGCGTCTGATTAAATTAAGCCTCAATCCACAGGTAAACAAGTGTCATGTGATGAATGATAATATCACTTTAAGCAATTCTAAAGTCACAACCTGTGCAGGCCTCACTTTGAACACCGTAGCAAATGTTAAGCAATAAAATCAACTCAATAACAACTCAATAGCAAAACTCCAGACAAGCAAGCAAGAGCTACTCATTTTGGTGAAGAACTGGATGTCTTGTTACAAAAGATGTAAATACCCAGTAGATAAACAAAATGTGTGTCTCGAAAACAGTGTACTGTGTGTATTTTGTTCTTAGAGCAACTATTCCCAAAAGCTGTTCCGTGACGGGCCAGCAACTGTCCTCTCGCCTGAAGACATCTTCTCTCTCAGATCTTCAGCGATGCTGGACACCAGGATTCTGACGTAACTTATTATAGCTTTGGATTGTGAGGGGAGAGCGACCTGACAAAACTCCTGCGGTAGAGCAGTGCACCGGCTAATGAGACACAGTGGGCAAAGATACCATAGAGTGTGAGAGAGAGAGAGAGAGAGAGAGAGAGAGAGAGAGAGAGAGAGGAGAGAGAGAGAGAGAGAGAGAGAGAGAGAGAGAGAAAGAGAGAGAGAGAGAGAGAGAGAGAGAGAGAGAGAGAGAGAGAGAGAGAGAGAGAGAGAGAGAGAGAGAGAGAGAGAGAGAAAGAGAGAGAGAAAGAGAGAGAGAGAAAGAGATAGAGAGAGAAAGAGAGAGAGAGAGAGAGAGAGAGAGAGAGAGAGAGAGAGAGAGAGAGAGAGAGAGACCAGAGAGAGAGAGAGGAGAGAGAGAGAGAGAGAGAGAGAGAGAGAGAGAGAGAGAGAGAGAGACCAGAGAGAGACCAGAGAGAGAGAGAGAGAGAGAGACCAGAGAGAGACCAGAGAGAGAGAGAGAGAGAGAGAGAGAGAGAGAGCAAGTAGACTCTTTCATCTTTCAACCTGTCATTACATATGCTCTTTAGAGCTGAGTTTGATCATAGTACCGTGCTGTCCTGTTGACATTGAAGGAAAACCTTGAAATCAGGAGGGATTAGGAGTTTGTCAAACATCCTAAAAACATCACTTACGCAGAAGATGAAATAAACAACAAAACTGTCTCGAATATAACTGCAGAGCTAGTATTTCACCGCAAGCAAGAGCCTTAAGAAACAGAAGTCTGTGATGTCTCTTAAACATGATTTGGCATATTGCAGCATGTTTTCCCATGAACAGTTTTATGTCATTAATGTCATGCCATGAATAAAATAACAAAATGTCTTCTTGTACGACTCTATCGTGATAGATGCTGCTTGATAAGGCATAGAGCGCCCGCTGTTCTTGCAAGAGTTCAGCGAGTTTATCCTCATCCTCGATTGTCCGAAGTTGCGGTGGCGCTGCCAGGTTCATCTCTCTTCTTTAGCTTCTGACGATTTCCAGTTCGATCAACAAATCGGCTTGTTCAACAGACAGAATAAAAAACATAACTTTGTGCAGATAAAAGAGGAGAGGTTTAATTAAAGCCAATTAAAGTACATTTTCTGAATTGTTTCTCAAAAACCAAGAAAAGTGCACTGGTTTTACTTTTTCCTCCTTCCGTCAGGAATACAAACGCTGAGCTTTAATTCAGCTGTTGCGGTCAGAAACGAAACGCTGTACCCGCAATCCTTTCATGTCGCAGGCCGGTCTTTGAACTGCTCATCTTAATATACCTTTGACTTCAACACTTGAATGGCATAATGTGAAAACAGAAGTAATTAGAGATGTTACTCTCTGTTCACAGTGCTTCAAAGTATTTGTCATAGTGTTGGGCGAGAGAAAAAACACACACACATACCAGCTTTGCCCGCAGGATTAACTTACTGGTCACTAATTTAATTAACAGAAGGGATTGAAAACGGCTGTAGCGTGCAACTTTTTTCTGCAAATTAATTCAATTCTTAAGAGCGACTCTAGGAAACTAATTTCATAAAACCTCAAAGTACATCGTGTCATTTCGTGTGTTTCTCAGACATCCCATTGCTTTGCCAAACCGAGCAGTTGTATGCTTAAACAAGCAGATCCATAAACTGATTCTGTTCCTTAGTGCTTAAAATGAATTACAGTTGTTCCGGCAAAATACTTGCGTTAGCTTTAAGAAGCTGCGACAGAAAGCTCAGAATATAAGTCTAAACAAGACGCAATAAATTCAGCAGCTCACTTTTGCAAAGACTCCATTACACATAAACTCATTTCTCATCAAGCCGTAATCTCTACATCATCTTATTTATGACGAGGTCCCCCCACCCCAACTAAATATAGACTACAGGACTGCGTTCTATAAAACCCTCTGAACGCCACGTCGTTCTTAAGTTGTAACTTAAGGAGTACTTTATCGGTTGTACGTGTTTCCTACACCCTTCTTATTTAAGCAGATCTTCTTAAAGTCCTACGTCTGTAAGGTTGGTCTGGAGGGCCACCACTACGCAAAAACTTTTTTTAACACATTTTAAATAAACTACATTTTATGAACAGTACATATAAAATCTGATTTAGTAATAAATGTACATTTTTACTTTAAAACATTTAAACAAAACCACAAAGAACCGCACTCTATCTGATCTTAGATCAGCTGACTGGGAAAGACATTCGCAATTTTTGATGGACCCAGACCTAGAGAAAATCCATTAATATAAAATCCATTTATTTCATAAGTACAATTTAAATGTATAAACATATTTACTATTGACTTTAAATTTATGTTTATAACTTATCGAAACATTTTATAAAAAACTTTTTATGAATGGCACCTTTCCTAATATTAAGCCCGAATTTTGATTATAAGTAATACATAATAATAATAAAAAAATTCAAAGAAAGTTATGTAAAGGCAATAATTTTACTTCCGAAGAAACAATAAACTAACATATCTTTATTAGGATTTTAGCACTATTCCTACACAAACTAACAGACCAAAACAAGCAGATTTAATCTTCCTGTTGACTAATATCAAATCTAAAATGATAAATCGCAAGCATTTTGCAAACATAACGGTGTGTTCAGTCACGGCAAACAGTCGTCACTATTTCTGAGTATGAACAGTACAAACCCTAATCTCAGCGCTCACTTTAGTGAGTTAAATGTGTCTCAGTCAGGTGGCAGCAGAGGTGAGATGTCATTGTGAGTCTATTTATTTTCTTAAATATGTGAGGCGTGCATTCCTGTCAGAACATTTCACAGCGGCTGGTCATTTCATTCCGCTCGTGTAACTGACACATTTGGCAGCATTACTTTTTTATTCTTACAACATTACTTTTTATGATTTGTTATTTTACAACAACAATGACGCAAAAATATAAGACCGCCTGAAAATGAAACGACTGTATATAAAATAATTAATCGTCATCTTAGATGCATTACACCGGTGTAGAACATCAGTCATATTTAAGCCGGATTTTTTCCATTATATTTTATTAAAAATCCCACTGTATGATTACTTTTGCAGAGGAATCAATATATTAATATTACCATTATTGTATTGGTTTGAGAATATCCATAGGGAATAAACCTTTCTATTTGAGAGCATCTATTGGGAATATTCAAGAAATTAAAGTAAAACATCTGGATAATGATTGTTTATTTAATAAAGATGTCAGAAATAAAGCTTTGTTTTCAAATAGCATTTTAAATTTAATATAGCAGTAAAATATGAACCAGGCCACATATTTATGATATTTGAAAGATAGCGAACTATTTTTCAAGTAAATCAAAACTTTATCATCAGTAAAAAAATACATTTCAAATGTACAATCAGCTGGAACAGGAACAGTCTCATTACTCTGATCAGTCATTCATGAACAATACTTTGTTATTTCATTGTCATATTGTAAACAGCAATTACCAAAAATATTGATTGATAGTCTGACAGTGGAGCGTTCACACCAACAATCACACAAACAAAATACTTTTCTTCCTGAAACACAACATTTTCCTCCCTGTCTCCGTTCTGTCTGGATTGACATCCGGTCGCGTAAATATGGCTGTCAACCCCAGTTTGACTCTGGTTGCCTTAAATCCAAGCCAGTAACAGGGATAGGCGTGAATGATTTTGTGTTAAAGTTTAAGGCCTGCTGTGTGAATGTGGACTGCTGGCTAATGAAAGCTTACAGAGAGGACATGTGCTGCCGCATCAGCCTTGAAAAGAACATCAGCGCCCTTAAATAGATTCACCTTAAAAGACATCCTGTACTCCCGTGTGACTAAATCAAATTAATATGCACTGATTTTATGTAGAGCACCCAGCACAACACGCGAGGCGAAACCGTGAATCATGCTTCATGCAGTTTCAAGAACTATTAGACTGACTTTTACCATTCATAAAATGCAGCAAATAGAGCCAGAAATTTAAACTAAAACCTTTTCAATTACACGTTTGATGAATATATGCAGCTCTTCAGACACCACGTTCAATTCAACGCATTGAAAAAAATCCTTATAGACTGGCATATCATCCAAATTGAAAGATAAAGTAAGGCCCATAACAGCCTTGACTCAGGCCAATAAACACCTTTTTACTGTTGTAACCAGAACAACAATACAGCACACTACAAAGCAAGACCCCTGCAAATCACACACAACTACGCAATCATCAATGCAAGAGCCACTTACACAAAAAATATATGAGATTATTTAGCTATACATGATCAGATTATTAACAGCGCTGATTTCTGTTTATGCATGTGAAAATACATCATAAAAAAATCTGGGGCAATTTCCTATTTCCTATTTCATTATATCAAAATCATAAACACCAAAGGCTTTGAAACAATTCAGAAGATTTAAGCATCGGTCAACATCTAAACGCCATCAAAAACATTAAAAATGCTTAATGAATAGTGTATGACAGTTCTTCACGTCAGTAGTTGGAAACGAAATCCCTTAACATGTCCAAGACTGTAAATTTACCGTATCACATTTGCAGTGCTTCTTGAATTTTTTATTCTCAAGAACCCCTCAAAAACATGCTCATCTCATTCCGTTCAGCGATTCAAAATAAAAGGAAATGTCCTCAAAGTCACGTCCTCATGTTTACTGATGGTTAAATAATGCATCGATGATGTAGATATATTCCACCATCGTCTCTTGCTTGTCATATGGAAACGCCATTATTTATAATCTAAACAATCCCTGCAGATTAAATCTGTCCCTACGTGAAAATGCTGTCCTGCACAAAAAATGTGCAAGTCAACAATCAACAACGTTTAAAGAAGGTAATCCAGCAGGGAAAAGTCTATGAAGTTAATGATTTGATTGAGTCTTGATGTTGTGTTAAAGGCAGTGATAAGAACTAGGGCATAGAGTCTCTCAAGGCTAAAGTGAAGCCCTACTTTTATTTGGATTTCAAAAATCCAGCTTCTGTATATTTTTCTCCTGATTTCTCAGTTCAGGAGAAACGTTTGCGTTGTTATATGCAAAGTATTCATTCGATGTTTTATGACTATACGGTTATCAGCACAGACACCTCATTAGTGTGTGATCATCGCTCAATATAACACAAAGACTCACGCCTCCTTTCCCACAATCCCACCCCCACCTTGACACTTCCGCTTTGATTGGCTGCCTATGTGTGCATTTATTTATGTCCAGAGACAGTCTGTGTGCAGAGGCAATATGAGGTCTGATTGTAAATGAGTTTACACTGCAGGGGTTGGGAAGAGCTTTGGATGTCCGCGTTTGCACAGCAAATCGTGGGACGTGGACGAGAGATGCGGGAGGCAATATATGCTTCAAATATATTCCCTTTGTTTTTCATATCTATCCCCGCAGCGGCCTGACGTGCAAAAAGCTTCCGCCACACAATGACTGACAAGAGAGGAC
>JAWHQN010000034.1:67500-68502 GCA_033220385.1 Triplophysa yarkandensis
CAACACAACATCAATCACATCATCACAACACAACACAACACACACAACACAACACAACACAACACAACACAACACAACACATCACATCACATCACAACACAACACAACACAACACAACACAACACATACATCAATCACAACACAACACAACACAACACATCACAACACATCACATCACAACACAACACATCACATCACATCACAACACAACCATCACATCACATCACATCACATCACAACACATCACAACACATCACATCACAACACACACATCACAACACATCACATCACAACACATCACATCACAACACAACACAACACACACATCACAACACATCACATCACAACACAACACATCACATCACAACACAACACAACACATCACATCACACACATCACATCACAACACATCACAACACATCACATCACAACACAACACATCACAACACAACACATCACATCACATCACAACACATCACATCACATCACATCACATCACATCACATCACATCACAAACAACACATCACATCACATCAAACACCATCACATCACATCACATCACAAACATCACAACACATTCACAACACATCACATCACATCACATCACAACACATCACAACACATCACATCACATCACATCACAACACATCACAACACATCACAACACATCACATCACAACACATCACAACACAACACATCACAACACATCCACATCACAACACATCACAACACATCACAACACATCACAACACATCACATCACACACATCACAAACACATCACAACACATCACAACACATCAACACATCACAACACAACACAACACATCACAACACAACACATCACAACACATCACAAACACATCACCAACACATCACAACACAACACATCAACACATCACAACACATCACAACACACACAACACAACCACACATCACAACACAACACATCACAACACATCACAATACACATCACAAACATCAACACATCACATCTACATC
>JAWHQN010000035.1:0-5000 GCA_033220385.1 Triplophysa yarkandensis
AGATGACGTGAAATATTTCTAAGTCGATCTCCAGAGGACGTGGCGGGGCGCGCGTCCTCATCAACCCGAAAGACGATACCCAGGTCGGCCGGTTGTCAGCACAAACAGCCTCTCTCTCCGTGAGAACCAGGAGATGACGTGAAATATTTCTAAGTCGATCTCCAGAGGACGTGGCGGGGCGCGCGTCCTCATCAACCCGAAAGACGATACCCAGGTCGGACGGTTGTCAGCACAAACAGCCTCTCTCTCCGTGAGAACCAGGAGATGACGTGAAATATTTCTAAGTCGATCTCCAGAGGACGTGGCGGGGCGCGCGTCCTCATCAACCCGAAAGACGATACCCAGGTCGGACGGTTGTCAGCACAAACAGCCTCTCTCTCCACGAGAACCAGGAGATGACGTGAAATATTTCTAAGTCCATAATCTCTGGAAGTCGTGGCGAAATCAAAGCGGAGAACGGCCACAAAAAGCCGACAGATAGCACTCTGGTCGGTCAATAAGCACCATGGACAGCGTTTTCGATGCAAAAGGACCGGTGCGCGTTCGCTAGGTGTCCCTTAGTAAGGTGTCGGCGAGTATATGAGAGGGATGGTCTCGAGAAAGGTTTCAATGAAATATTTCTAAGTCCAAGAGTTCATTGAAATGTTTCTAAGTCCATCTCCAGAGGTCGTGGCGGGGAGCGCGGCTTCTGTATCCCGAAAGATGGTGTCCTGGTCGGCCGGTTGTCAGCACAAACAGCCTCTCTCTCCGTGAGAACCAGGAGATGACGTGAAATATTTCAAAGTCGATCTCCAGAGGACGTGGCGGGGCGCGCGTCCTCATCAACCCGAAAGACGATACCCAGGTCGGCCGGTTGTCAGCACAAACAGCCTCTCTCTCCGTGAGAACCAGAAGGAGATGTGAAATATCTCTAAGTCGATCTCCAGAGGACGCGGCGGGGTGCGCGGCCTCTTTAATCCGAAAGATGACACTCCGGTCGGCCGGTTGTCAGCACGAACGGCCTCTCTCTCCGCGAGAACCAGGAGGAGATGTGAAATATCTCTAAGTCCATAATCTCTGGAAGTCGAGGCAGAATCGAAGGGGAGCACGGCCCCGAAAGGCCGACAGATAGCACTCTGGTCGGTCGTTAAGCACCATGGACAGGGTTTTGGGTGCAAAAGAACCGGTGCGCGTTCGCTAGGTGTCCCTTAGTAAGGTGTCGGCGAGTATATGAGAGGGATGGTCTCGAGAAAGGTTTCAATGAAATATTTCTAAGTCCAAGAGTTCATTGAAATGTTTCTAAGTCCATCTCCAGAGGTCGTGGCGGGGAGCGCGGCTTCTGTATCCCGAAAGATGGTGTCCTGGTCGGCCGGTTGTCAGCACAAACAGCCTCTCTCTCCGTGAGAACCAGGAGATGACGTGAAATATTTCTAAGTCGATCTCCAGAGGACGTGGCGGGGCGCGCGTCCTCATCAACCCGAAAGACGATACCCAGGTCGGACGGTTGTCAGCACAAACAGCCTCTCTCTCCGTGAGAACCAGGAGATGACGTGAAATATTTCTAAGTCGATCTCCAGAGGACGTGGCGGGGCGCGCGTCCTCATCAACCCGAAAGACGATACCCAGGTCGGACGGTTGTCAGCACAAACAGCCTCTCTCTCCGTGAGAACCAGGAGATGACGTGAAATATTTCTAAGTCGATCTCCAGAGGACGTGGCGGGGCGCGCGTCCTCATCAACCCGAAAGACGATACCCAGGTCGGACGGTTGTCAGCACAAACAGCCTCTCTCTCCGTGAGAACCAGGAGATGACGTGAAATATTTCTAAGTCGATCTCCAGAGGACGTGGCGGGGCGCGCGTCCTCACCGAGCCGAAAGATGACACTCCTGTCGGCCGGTAGTCAGCACCAACAGCCTCTCTCTCCATAAGAACCAGAGGGACATGCGAAATATTTCCAAGTCCATAATCTCTGGAAGTCGTGGCAGAATCGAAGGGGAGCACGGCCCCGAAAGGCCGACAGATAGCACTCTGGTCGGTCGTTAAGCACCATGGACAGGGTTTTGGGTGCAAAAGAACCGGTGCGCGTTCGCTAGGTGTCCCTCAGTAAGGTGTCGGCGAGTATATGAGAGAGATGGTCTCGAGAAACGTTTCAGTGAAATATTTCTAAGTCCAAGAGTCATTGAAATGTTTCTAAGTCCATCTCCAGAGGCCGCGGCGGGGAGCGCGGCTTCTGTATCCCGAAAGATGGTGTCCTGGTCGGCCGGTTGTCAGCGCAAATAGCCTCTCTCTCACTCGAGAACCAGAGGGACAGGCGAAATATTTCTAAGTCCATAATCTCTGGAAGTCGAGGCAAAATCGAAGGGGAGCACGGCCCCGAAAGGCCGACAGATAGCACTCTGGTCGGTCGTTAAGCACCACGGACAGGGTTTTGGGTGCAAAAGAACCGGTGCGCGTTCGCTAGGTGTCCCTCAGTAAGGTGTCGGCGAGTATATGAGAGAGATGGTCTCGAGAAACGTTTCAGTGAAATATTTCTAAGTCCAAGAGTCATTGAAATGTTTCTAAGTCCATCTCCAGAGGCCGCGGCGGGGAGCGCGGCTTGTGTATCCCGAAAGATGGTGTCCTGGTCGGCCGGTTGTCAGCGCAAACAGCCTCTCTCTCACTCGAGAACCAGAGGGACAGGCGAAATATTTCTAAGTCCATAATCTCTGGAAGTCGAGGCAAAATCGAAGGGGAGCACGGCCCCGAAAGGCCGACAGATAGCACTCTGGTCGGTCGTTAAGCACCACGGACAGGGTTTTGGGTGCAAAAGAACCGGTGCGCGTTCGCTAGGTGTCCTTCAGTAAGGTGTCGGCGAGTATATAGGAGAGGTGGTCACGAGAAAGATTTCACTGAAATATTCCTAAGTCCAAGAGTCATTGAAATGTTTCTAAGTCCATCTCCAGAGGCCGCGGCGGGGAGCGCGGCTTCTGTATCCCGAAAGATGGTGTCCTGGTCGGCCGGTTGTCAGCGCAAACAGCCTCTCTCTCCACGAGAACCAGAGGGACATGCGAAATATTTCTAAGTCCATAATCTCTGGAAGTCGAGGCAAAATCGAAGGGGAGCACGGCCCCGAAAGGCCGACGGATAGCACTCTGGTCGGTCAATAAGCACCACGGACAGGGTTTTGGGTGCAAAAGAACCGGTGCGCGTTCGCTAGGTGTCCTTCAGTAAGGTGTCGGCGAGTATATAGGAGAGGTGGTCACGAGAAAGATTTCGCTGAAATATTTCTAAGTCCATCTTCTCCGGAGGTCGTGGCAAACGCGTAAGGGAGCGCGGCCTGAAAAACCCGAAAGATGACTCTATGGCCGGTCAAAAAGCACCACGCACAGGGTTTCGGGTGCAAAAGAACCGGTGCGCGTTGGCTAGGTGTCCTTCAGTATGGTGTCGGCGAGTATATAGGAGAGGTGGTCACGAGAAAGATTTCGCCGAAATATTTCTAAGTCCATCTTCTCCGGAGGTCGTGGCAAACGCGTAAGGGAGCGCGGCCTGAAAAACCCGAAAGATGACTCTATGGCCGGTCAAAAAGCACCACGCACAGGGTTTCGGGTGCAAAAGAACCGGTGCGCGTTGGCTAGGTGTCCTTCAGTAAGGTGTCGGCGAGTATATAGGAGAGGTGGTCACGAGAAAGATTTCGCCGAAATATTTCTAAGTCCATCTTCTCCGGAGGTCGTGGCAAACGCGTAAGGGAGCGCGGCCTGAAAAACCCGAAAGATGACTCTATGGCCGGTCAAAAAGCACCACGCACAGGGTTTCGGGTGCAAAAGAACCGGTGCGCGTTGGCTAGGTGTCCTTCAGTATGGTGTCGGCGAGTATATAGGAGAGGTGGTCACGAGAAAGATTTCGCCGAAATATTTCTAAGTCCATCTTCTCCGGAGGTCGTGGCAAACGCGTAAGGGAGCGCGGCCTGAAAAACCCGAAAGATGACTCTATGGCCGGTCAAAAAGCACCACGCACAGGGTTTCGGGTGCAAAAGAACCGGTGCGCGTTGGCTAGGTGTCCTTCAGTAAGGTGTCGGCGAGTATATAGGAGAGGTGGTCACGAGAAAGATTTCGCCGAAATATTTCTAAGTCCATCTTCTCCGGAGGTCGTGGCAAACGCGTAAGGGAGCGCGGCCTGAAAAACCCGAAAGATGACTCTATGGCCGGTCAAAAAGCACCACGCACAGGGTTTCGGGTGCAAAAGAACCGGTGCGCGTTGGCTAGGTGTCCTTCAGTAAGGTGTCGGCGAGTATATAGGAGAGGTGGTCACGAGAAAGATTTCGCCGAAATATTTCTAAGTCCATCTTCTCCGGAGGTCGTGGCAAACGCGTAAGGGAGCGCGGCCTGAAAAACCCGAAAGATGACTCTATGGCCGGTCAAAAAGCACCACGCACAGGGTTTCGGGTGCAAAAGAACCGGTGCGCGTTGGCTAGGTGTCCTTCGGTATGGTGTCGGCGAGTATATAGGAGAGAGCGTGTAAAAACGGTTCGCGCGGAGCCCCCGTCCGCGCCCCCCGCTACCCCGAAGACCAGGGGTTAACGGCAGGGGTAAAAATGTCGACCTTCTCCCGAGGCCGACGGCGACCGGTATCGAGAGCGTTCCCGGGCCCGGCGGAGCCCTCAATCCGCGTCCCCCCGCTACCCCGAAGACCCGCGGGTTAATGGCAAGGGGTTAAACTTCGGTTCCCGTCAGGGGACCGTCGGGCTAAAACGACTGGCGAATATACGGGCGAAGTGGTCCTTAGGTTGATAGCTAGATCCGTCAGCCAGCACTGGTCAATCGGAGATCCTGTAGCGCTTGGGACAGGCCTCTGCCCGGTCACGTGGACCCCTATGGGCATTCGGAACCTTCCCGCTCACGCGCTCGGCCTCGAGGGGGACCGCGCAAGCGATCCGCCCGCACTCCGTACGTGGGAGACTCAGACGCGCCGTCGGCTTCGGACGTCCGCTATACGAGACCGTGCGGCGGGCGGCGGCCCGAGGGGGCTCGTCCCACCTCGGCGCT
>JAWHQN010000035.1:15000-25000 GCA_033220385.1 Triplophysa yarkandensis
GCTCGAGCCGGCGTCCGCCCCGGGCGTCGAGTTATCGGGCCGAGAGTCCTCGCGGGACGCGCCATTATAACATAGGCTTTTGACCTCCGTCGGAGCGTCAGGCGGGCTTTCGGCGGTCTATCTCCGGCTCCCCGGGTCGCAGAGAGTCGCGGCACGGCTCGTTCGAAAGGCCCGGCTCTCTTCTTTCCATAGACACCGGCCACGAGCCTCTATCTACCCGGGTGCCCGAGCTGCGCCTCGGGGAAGGAGCGTTAGCGGTAGACGCGTTTTGCGCGGGCCGTCCCGAGGAGACCCTCGGTCGGACGTCCGCCAGCTTTCGTCCTAAGGCGAGGACGTCCACGAGCTTTCCAACGCCGGGTAGCGCGCGTCTCTGCGCCGCCGCGTTCCGGAGTTATTCCCGCGCGACCGTTCGACCGTCAGGGCGCGCTATCTCCGCGGGGAAAGAGAGCACACGCGGCGGGCTGGTATCTGCGGAAAGCCCCGGCGGAGACCTTTCCGACGAGTCCGGGCTCGGGCCCGCGGCCGCCCCGGGCGTCGAGTTATCGGGCCTAGAGTCCTCGGGGGACGCGCCATTACAACATAGGCTTTTGACCTCCGTCGGAGCGTCAGGCGGGCTTTCGGCGGTCTATCTCCGGCTCCCTGGGTCGCAGCGAGTCGTGGCACGGCTCGTTGGAAAGCTCCGGATCTCCCCTTTCCGGGGACGCCCGCCTCGAGTCTCTGGCCGCCCGGGCGGCGGAGCTGCGCCTCGGGGAAGGAGCGTAAGCGGCAGTCGCTTCTTGCGCGGGCGGTTTAAAATCGCCCCGAGGTCGGACGTCTTCGAGCTTTACACCTAAGCTGGAGCCGCTCGGGACCTTTCCAACGCCGCGTAGCGCGCGTCTCTGCGCGGCTGCCATCCGGAGTTATTCCCGGGAAACCGCTCGACCGTCAGGGCGCGCTATCTCCGCGGGGAAAGAGAGCACACGCGGCGGGCCGGTATCTGCGGAAAGCCCCGGCGGAGACCTTTCCGACGAATCCGGGCTCGGGCCCGTGGCCGCCCCGGGCGTCGAGTTATCGGGCCTAGAGTCCTCGGGGGACGCGCCATTACAACATAGGCTTTTGACCTCCGTCGGAGCGTCAGGCGGGCTTTCGGCGGCCTATCTCCGGCTCCCTGGATCGCAGAGAGTCGCGGCACGGCTCGTTCGAAAGGCCCGGCTCTCTTCTTTCCATAGACACCGGCCACGAGCCTCTATCTACCCGGGTGCCCGAGCTGCGCCTCGGGGAAGGAGCGTTAGCGGTAGACGCATTTTGCGCGGGCCGTCCCGAGGAGACCCTCGGTCGGACATCCGCCAGCTTTCGTCCTAAGGCGAGGACGTCCACGAGCTTTCCAACGCCGGGTAGCGCGCGTCTCTGCGCCGCCGCGTTCCGGAGTTATTCCCGCGCGACCCTTCGACCGTCAGGGCGCGCTATCTCCGCGGGGAAAGAGAGCACACACGGCGGGCTGGTATCTGCGGAAAGCCCCGGCGGAGACCTTTCCGACGAGTCCGGGCTCGGGCCCGTGGCCGCCCCGGGCGTCGAGTTATCGGGCCTAGAGTCCTCGGGGGACGCGCCATTACAACATAGGCTTTTGACCTCCGCCGGAGCGTCAGGCGGGCTTTCGGCGGCCTATCTCCGGCTCCCCGGGTCGCAGCGAGTCGTGGCACGGCTCGTTGGAAAGCTCCGGATCTCCCCTTTCCGGCGAGACCGGCCACGAGTCCGTGGCCGCCCGGGTCGCGGAGCCGCGGCTCGGGACAAGAGCGTTAGCGGCGGTCGCTTTTTGCACGTTCCGTCCCGGGGAGCCCCGGGGGTCGTTGACGAAAACTCTTGGCCGGAAACGCGGGGCTCTCTCGGCTCTTCCGAGCGCGCCCGAGCACGGGTCTCTGCGACGCTGCCCGCCGGAGCTATTCGGGCGCAACCACCAGGCGAGCCCGTGCGATTTCGCGGCGGGAATAACGGGCACGCACGCGGGGACAGCGTCAGCCGACAGACCGGGCGGAGATCTTTCCAACGACGCCAGGCTCGAGTCTCCAGCCCCTCCGGAGCCGGAGTTATCGACCGACAAAGTCCCGGTTTCGGGCGGGGAAAGGCGCACTTTTACCCGGCTAGGTTAATAGGGAGCATACGGTAAAAGACCCGTGCCGGCTGTCGTCTCGTGCGGCGGGCTCGCGGCGGCCTATCTCCGGCTCCCCGGGTCGCAGCGAGTCGTGGCACGGCTCGTCGGAAAGCTCCGGATCTCCCCTTTCCGGCGGGACCGGCCACGAGTCTCTGGCCGCCCGGGCGGCGGAGCCGCGCCTCGGGGAAGGAGCGTTAGCGGCGGTCGCTTTTTGCACGTTCCGTCCCGGGGAGCCCCGGGGGTCGTTAACGAAAACTCTTCGCCGGAAACGCGGGGCTCTCTCGGCTCTTCCGAGCGCGCCCGAGCACGGGTCTCTGCGACGCTGCCCGCCGGAGCTATTCGGGCGCAACCACCAGGCGAGCCCGTGCGATTTCTCGGCGGGAGTAACAGACACCCGCGCGGGGACGGCGTCAGCCGACAGACCGGGCGGAGATCTTTCCAACGACGCCAGGCTCGAGTCTCCAGCCCCTCCGGAGCCGGAGTTATCGACCGACAAAGTCCCGGTTTCGGGCGGGGAAAGGCGCACTTTTACCCGGCTAGGTTAATAGGGAGCATACGGTAAAAGACCCGTGCCGGCTGTCGTCTCGTGCGGCGGGCTCGCGGCGGCCTATCTCCGGCTCCCCGGGTCGCAGCGAGTCGTGGCACGGCTCTTTCGAAAGGTCTGGATCTCCTCTTTCCAGAGAGACCGGTCTCGAGTCCGTGGCCGCCCGCGTCGCGGAGCTGCGCCTCGGGGAAGGAGCGTTAGCGGCGGTCGCTTCTTGCGCGGGCGGTCTAAAATCGCACCGAGGTCGGACGTCTTCGAGCTTCACACCTAAGGCGGAGCCGCTCGGGATCTTTCCAACGCCGCGCAGCGCGCGTCTCTGCGCGGCCGCGTTCCGGAGTTATTCCCGGGAAACCGCTCGACCGTCAGGGCGCGCTATCTCCGCGGGGAAAGAGAGCACACGCGGCGGGCCGGTATCTGCGGAAAGCCCCGGCGGAGACCTTTCCGACGAGTCCGGGCTCGGGCCCGTGGCCGCCCCGGGCGTCGAGTTATCGGGCCTAGAGTCCTCGGGGGACGCGCCATTACGACATAGGCTTTTGACCTCCGTCGGAGCGTCAGGCGGGCTTTCGGCGGCCTATCTCCGGCTCCCCGGGTCGCAGCGAGTCGTGGCACGGCTCGTTGGAAAGCTCCGGATCTCCCCTTTCCGGGGACGCCCGCCTCGAGTCTCTGGCCGCCCGGGCGGCGGAGCCGCGGCTCGGGATAGGAGCGTTAGCGGCGGTCGCTTTTTGCGCGGTCCGTCTTAAATCGCCCCGGGGTCGGACGCCGTCGTGCCGGGTACCGTCGGACAGCTCCGGCCCGGCGCTTTCCGACGGGCCGCGCCGCGAGTCTCTGCGACCCCGCGCCCCGGAGCTATTCGGGGAAAACCGTCGGGCCGTTCGGGGGCGCTATCTCCGCGGGACGTCGCGCCTCGCCCTCGGGACCGGGATCCGTCGAAAGCCGTTTCGGAGACCTTTCCAACGGCGCCGGGCTCGAAGCTCCACGACTCCCAGGGCCGGAGATATCTTCGATCGAAAACCGGCGGATCGGGTCCGGCGGAAAAACCTAAGTCCCTCGGGGTTGACCAGTTGTTAGAAAAAAATAGCGTTCAAAACCTAAGTCCGTCGTCTCTGGAAGTCGCGGCAAACGCGAAGGGGAAAACGGTCCCGTAAGGCCGACGGATGACGTTCCGGTCGGCCGGAAAGCACGGCGGAGAGGGTTTCGAGTGCAAAAGAACCGGTGCGCGTTCGCTAGGTGTCCCGCGGTAAGGTGTCGGCGGGTATATAGGAGAGGTGCTCTTGAGAAACGTTTCAATGAAATATTTCTAAGTCCGAGAGTTCATTGAAATGTTTCTAAGTCGATCTCCGGAGGTCGCGTCGACCTCACCCACCCGGCCGACAGACGACACTCCGGTCGGCCGGTTGTCAGCGCGAACGGCCTCTCTCTCCACGAGAACCAGAAGGAGATGTGAAATATCTCTAAGTCGATCTCCAGAGGTCGCGGCGGGGCGCGCGGCCTCTTTAATCCGAAAGATGACACTCCGGTCGGCCGGTTGTCAGCGCGAACGGCCTCTCTCTCCACGAGAACCAGGAGGAGATGTGAAATATCTCTAAGTCGATCTCCAGAGGTCGCGGCGGGGCGCGCGGCCTCTTTAATCCGAAAGATGACACTCCGGTCGGCCGGTTGTCAGCGCGAACGGCCTCTCTCTCCACGAGAACCAGAAGGAGATGTGAAATATCTCTAAGTCGATCTCCAGAGGTCGCGGCGGGGCGCGCGGCCTCTTTAATCCGAAAGATGACACTCCGGTCGGCCGGTTGTCAGCGCGAACGGCCTCTCTCTCCACGAGAACCAGGAGGAGATGTGAAATATCTCTAAGTCGATCTCCAGAGGTCGCGGCGGGGCGCGCGGCCTCTTTAATCCGAAAGATGACACTCCGGTCGGCCGGTTGTCAGCGCGAACGGCCTCTCTCTCCACGAGAACCAGAAGGAGATGTGAAATATCTCTAAGTCGATCTCCAGAGGTCGCGGCGGGGCGCGCGGCCTCTTTAATCCGAAAGATGACACTCCGGTCGGCCGGTTGTCAGCGCGAACGGCCTCTCTCTCCACGAGAACCAGGAGGAGATGTGAAATATCTCTAAGTCGATCTCCAGAGGTCGCGGCGGGGCGCGCGGCCTCTTTAATCCGAAAGATGACACTCCGGTCGGCCGGTTGTCAGCACGAACGGCCTCTCTCTCCACGAGAACCAGAAGGAGATGTGAAATATCTCTAAGTCCATAATCTCTGGAAGTCGAGGCAGAATCGAAGGGGAGCACGGCCCCGAAAGGCCGACAGATAGCACTCTGGTCGGTCGTTAAGCACCATGGACAGGGTTTTGGGTGCAAAAGAACCGGTGCGCGTTCGCTAGGTGTCCCTTAGTAAGGTGTCGGCGAGTATATGAGAGGGATGGTCTCGAGAAAGGTTTCAATGAAATATTTCTAAGTCCAAGAGTTCATCGAAATGTTTCTAAGTCCATCTCCAGAGGTCGTGGCGGGGCACGCGTCCTCATCAACCCGAAAGACGATACCCAGGTCGGCCGGTTGTCAGCACAAACAGCCTCTCTCTCCGTGAGAACCAGGAGATGACGTGAAATATTTCTAAGTCGATCTCCAGAGGACGTGGCGGGGCGCGCGTCCTCATCAACCCGAAAGACGATACCCAGGTCGGCCGGTTGTCAGCACAAACAGCCTCTCTCTCCGTGAGAACCAGGAGATGACGTGAAATATTTCTAAGTCGATCTCCAGAGGACGTGGCGGGGCGCGCGTCCTCATCAACCCGAAAGACGATACCCAGGTCGGACGGTTGTCAGCACAAACAGCCTCTCTCTCCGTGAGAACCAGGAGATGACGTGAAATATTTCTAAGTCGATCTCCAGAGGACGTGGCGGGGCGCGCGTCCTCATCAACCCGAAAGACGATACCCAGGTCGGACGGTTGTCAGCACAAACAGCCTCTCTCTCCACGAGAACCAGGAGATGACGTGAAATATTTCTAAGTCCATAATCTCTGGAAGTCGTGGCGAAATCAAAGCGGAGAACGGCCACAAAAAGCCGACAGATAGCACTCTGGTCGGTCAATAAGCACCATGGACAGCGTTTTCGATGCAAAAGGACCGGTGCGCGTTCGCTAGGTGTCCCTTAGTAAGGTGTCGGCGAGTATATGAGAGGGATGGTCTCGAGAAAGGTTTCAATGAAATATTTCTAAGTCCAAGAGTTCATTGAAATGTTTCTAAGTCCATCTCCAGAGGTCGTGGCGGGGAGCGCGGCTTCTGTATCCCGAAAGATGGTGTCCTGGTCGGCCGGTTGTCAGCACAAACAGCCTCTCTCTCCGTGAGAACCAGGAGATGACGTGAAATATTTCAAAGTCGATCTCCAGAGGACGTGGCGGGGCGCGCGTCCTCATCAACCCGAAAGACGATACCCAGGTCGGCCGGTTGTCAGCACAAACAGCCTCTCTCTCCGTGAGAACCAGAAGGAGATGTGAAATATCTCTAAGTCGATCTCCAGAGGACGCGGCGGGGTGCGCGGCCTCTTTAATCCGAAAGATGACACTCCGGTCGGCCGGTTGTCAGCACGAACGGCCTCTCTCTCCGCGAGAACCAGGAGGAGATGTGAAATATCTCTAAGTCCATAATCTCTGGAAGTCGAGGCAGAATCGAAGGGGAGCACGGCCCCGAAAGGCCGACAGATAGCACTCTGGTCGGTCGTTAAGCACCATGGACAGGGTTTTGGGTGCAAAAGAACCGGTGCGCGTTCGCTAGGTGTCCCTTAGTAAGGTGTCGGCGAGTATATGAGAGGGATGGTCTCGAGAAAGGTTTCAATGAAATATTTCTAAGTCCAAGAGTTCATTGAAATGTTTCTAAGTCCATCTCCAGAGGTCGTGGCGGGGAGCGCGGCTTCTGTATCCCGAAAGATGGTGTCCTGGTCGGCCGGTTGTCAGCACAAACAGCCTCTCTCTCCGTGAGAACCAGGAGATGACGTGAAATATTTCTAAGTCGATCTCCAGAGGACGTGGCGGGGCGCGCGTCCTCATCAACCCGAAAGACGATACCCAGGTCGGACGGTTGTCAGCACAAACAGCCTCTCTCTCCGTGAGAACCAGGAGATGACGTGAAATATTTCTAAGTCGATCTCCAGAGGACGTGGCGGGGCGCGCGTCCTCATCAACCCGAAAGACGATACCCAGGTCGGACGGTTGTCAGCACAAACAGCCTCTCTCTCCGTGAGAACCAGGAGATGACGTGAAATATTTCTAAGTCGATCTCCAGAGGACGTGGCGGGGCGCGCGTCCTCATCAACCCGAAAGACGATACCCAGGTCGGACGGTTGTCAGCACAAACAGCCTCTCTCTCCGTGAGAACCAGGAGATGACGTGAAATATTTCTAAGTCGATCTCCAGAGGACGTGGCGGGGCGCGCGTCCTCACCGAGCCGAAAGATGACACTCCTGTCGGCCGGTAGTCAGCACCAACAGCCTCTCTCTCCATAAGAACCAGAGGGACATGCGAAATATTTCCAAGTCCATAATCTCTGGAAGTCGTGGCAGAATCGAAGGGGAGCACGGCCCCGAAAGGCCGACAGATAGCACTCTGGTCGGTCGTTAAGCACCATGGACAGGGTTTTGGGTGCAAAAGAACCGGTGCGCGTTCGCTAGGTGTCCCTCAGTAAGGTGTCGGCGAGTATATGAGAGAGATGGTCTCGAGAAACGTTTCAGTGAAATATTTCTAAGTCCAAGAGTCATTGAAATGTTTCTAAGTCCATCTCCAGAGGCCGCGGCGGGGAGCGCGGCTTCTGTATCCCGAAAGATGGTGTCCTGGTCGGCCGGTTGTCAGCGCAAATAGCCTCTCTCTCACTCGAGAACCAGAGGGACAGGCGAAATATTTCTAAGTCCATAATCTCTGGAAGTCGAGGCAAAATCGAAGGGGAGCACGGCCCCGAAAGGCCGACAGATAGCACTCTGGTCGGTCGTTAAGCACCACGGACAGGGTTTTGGGTGCAAAAGAACCGGTGCGCGTTCGCTAGGTGTCCCTCAGTAAGGTGTCGGCGAGTATATGAGAGAGATGGTCTCGAGAAACGTTTCAGTGAAATATTTCTAAGTCCAAGAGTCATTGAAATGTTTCTAAGTCCATCTCCAGAGGCCGCGGCGGGGAGCGCGGCTTGTGTATCCCGAAAGATGGTGTCCTGGTCGGCCGGTTGTCAGCGCAAACAGCCTCTCTCTCACTCGAGAACCAGAGGGACAGGCGAAATATTTCTAAGTCCATAATCTCTGGAAGTCGAGGCAAAATCGAAGGGGAGCACGGCCCCGAAAGGCCGACAGATAGCACTCTGGTCGGTCGTTAAGCACCACGGACAGGGTTTTGGGTGCAAAAGAACCGGTGCGCGTTCGCTAGGTGTCCTTCAGTAAGGTGTCGGCGAGTATATAGGAGAGGTGGTCACGAGAAAGATTTCACTGAAATATTCCTAAGTCCAAGAGTCATTGAAATGTTTCTAAGTCCATCTCCAGAGGCCGCGGCGGGGAGCGCGGCTTCTGTATCCCGAAAGATGGTGTCCTGGTCGGCCGGTTGTCAGCGCAAACAGCCTCTCTCTCCACGAGAACCAGAGGGACATGCGAAATATTTCTAAGTCCATAATCTCTGGAAGTCGAGGCAAAATCGAAGGGGAGCACGGCCCCGAAAGGCCGACGGATAGCACTCTGGTCGGTCAATAAGCACCACGGACAGGGTTTTGGGTGCAAAAGAACCGGTGCGCGTTCGCTAGGTGTCCTTCAGTAAGGTGTCGGCGAGTATATAGGAGAGGTGGTCACGAGAAAGATTTCGCTGAAATATTTCTAAGTCCATCTTCTCCGGAGGTCGTGGCAAACGCGTAAGGGAGCGCGGCCTGAAAAACCCGAAAGATGACTCTATGGCCGGTCAAAAAGCACCACGCACAGGGTTTCGGGTGCAAAAGAACCGGTGCGCGTTGGCTAGGTGTCCTTCAGTATGGTGTCGGCGAGTATATAGGAGAGGTGGTCACGAGAAAGATTTCGCCGAAATATTTCTAAGTCCATCTTCTCCGGAGGTCGTGGCAAACGCGTAAGGGAGCGCGGCCTGAAAAACCCGAAAGATGACTCTATGGCCGGTCAAAAAGCACCACGCACAGGGTTTCGGGTGCAAAAGAACCGGTGCGCGTTGGCTAGGTGTCCTTCAGTAAGGTGTCGGCGAGTATATAGGAGAGGTGGTCACGAGAAAGATTTCGCCGAAATATTTCTAAGTCCATCTTCTCCGGAGGTCGTGGCAAACGCGTAAGGGAGCGCGGCCTGAAAAACCCGAAAGATGACTCTATGGCCGGTCAAAAAGCACCACGCACAGGGTTTCGGGTGCAAAAGAACCGGTGCGCGTTGGCTAGGTGTCCTTCAGTATGGTGTCGGCGAGTATATAGGAGAGGTGGTCACGAGAAAGATTTCGCCGAAATATTTCTAAGTCCATCTTCTCCGGAGGTCGTGGCAAACGCGTAAGGGAGCGCGGCCTGAAAAACCCGAAAGATGACTCTATGGCCGGTCAAAAAGCACCACGCACAGGGTTTCGGGTGCAAAAGAACCGGTGCGCGTTGGCTAGGTGTCCTTCAGTAAGGTGTCGGCGAGTATATAGGAGAGGTGGTCACGAGAAAGATTTCGCCGAAATATTTCTAAGTCCATCTTCTCCGGAGGTCGTGGCAAACGCGTAAGGGAGCGCGGCCTGAAAAACCCGAAAGATGACTCTATGGCCGGTCAAAAAGCACCACGCACAGGGTTTCGGGTGCAAAAGAACCGGTGCGCGTTGGCTAGGTGTCCTTCAGTAAGGTGTCGGCGAGTATATAGGAGAGGTGGTCACGAGAAAGATTTCGCCGAAATATTTCTAAGTCCATCTTCTCCGGAGGTCGTGGCAAACGCGTAAGGGAGCGCGGCCTGAAAAACCCGAAAGATGACTCTATGGCCGGTCAAAAAGCACCACGCACAGGGTTTCGGGTGCAAAAGAACCGGTGCGCGTTGGCTAGGTGTCCTTCAGTATGGTGTCGGCGAGTATATAGGAGAGGTGGTCACGAGAAAGATTTCGCCGAAATATTTCTAAGTCCATCTTCTCCGGAGGTCGTGGCAAACGCGTAAGGGAGCGCGGCCTGAAAAACCCGAAAGATGACTCTATGGCCGGTCAAAAAGCACCACGCACAGGGTTTCGGGTGCAAAAGAACCGGTGCGCGTTGGCTAGGTGTCCTTCAGTAAGGTGTCGGCGAGTATATAGGAGAGGTGGTCACGAGAAAGATTTCGCCGAAATATTTCTAAGTCCATCTTCTCCGGAGGTCGTGGCAAAC
>JAWHQN010000035.1:35000-42500 GCA_033220385.1 Triplophysa yarkandensis
GTCTGGATCTCCTCTTTCCAGAGAGACCGGTCTCGAGTCCGTGGCCGCCCGCGTCGCGGAGCTGCGCCTCGGGGAAGGAGCGTAAGCGGCAGTCGCTTCTTGCGCGGGCGGTCTAAAATCGCCGCGAGGTCGGATATCTTCGAGCTTCGCACCTAAGGCGGAGCCGCTCGGGATCTTTCCAACGCCGCGTAGCTCGCGTCTCTGCGCGGCTGCCATCCGGAGTTATTCCCGGGAAACCGCTCGACCGTCAGGGCGCGCTATCTCCGCGGGGAAAGGGGTCACGTACCGCAGGCCAGCGTCTGCGGAAAGCCCCGGCGGAGACCTTTCCGACGAGCCCGGGCTCGACTCTCTAGCTCGCCCGGAGACAGAGTTATCGACCGTTAAACTCTCCGAGGTCAAGCGGGGAAACGAGCGCTTTTCTCGGGTCGGGCCATACGGAGGAGTCGGTGACATTAACGAGGCGGTCGTCGTCGCGCGCGGCGGGCTTTCGGCGTCCTATCTCCGGCTCCCTAGGTCGCAGAGAGTCGTGGCACGGCTCTTTCGAAAGGTCCGGATCTCCTCTTTCCAGAGAGACCGGTCTCGAGTCCGTGGCCGCCCGCGTCGCGGAGCCGCGCCTCGGGGAAGGAGCGTAAGCGGCAGTCGCTTCTTGCGCGGGCGGTCTAAAATCGCCGCGAGGTCGGATATCTTCGAGCTTCGCACCTAGGGCGGAGCCGCTCGGGATCTTTCCAACGCCGCGTAGCGCGCGTCTCTGCGCGGCTGCCATCCGGAGTTATTCCCGGGAAACCGCTCGACCGTCAGGGCGCGCTGTCTCCGCGGGGAAAGGGGTCACGTACCGCAGGCCAGCGTCTGCGGAAAGCCCCGGAGGAGACCTTTCCGACGAGGTCAGGCTCGAGCCGGCGTCCGCCCCGGGCGTCGAGTTATCGGGCCGAGAGTCCTCGCGGGACGCGCCATTATAACATAGGCTTTTGACCTCCGTCGGAGCGTCAGGCGGGCTTTCGGCGGTCTATCTCCGGCTCCCCGGGTCGCAGAGAGTCGCGGCACGGCTCGTTCGAAAGGCCCGGCTCTCTTCTTTCCATAGACACCGGCCACGAGCCTCTATCTACCCGGGTGCCCGAGCTGCGCCTCGGGGAAGGAGCGTTAGCGGTAGACGCGTTTTGCGCGGGCCGTCCCGAGGAGACCCTCGGTCGGACGTCCGCCAGCTTTCGTCCTAAGGCGAGGACGTCCACGAGCTTTCCAACGCCGGGTAGCGCGCGTCTCTGCGCCGCCGCGTTCCGGAGTTATTCCCGCGCGACCGTTCGACCGTCAGGGCGCGCTATCTCCGCGGGGAAAGAGAGCACACGCGGCGGGCTGGTATCTGCGGAAAGCCCCGGCGGAGACCTTTCCGACGAGTCCGGGCTCGGGCCCGCGGCCGCCCCGGGCGTCGAGTTATCGGGCCTAGAGTCCTCGGGGGACGCGCCATTACAACATAGGCTTTTGACCTCCGTCGGAGCGTCAGGCGGGCTTTCGGCGGTCTATCTCCGGCTCCCTGGGTCGCAGCGAGTCGTGGCACGGCTCGTTGGAAAGCTCCGGATCTCCCCTTTCCGGGGACGCCCGCCTCGAGTCTCTGGCCGCCCGGGCGGCGGAGCTGCGCCTCGGGGAAGGAGCGTAAGCGGCAGTCGCTTCTTGCGCGGGCGGTTTAAAATCGCCCCGAGGTCGGACGTCTTCGAGCTTTACACCTAAGCTGGAGCCGCTCGGGACCTTTCCAACGCCGCGTAGCGCGCGTCTCTGCGCGGCTGCCATCCGGAGTTATTCCCGGGAAACCGCTCGACCGTCAGGGCGCGCTATCTCCGCGGGGAAAGAGAGCACACGCGGCGGGCCGGTATCTGCGGAAAGCCCCGGCGGAGACCTTTCCGACGAATCCGGGCTCGGGCCCGTGGCCGCCCCGGGCGTCGAGTTATCGGGCCTAGAGTCCTCGGGGGACGCGCCATTACAACATAGGCTTTTGACCTCCGTCGGAGCGTCAGGCGGGCTTTCGGCGGCCTATCTCCGGCTCCCTGGATCGCAGAGAGTCGCGGCACGGCTCGTTCGAAAGGCCCGGCTCTCTTCTTTCCATAGACACCGGCCACGAGCCTCTATCTACCCGGGTGCCCGAGCTGCGCCTCGGGGAAGGAGCGTTAGCGGTAGACGCATTTTGCGCGGGCCGTCCCGAGGAGACCCTCGGTCGGACATCCGCCAGCTTTCGTCCTAAGGCGAGGACGTCCACGAGCTTTCCAACGCCGGGTAGCGCGCGTCTCTGCGCCGCCGCGTTCCGGAGTTATTCCCGCGCGACCCTTCGACCGTCAGGGCGCGCTATCTCCGCGGGGAAAGAGAGCACACACGGCGGGCTGGTATCTGCGGAAAGCCCCGGCGGAGACCTTTCCGACGAGTCCGGGCTCGGGCCCGTGGCCGCCCCGGGCGTCGAGTTATCGGGCCTAGAGTCCTCGGGGGACGCGCCATTACAACATAGGCTTTTGACCTCCGCCGGAGCGTCAGGCGGGCTTTCGGCGGCCTATCTCCGGCTCCCCGGGTCGCAGCGAGTCGTGGCACGGCTCGTTGGAAAGCTCCGGATCTCCCCTTTCCGGCGAGACCGGCCACGAGTCCGTGGCCGCCCGGGTCGCGGAGCCGCGGCTCGGGACAAGAGCGTTAGCGGCGGTCGCTTTTTGCACGTTCCGTCCCGGGGAGCCCCGGGGGTCGTTGACGAAAACTCTTGGCCGGAAACGCGGGGCTCTCTCGGCTCTTCCGAGCGCGCCCGAGCACGGGTCTCTGCGACGCTGCCCGCCGGAGCTATTCGGGCGCAACCACCAGGCGAGCCCGTGCGATTTCGCGGCGGGAATAACGGGCACGCACGCGGGGACAGCGTCAGCCGACAGACCGGGCGGAGATCTTTCCAACGACGCCAGGCTCGAGTCTCCAGCCCCTCCGGAGCCGGAGTTATCGACCGACAAAGTCCCGGTTTCGGGCGGGGAAAGGCGCACTTTTACCCGGCTAGGTTAATAGGGAGCATACGGTAAAAGACCCGTGCCGGCTGTCGTCTCGTGCGGCGGGCTCGCGGCGGCCTATCTCCGGCTCCCCGGGTCGCAGCGAGTCGTGGCACGGCTCGTCGGAAAGCTCCGGATCTCCCCTTTCCGGCGGGACCGGCCACGAGTCTCTGGCCGCCCGGGCGGCGGAGCCGCGCCTCGGGGAAGGAGCGTTAGCGGCGGTCGCTTTTTGCACGTTCCGTCCCGGGGAGCCCCGGGGGTCGTTAACGAAAACTCTTCGCCGGAAACGCGGGGCTCTCTCGGCTCTTCCGAGCGCGCCCGAGCACGGGTCTCTGCGACGCTGCCCGCCGGAGCTATTCGGGCGCAACCACCAGGCGAGCCCGTGCGATTTCTCGGCGGGAGTAACAGACACCCGCGCGGGGACGGCGTCAGCCGACAGACCGGGCGGAGATCTTTCCAACGACGCCAGGCTCGAGTCTCCAGCCCCTCCGGAGCCGGAGTTATCGACCGACAAAGTCCCGGTTTCGGGCGGGGAAAGGCGCACTTTTACCCGGCTAGGTTAATAGGGAGCATACGGTAAAAGACCCGTGCCGGCTGTCGTCTCGTGCGGCGGGCTCGCGGCGGCCTATCTCCGGCTCCCCGGGTCGCAGCGAGTCGTGGCACGGCTCTTTCGAAAGGTCTGGATCTCCTCTTTCCAGAGAGACCGGTCTCGAGTCCGTGGCCGCCCGCGTCGCGGAGCTGCGCCTCGGGGAAGGAGCGTTAGCGGCGGTCGCTTCTTGCGCGGGCGGTCTAAAATCGCACCGAGGTCGGACGTCTTCGAGCTTCACACCTAAGGCGGAGCCGCTCGGGATCTTTCCAACGCCGCGCAGCGCGCGTCTCTGCGCGGCCGCGTTCCGGAGTTATTCCCGGGAAACCGCTCGACCGTCAGGGCGCGCTATCTCCGCGGGGAAAGAGAGCACACGCGGCGGGCCGGTATCTGCGGAAAGCCCCGGCGGAGACCTTTCCGACGAGTCCGGGCTCGGGCCCGTGGCCGCCCCGGGCGTCGAGTTATCGGGCCTAGAGTCCTCGGGGGACGCGCCATTACGACATAGGCTTTTGACCTCCGTCGGAGCGTCAGGCGGGCTTTCGGCGGCCTATCTCCGGCTCCCCGGGTCGCAGCGAGTCGTGGCACGGCTCGTTGGAAAGCTCCGGATCTCCCCTTTCCGGGGACGCCCGCCTCGAGTCTCTGGCCGCCCGGGCGGCGGAGCCGCGGCTCGGGATAGGAGCGTTAGCGGCGGTCGCTTTTTGCGCGGTCCGTCTTAAATCGCCCCGGGGTCGGACGCCGTCGTGCCGGGTACCGTCGGACAGCTCCGGCCCGGCGCTTTCCGACGGGCCGCGCCGCGAGTCTCTGCGACCCCGCGCCCCGGAGCTATTCGGGGAAAACCGTCGGGCCGTTCGGGGGCGCTATCTCCGCGGGACGTCGCGCCTCGCCCTCGGGACCGGGATCCGTCGAAAGCCGTTTCGGAGACCTTTCCAACGGCGCCGGGCTCGAAGCTCCACGACTCCCAGGGCCGGAGATATCTTCGATCGAAAACCGGCGGATCGGGTCCGGCGGAAAAACCTAAGTCCCTCGGGGTTGACCAGTTGTTAGAAAAAAATAGCGTTCAAAACCTAAGTCCGTCGTCTCTGGAAGTCGCGGCAAACGCGAAGGGGAAAACGGTCCCGTAAGGCCGACGGATGACGTTCCGGTCGGCCGGAAAGCACGGCGGAGAGGGTTTCGAGTGCAAAAGAACCGGTGCGCGTTCGCTAGGTGTCCCGCGGTAAGGTGTCGGCGGGTATATAGGAGAGGTGCTCTTGAGAAACGTTTCAATGAAATATTTCTAAGTCCGAGAGTTCATTGAAATGTTTCTAAGTCGATCTCCGGAGGTCGCGTCGACCTCACCCACCCGGCCGACAGACGACACTCCGGTCGGCCGGTTGTCAGCGCGAACGGCCTCTCTCTCCACGAGAACCAGAAGGAGATGTGAAATATCTCTAAGTCGATCTCCAGAGGTCGCGGCGGGGCGCGCGGCCTCTTTAATCCGAAAGATGACACTCCGGTCGGCCGGTTGTCAGCGCGAACGGCCTCTCTCTCCACGAGAACCAGGAGGAGATGTGAAATATCTCTAAGTCGATCTCCAGAGGTCGCGGCGGGGCGCGCGGCCTCTTTAATCCGAAAGATGACACTCCGGTCGGCCGGTTGTCAGCGCGAACGGCCTCTCTCTCCACGAGAACCAGAAGGAGATGTGAAATATCTCTAAGTCGATCTCCAGAGGTCGCGGCGGGGCGCGCGGCCTCTTTAATCCGAAAGATGACACTCCGGTCGGCCGGTTGTCAGCGCGAACGGCCTCTCTCTCCACGAGAACCAGGAGGAGATGTGAAATATCTCTAAGTCGATCTCCAGAGGTCGCGGCGGGGCGCGCGGCCTCTTTAATCCGAAAGATGACACTCCGGTCGGCCGGTTGTCAGCGCGAACGGCCTCTCTCTCCACGAGAACCAGAAGGAGATGTGAAATATCTCTAAGTCGATCTCCAGAGGTCGCGGCGGGGCGCGCGGCCTCTTTAATCCGAAAGATGACACTCCGGTCGGCCGGTTGTCAGCGCGAACGGCCTCTCTCTCCACGAGAACCAGGAGGAGATGTGAAATATCTCTAAGTCGATCTCCAGAGGTCGCGGCGGGGCGCGCGGCCTCTTTAATCCGAAAGATGACACTCCGGTCGGCCGGTTGTCAGCGCAAACAGCCTCTCTCTCCACGAGAACCAGAGGGACATGCGAAATATTTCTAAGTCCATAATCTCTGGAAGTCGAGGCAAAATCGAAGGGGAGCACGGCCCCGAAAGGCCGACGGATAGCACTCTGGTCGGTCAATAAGCACCACGGACAGGGTTTTGGGTGCAAAAGAACCGGTGCGCGTTCGCTAGGTGTCCTTCAGTAAGGTGTCGGCGAGTATATAGGAGAGGTGGTCACGAGAAAGATTTCGCTGAAATATTTCTAAGTCCATCTTCTCCGGAGGTCGTGGCAAACGCGTAAGGGAGCGCGGCCTGAAAAACCCGAAAGATGACTCTATGGCCGGTCAAAAAGCACCACGCACAGGGTTTCGGGTGCAAAAGAACCGGTGCGCGTTGGCTAGGTGTCCTTCAGTATGGTGTCGGCGAGTATATAGGAGAGGTGGTCACGAGAAAGATTTCGCCGAAATATTTCTAAGTCCATCTTCTCCGGAGGTCGTGGCAAACGCGTAAGGGAGCGCGGCCTGAAAAACCCGAAAGATGACTCTATGGCCGGTCAAAAAGCACCACGCACAGGGTTTCGGGTGCAAAAGAACCGGTGCGCGTTGGCTAGGTGTCCTTCAGTAAGGTGTCGGCGAGTATATAGGAGAGGTGGTCACGAGAAAGATTTCGCCGAAATATTTCTAAGTCCATCTTCTCCGGAGGTCGTGGCAAACGCGTAAGGGAGCGCGGCCTGAAAAACCCGAAAGATGACTCTATGGCCGGTCAAAAAGCACCACGCACAGGGTTTCGGGTGCAAAAGAACCGGTGCGCGTTGGCTAGGTGTCCTTCAGTATGGTGTCGGCGAGTATATAGGAGAGGTGGTCACGAGAAAGATTTCGCCGAAATATTTCTAAGTCCATCTTCTCCGGAGGTCGTGGCAAACGCGTAAGGGAGCGCGGCCTGAAAAACCCGAAAGATGACTCTATGGCCGGTCAAAAAGCACCACGCACAGGGTTTCGGGTGCAAAAGAACCGGTGCGCGTTGGCTAGGTGTCCTTCAGTAAGGTGTCGGCGAGTATATAGGAGAGGTGGTCACGAGAAAGATTTCGCCGAAATATTTCTAAGTCCATCTTCTCCGGAGGTCGTGGCAAACGCGTAAGGGAGCGCGGCCTGAAAAACCCGAAAGATGACTCTATGGCCGGTCAAAAAGCACCACGCACAGGGTTTCGGGTGCAAAAGAACCGGTGCGCGTTGGCTAGGTGTCCTTCAGTAAGGTGTCGGCGAGTATATAGGAGAGGTGGTCACGAGAAAGATTTCGCCGAAATATTTCTAAGTCCATCTTCTCCGGAGGTCGTGGCAAACGCGTAAGGGAGCGCGGCCTGAAAAACCCGAAAGATGACTCTATGGCCGGTCAAAAAGCACCACGCACAGGGTTTCGGGTGCAAAAGAACCGGTGCGCGTTGGCTAGGTGTCCTTCGGTATGGTGTCGGCGAGTATATAGGAGAGAGCGTGTAAAAACGGTTCGCGCGGAGCCCCCGTCCGCGCCCCCCGCTACCCCGAAGACCAGGGGTTAACGGCAGGGGTAAAAATGTCGACCTTCTCCCGAGGCCGACGGCGACCGGTATCGAGAGCGTTCCCGGGCCCGGCGGAGCCCTCAATCCGCGTCCCCCCGCTACCCCGAAGACCCGCGGGTTAATGGCAAGGGGTTAAACTTCGGTTCCCGTCAGGGGACCGTCGGGCTAAAACGACTGGCGAATATACGGGCGAAGTGGTCCTTAGG
>JAWHQN010000035.1:52500-62500 GCA_033220385.1 Triplophysa yarkandensis
CGTAAGCGGCAGTCGCTTCTTGCGCGGGCGGTCTA
Source organism: Triplophysa yarkandensis (assembly GCA_033220385.1). Lineage (NCBI taxonomy): Eukaryota > Metazoa > Chordata > Actinopteri > Cypriniformes > Nemacheilidae > Triplophysa > Triplophysa yarkandensis. Next base: position 52,536 of record JAWHQN010000035.1, read on the forward strand.
AAATCGCCGCGAGGTCGGATATCTTCGAGCTTCGCACCTAGGGCGGAGCCGCTCGGGATCTTTCCAACGCCGCGTAGCGCGCGTCTCTGCGCGGCTGCCATCCGGAGTTATTCCCGGGAAACCGCTCGACCGTCAGGGCGCGCTGTCTCCGCGGGGAAAGGGGTCACGTACCGCAGGCCAGCGTCTGCGGAAAGCCCCGGAGGAGACCTTTCCGACGAGGTCAGGCTCGAGCCGGCGTCCGCCCCGGGCGTCGAGTTATCGGGCCGAGAGTCCTCGCGGGACGCGCCATTATAACATAGGCTTTTGACCTCCGTCGGAGCGTCAGGCGGGCTTTCGGCGGTCTATCTCCGGCTCCCCGGGTCGCAGAGAGTCGCGGCACGGCTCGTTCGAAAGGCCCGGCTCTCTTCTTTCCATAGACACCGGCCACGAGCCTCTATCTACCCGGGTGCCCGAGCTGCGCCTCGGGGAAGGAGCGTTAGCGGTAGACGCGTTTTGCGCGGGCCGTCCCGAGGAGACCCTCGGTCGGACGTCCGCCAGCTTTCGTCCTAAGGCGAGGACGTCCACGAGCTTTCCAACGCCGGGTAGCGCGCGTCTCTGCGCCGCCGCGTTCCGGAGTTATTCCCGCGCGACCGTTCGACCGTCAGGGCGCGCTATCTCCGCGGGGAAAGAGAGCACACGCGGCGGGCTGGTATCTGCGGAAAGCCCCGGCGGAGACCTTTCCGACGAGTCCGGGCTCGGGCCCGCGGCCGCCCCGGGCGTCGAGTTATCGGGCCTAGAGTCCTCGGGGGACGCGCCATTACAACATAGGCTTTTGACCTCCGTCGGAGCGTCAGGCGGGCTTTCGGCGGTCTATCTCCGGCTCCCTGGGTCGCAGCGAGTCGTGGCACGGCTCGTTGGAAAGCTCCGGATCTCCCCTTTCCGGGGACGCCCGCCTCGAGTCTCTGGCCGCCCGGGCGGCGGAGCTGCGCCTCGGGGAAGGAGCGTAAGCGGCAGTCGCTTCTTGCGCGGGCGGTTTAAAATCGCCCCGAGGTCGGACGTCTTCGAGCTTTACACCTAAGCTGGAGCCGCTCGGGACCTTTCCAACGCCGCGTAGCGCGCGTCTCTGCGCGGCTGCCATCCGGAGTTATTCCCGGGAAACCGCTCGACCGTCAGGGCGCGCTATCTCCGCGGGGAAAGAGAGCACACGCGGCGGGCCGGTATCTGCGGAAAGCCCCGGCGGAGACCTTTCCGACGAATCCGGGCTCGGGCCCGTGGCCGCCCCGGGCGTCGAGTTATCGGGCCTAGAGTCCTCGGGGGACGCGCCATTACAACATAGGCTTTTGACCTCCGTCGGAGCGTCAGGCGGGCTTTCGGCGGCCTATCTCCGGCTCCCTGGATCGCAGAGAGTCGCGGCACGGCTCGTTCGAAAGGCCCGGCTCTCTTCTTTCCATAGACACCGGCCACGAGCCTCTATCTACCCGGGTGCCCGAGCTGCGCCTCGGGGAAGGAGCGTTAGCGGTAGACGCATTTTGCGCGGGCCGTCCCGAGGAGACCCTCGGTCGGACATCCGCCAGCTTTCGTCCTAAGGCGAGGACGTCCACGAGCTTTCCAACGCCGGGTAGCGCGCGTCTCTGCGCCGCCGCGTTCCGGAGTTATTCCCGCGCGACCCTTCGACCGTCAGGGCGCGCTATCTCCGCGGGGAAAGAGAGCACACACGGCGGGCTGGTATCTGCGGAAAGCCCCGGCGGAGACCTTTCCGACGAGTCCGGGCTCGGGCCCGTGGCCGCCCCGGGCGTCGAGTTATCGGGCCTAGAGTCCTCGGGGGACGCGCCATTACAACATAGGCTTTTGACCTCCGCCGGAGCGTCAGGCGGGCTTTCGGCGGCCTATCTCCGGCTCCCCGGGTCGCAGCGAGTCGTGGCACGGCTCGTTGGAAAGCTCCGGATCTCCCCTTTCCGGCGAGACCGGCCACGAGTCCGTGGCCGCCCGGGTCGCGGAGCCGCGGCTCGGGACAAGAGCGTTAGCGGCGGTCGCTTTTTGCACGTTCCGTCCCGGGGAGCCCCGGGGGTCGTTGACGAAAACTCTTGGCCGGAAACGCGGGGCTCTCTCGGCTCTTCCGAGCGCGCCCGAGCACGGGTCTCTGCGACGCTGCCCGCCGGAGCTATTCGGGCGCAACCACCAGGCGAGCCCGTGCGATTTCGCGGCGGGAATAACGGGCACGCACGCGGGGACAGCGTCAGCCGACAGACCGGGCGGAGATCTTTCCAACGACGCCAGGCTCGAGTCTCCAGCCCCTCCGGAGCCGGAGTTATCGACCGACAAAGTCCCGGTTTCGGGCGGGGAAAGGCGCACTTTTACCCGGCTAGGTTAATAGGGAGCATACGGTAAAAGACCCGTGCCGGCTGTCGTCTCGTGCGGCGGGCTCGCGGCGGCCTATCTCCGGCTCCCCGGGTCGCAGCGAGTCGTGGCACGGCTCGTCGGAAAGCTCCGGATCTCCCCTTTCCGGCGGGACCGGCCACGAGTCTCTGGCCGCCCGGGCGGCGGAGCCGCGCCTCGGGGAAGGAGCGTTAGCGGCGGTCGCTTTTTGCACGTTCCGTCCCGGGGAGCCCCGGGGGTCGTTAACGAAAACTCTTCGCCGGAAACGCGGGGCTCTCTCGGCTCTTCCGAGCGCGCCCGAGCACGGGTCTCTGCGACGCTGCCCGCCGGAGCTATTCGGGCGCAACCACCAGGCGAGCCCGTGCGATTTCTCGGCGGGAGTAACAGACACCCGCGCGGGGACGGCGTCAGCCGACAGACCGGGCGGAGATCTTTCCAACGACGCCAGGCTCGAGTCTCCAGCCCCTCCGGAGCCGGAGTTATCGACCGACAAAGTCCCGGTTTCGGGCGGGGAAAGGCGCACTTTTACCCGGCTAGGTTAATAGGGAGCATACGGTAAAAGACCCGTGCCGGCTGTCGTCTCGTGCGGCGGGCTCGCGGCGGCCTATCTCCGGCTCCCCGGGTCGCAGCGAGTCGTGGCACGGCTCTTTCGAAAGGTCTGGATCTCCTCTTTCCAGAGAGACCGGTCTCGAGTCCGTGGCCGCCCGCGTCGCGGAGCTGCGCCTCGGGGAAGGAGCGTTAGCGGCGGTCGCTTCTTGCGCGGGCGGTCTAAAATCGCACCGAGGTCGGACGTCTTCGAGCTTCACACCTAAGGCGGAGCCGCTCGGGATCTTTCCAACGCCGCGCAGCGCGCGTCTCTGCGCGGCCGCGTTCCGGAGTTATTCCCGGGAAACCGCTCGACCGTCAGGGCGCGCTATCTCCGCGGGGAAAGAGAGCACACGCGGCGGGCCGGTATCTGCGGAAAGCCCCGGCGGAGACCTTTCCGACGAGTCCGGGCTCGGGCCCGTGGCCGCCCCGGGCGTCGAGTTATCGGGCCTAGAGTCCTCGGGGGACGCGCCATTACGACATAGGCTTTTGACCTCCGTCGGAGCGTCAGGCGGGCTTTCGGCGGCCTATCTCCGGCTCCCCGGGTCGCAGCGAGTCGTGGCACGGCTCGTTGGAAAGCTCCGGATCTCCCCTTTCCGGGGACGCCCGCCTCGAGTCTCTGGCCGCCCGGGCGGCGGAGCCGCGGCTCGGGATAGGAGCGTTAGCGGCGGTCGCTTTTTGCGCGGTCCGTCTTAAATCGCCCCGGGGTCGGACGCCGTCGTGCCGGGTACCGTCGGACAGCTCCGGCCCGGCGCTTTCCGACGGGCCGCGCCGCGAGTCTCTGCGACCCCGCGCCCCGGAGCTATTCGGGGAAAACCGTCGGGCCGTTCGGGGGCGCTATCTCCGCGGGACGTCGCGCCTCGCCCTCGGGACCGGGATCCGTCGAAAGCCGTTTCGGAGACCTTTCCAACGGCGCCGGGCTCGAAGCTCCACGACTCCCAGGGCCGGAGATATCTTCGATCGAAAACCGGCGGATCGGGTCCGGCGGAAAAACCTAAGTCCCTCGGGGTTGACCAGTTGTTAGAAAAAAATAGCGTTCAAAACCTAAGTCCGTCGTCTCTGGAAGTCGCGGCAAACGCGAAGGGGAAAACGGTCCCGTAAGGCCGACGGATGACGTTCCGGTCGGCCGGAAAGCACGGCGGAGAGGGTTTCGAGTGCAAAAGAACCGGTGCGCGTTCGCTAGGTGTCCCGCGGTAAGGTGTCGGCGGGTATATAGGAGAGGTGCTCTTGAGAAACGTTTCAATGAAATATTTCTAAGTCCGAGAGTTCATTGAAATGTTTCTAAGTCGATCTCCGGAGGTCGCGTCGACCTCACCCACCCGGCCGACAGACGACACTCCGGTCGGCCGGTTGTCAGCGCGAACGGCCTCTCTCTCCACGAGAACCAGAAGGAGATGTGAAATATCTCTAAGTCGATCTCCAGAGGTCGCGGCGGGGCGCGCGGCCTCTTTAATCCGAAAGATGACACTCCGGTCGGCCGGTTGTCAGCGCGAACGGCCTCTCTCTCCACGAGAACCAGGAGGAGATGTGAAATATCTCTAAGTCGATCTCCAGAGGTCGCGGCGGGGCGCGCGGCCTCTTTAATCCGAAAGATGACACTCCGGTCGGCCGGTTGTCAGCGCGAACGGCCTCTCTCTCCACGAGAACCAGAAGGAGATGTGAAATATCTCTAAGTCGATCTCCAGAGGTCGCGGCGGGGCGCGCGGCCTCTTTAATCCGAAAGATGACACTCCGGTCGGCCGGTTGTCAGCGCGAACGGCCTCTCTCTCCACGAGAACCAGGAGGAGATGTGAAATATCTCTAAGTCGATCTCCAGAGGTCGCGGCGGGGCGCGCGGCCTCTTTAATCCGAAAGATGACACTCCGGTCGGCCGGTTGTCAGCGCGAACGGCCTCTCTCTCCACGAGAACCAGAAGGAGATGTGAAATATCTCTAAGTCGATCTCCAGAGGTCGCGGCGGGGCGCGCGGCCTCTTTAATCCGAAAGATGACACTCCGGTCGGCCGGTTGTCAGCGCGAACGGCCTCTCTCTCCACGAGAACCAGGAGGAGATGTGAAATATCTCTAAGTCGATCTCCAGAGGTCGCGGCGGGGCGCGCGGCCTCTTTAATCCGAAAGATGACACTCCGGTCGGCCGGTTGTCAGCACGAACGGCCTCTCTCTCCACGAGAACCAGAAGGAGATGTGAAATATCTCTAAGTCCATAATCTCTGGAAGTCGAGGCAGAATCGAAGGGGAGCACGGCCCCGAAAGGCCGACAGATAGCACTCTGGTCGGTCGTTAAGCACCATGGACAGGGTTTTGGGTGCAAAAGAACCGGTGCGCGTTCGCTAGGTGTCCCTTAGTAAGGTGTCGGCGAGTATATGAGAGGGATGGTCTCGAGAAAGGTTTCAATGAAATATTTCTAAGTCCAAGAGTTCATCGAAATGTTTCTAAGTCCATCTCCAGAGGTCGTGGCGGGGCACGCGTCCTCATCAACCCGAAAGACGATACCCAGGTCGGCCGGTTGTCAGCACAAACAGCCTCTCTCTCCGTGAGAACCAGGAGATGACGTGAAATATTTCTAAGTCGATCTCCAGAGGACGTGGCGGGGCGCGCGTCCTCATCAACCCGAAAGACGATACCCAGGTCGGCCGGTTGTCAGCACAAACAGCCTCTCTCTCCGTGAGAACCAGGAGATGACGTGAAATATTTCTAAGTCGATCTCCAGAGGACGTGGCGGGGCGCGCGTCCTCATCAACCCGAAAGACGATACCCAGGTCGGACGGTTGTCAGCACAAACAGCCTCTCTCTCCGTGAGAACCAGGAGATGACGTGAAATATTTCTAAGTCGATCTCCAGAGGACGTGGCGGGGCGCGCGTCCTCATCAACCCGAAAGACGATACCCAGGTCGGACGGTTGTCAGCACAAACAGCCTCTCTCTCCACGAGAACCAGGAGATGACGTGAAATATTTCTAAGTCCATAATCTCTGGAAGTCGTGGCGAAATCAAAGCGGAGAACGGCCACAAAAAGCCGACAGATAGCACTCTGGTCGGTCAATAAGCACCATGGACAGCGTTTTCGATGCAAAAGGACCGGTGCGCGTTCGCTAGGTGTCCCTTAGTAAGGTGTCGGCGAGTATATGAGAGGGATGGTCTCGAGAAAGGTTTCAATGAAATATTTCTAAGTCCAAGAGTTCATTGAAATGTTTCTAAGTCCATCTCCAGAGGTCGTGGCGGGGAGCGCGGCTTCTGTATCCCGAAAGATGGTGTCCTGGTCGGCCGGTTGTCAGCACAAACAGCCTCTCTCTCCGTGAGAACCAGGAGATGACGTGAAATATTTCAAAGTCGATCTCCAGAGGACGTGGCGGGGCGCGCGTCCTCATCAACCCGAAAGACGATACCCAGGTCGGCCGGTTGTCAGCACAAACAGCCTCTCTCTCCGTGAGAACCAGAAGGAGATGTGAAATATCTCTAAGTCGATCTCCAGAGGACGCGGCGGGGTGCGCGGCCTCTTTAATCCGAAAGATGACACTCCGGTCGGCCGGTTGTCAGCACGAACGGCCTCTCTCTCCGCGAGAACCAGGAGGAGATGTGAAATATCTCTAAGTCCATAATCTCTGGAAGTCGAGGCAGAATCGAAGGGGAGCACGGCCCCGAAAGGCCGACAGATAGCACTCTGGTCGGTCGTTAAGCACCATGGACAGGGTTTTGGGTGCAAAAGAACCGGTGCGCGTTCGCTAGGTGTCCCTTAGTAAGGTGTCGGCGAGTATATGAGAGGGATGGTCTCGAGAAAGGTTTCAATGAAATATTTCTAAGTCCAAGAGTTCATTGAAATGTTTCTAAGTCCATCTCCAGAGGTCGTGGCGGGGAGCGCGGCTTCTGTATCCCGAAAGATGGTGTCCTGGTCGGCCGGTTGTCAGCACAAACAGCCTCTCTCTCCGTGAGAACCAGGAGATGACGTGAAATATTTCTAAGTCGATCTCCAGAGGACGTGGCGGGGCGCGCGTCCTCATCAACCCGAAAGACGATACCCAGGTCGGACGGTTGTCAGCACAAACAGCCTCTCTCTCCGTGAGAACCAGGAGATGACGTGAAATATTTCTAAGTCGATCTCCAGAGGACGTGGCGGGGCGCGCGTCCTCATCAACCCGAAAGACGATACCCAGGTCGGACGGTTGTCAGCACAAACAGCCTCTCTCTCCGTGAGAACCAGGAGATGACGTGAAATATTTCTAAGTCGATCTCCAGAGGACGTGGCGGGGCGCGCGTCCTCATCAACCCGAAAGACGATACCCAGGTCGGACGGTTGTCAGCACAAACAGCCTCTCTCTCCGTGAGAACCAGGAGATGACGTGAAATATTTCTAAGTCGATCTCCAGAGGACGTGGCGGGGCGCGCGTCCTCACCGAGCCGAAAGATGACACTCCTGTCGGCCGGTAGTCAGCACCAACAGCCTCTCTCTCCATAAGAACCAGAGGGACATGCGAAATATTTCCAAGTCCATAATCTCTGGAAGTCGTGGCAGAATCGAAGGGGAGCACGGCCCCGAAAGGCCGACAGATAGCACTCTGGTCGGTCGTTAAGCACCATGGACAGGGTTTTGGGTGCAAAAGAACCGGTGCGCGTTCGCTAGGTGTCCCTCAGTAAGGTGTCGGCGAGTATATGAGAGAGATGGTCTCGAGAAACGTTTCAGTGAAATATTTCTAAGTCCAAGAGTCATTGAAATGTTTCTAAGTCCATCTCCAGAGGCCGCGGCGGGGAGCGCGGCTTCTGTATCCCGAAAGATGGTGTCCTGGTCGGCCGGTTGTCAGCGCAAATAGCCTCTCTCTCACTCGAGAACCAGAGGGACAGGCGAAATATTTCTAAGTCCATAATCTCTGGAAGTCGAGGCAAAATCGAAGGGGAGCACGGCCCCGAAAGGCCGACAGATAGCACTCTGGTCGGTCGTTAAGCACCACGGACAGGGTTTTGGGTGCAAAAGAACCGGTGCGCGTTCGCTAGGTGTCCCTCAGTAAGGTGTCGGCGAGTATATGAGAGAGATGGTCTCGAGAAACGTTTCAGTGAAATATTTCTAAGTCCAAGAGTCATTGAAATGTTTCTAAGTCCATCTCCAGAGGCCGCGGCGGGGAGCGCGGCTTGTGTATCCCGAAAGATGGTGTCCTGGTCGGCCGGTTGTCAGCGCAAACAGCCTCTCTCTCACTCGAGAACCAGAGGGACAGGCGAAATATTTCTAAGTCCATAATCTCTGGAAGTCGAGGCAAAATCGAAGGGGAGCACGGCCCCGAAAGGCCGACAGATAGCACTCTGGTCGGTCGTTAAGCACCACGGACAGGGTTTTGGGTGCAAAAGAACCGGTGCGCGTTCGCTAGGTGTCCTTCAGTAAGGTGTCGGCGAGTATATAGGAGAGGTGGTCACGAGAAAGATTTCACTGAAATATTCCTAAGTCCAAGAGTCATTGAAATGTTTCTAAGTCCATCTCCAGAGGCCGCGGCGGGGAGCGCGGCTTCTGTATCCCGAAAGATGGTGTCCTGGTCGGCCGGTTGTCAGCGCAAACAGCCTCTCTCTCCACGAGAACCAGAGGGACATGCGAAATATTTCTAAGTCCATAATCTCTGGAAGTCGAGGCAAAATCGAAGGGGAGCACGGCCCCGAAAGGCCGACGGATAGCACTCTGGTCGGTCAATAAGCACCACGGACAGGGTTTTGGGTGCAAAAGAACCGGTGCGCGTTCGCTAGGTGTCCTTCAGTAAGGTGTCGGCGAGTATATAGGAGAGGTGGTCACGAGAAAGATTTCGCTGAAATATTTCTAAGTCCATCTTCTCCGGAGGTCGTGGCAAACGCGTAAGGGAGCGCGGCCTGAAAAACCCGAAAGATGACTCTATGGCCGGTCAAAAAGCACCACGCACAGGGTTTCGGGTGCAAAAGAACCGGTGCGCGTTGGCTAGGTGTCCTTCAGTATGGTGTCGGCGAGTATATAGGAGAGGTGGTCACGAGAAAGATTTCGCCGAAATATTTCTAAGTCCATCTTCTCCGGAGGTCGTGGCAAACGCGTAAGGGAGCGCGGCCTGAAAAACCCGAAAGATGACTCTATGGCCGGTCAAAAAGCACCACGCACAGGGTTTCGGGTGCAAAAGAACCGGTGCGCGTTGGCTAGGTGTCCTTCAGTAAGGTGTCGGCGAGTATATAGGAGAGGTGGTCACGAGAAAGATTTCGCCGAAATATTTCTAAGTCCATCTTCTCCGGAGGTCGTGGCAAACGCGTAAGGGAGCGCGGCCTGAAAAACCCGAAAGATGACTCTATGGCCGGTCAAAAAGCACCACGCACAGGGTTTCGGGTGCAAAAGAACCGGTGCGCGTTGGCTAGGTGTCCTTCAGTATGGTGTCGGCGAGTATATAGGAGAGGTGGTCACGAGAAAGATTTCGCCGAAATATTTCTAAGTCCATCTTCTCCGGAGGTCGTGGCAAACGCGTAAGGGAGCGCGGCCTGAAAAACCCGAAAGATGACTCTATGGCCGGTCAAAAAGCACCACGCACAGGGTTTCGGGTGCAAAAGAACCGGTGCGCGTTGGCTAGGTGTCCTTCAGTAAGGTGTCGGCGAGTATATAGGAGAGGTGGTCACGAGAAAGATTTCGCCGAAATATTTCTAAGTCCATCTTCTCCGGAGGTCGTGGCAAACGCGTAAGGGAGCGCGGCCTGAAAAACCCGAAAGATGACTCTATGGCCGGTCAAAAAGCACCACGCACAGGGTTTCGGGTGCAAAAGAACCGGTGCGCGTTGGCTAGGTGTCCTTCAGTAAGGTGTCGGCGAGTATATAGGAGAGGTGGTCACGAGAAAGATTTCGCCGAAATATTTCTAAGTCCATCTTCTCCGGAGGTCGTGGCAAACGCGTAAGGGAGCGCGGCCTGAAAAACCCGAAAGATGACTCTATGGCCGGTCAAAAAGCACCACGCACAGGGTTTCGGGTGCAAAAGAACCGGTGCGCGTTGGCTAGGTGTCCTTCGGTATGGTGTCGGCGAGTATATAGGAGAGAGCGTGTAAAAACGG
>JAWHQN010000036.1:0-20000 GCA_033220385.1 Triplophysa yarkandensis
GCCGAGGAGGAGATCACCGCTCTCAGAGTGAGACACACATCCTCTTAAATATGTTTAAGAGTAATATTTTATCAAACACAATGTGAAAAAGCACCGTCAAGTTTCTTACCTAAATTACTTTAGAGATAAAATTGTGTTTGTTCAGGCTCACAGAGACGAGATTCAACGCAAGTTTGATGCCCTTAGAGATAGCTGTTCGGTAAGATCCACAAACCTCTTCACTAGCAATGTTTTTACCTTTGGGTTCAAAAGAATTACAGCGCAGCACTACCTATGCATAATTTTAACCTCGGTGGCTGTGAGACGATTCTTCAGGGATCAGAGCTTAAAGAAGAAAGTATTGATCTGATAAGGAAAAGATCTGAAAAGGTCTTCTCTTGCTTTGCTGGACTTCAGCCCAAGTCACACAGAGAATCAATACACTCAGAAGAATCGACCCGTCCGCTGTAGCAGGTCCTTAATGTCTCTCTTCCTAAACCACAGACCCTGGATCAGTCTGACCTGGTGTATTATGGAATCTGATTTTTATTTGATATACTTTTGCAATTATTTACATCCCTTGTTATGTAATTCTGTTTCATTAAATTTTGTAAATGCAAACCATAGAAATAAATAAATGCGTTTATGTGCTGGCCGTCAACAACAGCAAACATTCATGCTGGCATTGTGATTGTCGTCATAGAAACAATTATAATGAGCTCAATACTTGGCTACAGCATTCTCTGAGCCTATCAGGTAAAGCCCTGTACACCATGTGACCAACTGCAGTAGAGCTGCAGGGAAATAACGTCATGTGAAAGCTGATTGGCCGAAAGAGTTTAACCTCTTGCCAATGAACGATGATGCCAAAGTCTGTTCATTCCTTGAAAACCTTATAATGAACATCTATATCCCATCTGAATATACCTATTTTCACAACTTTTATTAAAATTATCACTTTCATATGTTGAGTGATTTACACATAATTAATATTGATGGAAACATATCAATAATGATGTCAGGTGATCACCGACCTGGAGGAGCAGTTGACCCAGCTGACCCAAGAGAACGCTGAGCTGAACCGACAGAACTTCTACCTGTCCAAACAGCTGGATGAGATGACGGTGGAGAGCGAGGAACGGCTGCAGCTCAATCAGGACGTGGACCGTCTGCGCCGTGAGGTCGCCGACAGAGAGATGCATCTCAATAACCAGAAACAGGTATATGAACACACACATGCTGGGATGTACTGAAGTGGACAACATTTTAATCCACACATACTTTGTGTGGATCTGTAACAGAACATCGAGACTCTGAAGACCACATGCAGTATGCTAGAGGAGCAGGTGGTGGAGCTGGAGACCCTGAACGATGAACTCTTGGAGAAAGAGAGACAATGGGAGAACTGGAGATCTGCTCTGGAGGATGAAAAAAATCAAGCTGAGCGCAGAACTCGAGACCTCCAGAGGCTGCTGGACAATGAGAAGCAGAACCGGTGAGAGATAAGGATCCACAATTCGAGTGAAAGTGAGAAACACCATTACATCACACCTGACCATCAAAAATTATGTATTGTTCTGCAGGTTGCGTGCAGATCAGCGCAGCACTGAATCTCGACAGGCGGTGGAACTGGCTGTGAGGGAGCACAAGGCTGAAATTGTGGCTTTACAACAGGCTCTGAAAGAACAGAGACTTAAAGCTGAGAGCTTGTCTGATACTGTGAGTCACAAGTCCTGATTTGACTCGGTTCTCATTTTAATATTCATTTCAAGCTGTGATGAACTGATCCGTTCTGATGGACGGTAATGAAGGAAGAGACCAGTCAGACCAATCTTCATGAAAAACAAAACTTTGATCTCTCTCTTGTGTTTGAGTCTTATTGAGTTGTGTTGATGATTTCAGCTGAATGATCTAGAGAAGAAGCATGCCATGCTGGAGATGAACGCAAGGAGTCTTCAGCAAAAACTAGAGACAGAGAGAGAACTTAAACAAAGACTCATGGAGGAGGTGGGATGCACACTAACACTCAGTGAAACCTATTTGTGTTTTCTATCACATAAAGTCTCTTGTTACTGTCAATCCCACAATCCATCTCTCAAGTGTGACAGAATCGACGGATATGCTCACTGCCTCTCAGACCGACTTACAGACAGGTGTGTGTTTATTTGATTGATAATGTTTGTGTGTTTGTGACTTTGTCAGCAAGGGAAACTTCAACAGCAGATGGATCTACAGAAGACGCACATCTTCAGACTGACACAGGGTCTTCAGGACGCATTAGACCAGACTGACCTGCTGAAAACTGAGAGAACTGATCTTGAGTACCAACTGGAGAACATACAGGTACACACACACACACACACACACACACACACACACACACACACACACACACACACACACACACACAATGACTGAAGGGTTCTTAAATAAGACACCTTACCCCTGTTTACTCAGCAGTGATAGATGTCCACTGCATAATACTGTAAGTCACATGTGATAAAAGCGTCTGCCAAATGAATAAGTGTAAATGTAAATCTTCGGTCTGACATTAAATATTAAATAAACATTCAAGTAAATAGGGTCCTTTTTGGTTTGATGTATTTTTTTGATGATCATATAAGTAGGCATTTGGGGATGGTTAAGCTCACATTGTCCTTTATGGAAGATGCAACATAATTTGCAGTCAATACATTTTATGTTTTGTGTTTGTTTGGGTCAAAACCAGGATTTTTGTGTTATAAAAAATAAACAGCTATGTTAATTATGTAAGCTACAGGAACACTGCCCGTCAGTCAAAAGTGATGTCAGAATGCTGTAACTTCCCTCTTCAGGCCGTGTACTCTCATGAAAAAGTAAAAATGGAAGGAACCATCTCGCAGCAAACCAAACTTATTGACTTTCTACAGGCCAAGATGGACCAGCCCGCAAAAAAGAAGAAGGTGAGAGAGATCTTTATAACATGCCTAGACTAATGCAGTTTATTCTTTGGATGTGAATTAAATGTAGAGCTTGTGTTTTAAAATATTTCTAATTAAAAGGAAAACACATTTTTTTTTATTTTAATAAAATCTTGTGTTTATTCGTAGTACAGATAACTATAGTAATGGGATGTATAGAAGGGTAGATCAGTATTTTTTGTGTTAATTGTGTTTCATCACATGATAAAGTGCTGCAGGATGATCGAGTTGTTGTGTATTCTATACTCGGGTCACAGGGAATATTCGGCCGTCGGCGAGAGGAGGTGGGAGTCACAGCTAACGGAGCCACAGCAGCTGCAGCAGCAGCAGTGGCAGCGTCTCAGCCCACCGTACCTTTACAGTACAGTGACATGAAGTCAGCGCTTGAGAAGGAGAGGGCTCGATGCTCAGAGCTGGAGGAAGCCCTGCAGAAGATGAGAATCGAGCTGCGTACTCTTCGAGAAGAGGGTGAAAAAAACAAACCTTTTCAATTAAACATTTAGTTTTCTGTTTGGTGTACATTTGATTTTTTTAAGTTTTAGAAGATTTGGTGTGATTAAGTTGTAGCTAATTTCTCTGTCTCTCTATCAGCGGCTCATTTTAAAGCTCAGGAACATGTGCCACAGTCCGTGCCCGCAGCCCGCCAGCAGATCCTTATGTCGGCTATTGTAAAATCTCCAGAGCGACAGCCCAATCCCAGCAGCCTTCTAAATCCCTCGAGCTCAGCCCGACGCAAAGAGACCTCCACACCTGAGGGTCAGTTCCGTAACTATCGGACAACATTACAGACACATTTATTATTATTTAAGAGGTTTGATATAATGAGTACATAACTTGTTTCTTATTGGAATAATTCTCCAACAAGAATAGTGAAACTTAACCCTTACTTTATTTTACTTTAATTAGAATGTCTTAACCTTTTTATTTGATGATAAATATGTCTCAGATTTTAAATAAAAGATATTTGTTACTTCTTGTTCTAATTTCTTCTTTTGTTAACCTCATTTGTAAGTTTGGATAAAGCATCAGCTAAATGACTAAATGTAATGTAATGTCATTATTATTTCTGAGATTTTTCCCTTGGTTTGTTATGTTCTGAGTATCTCAGTGTGTGAGTGTGTGTTTGTGTCTTAATGTGTTGGTCCTTCAATCTTTCTCTCACTGCTCAGTCACACCTGAGTGCTTTTTCTCTTGTATTCTTTCCAGAGAAGAGGAGAGTCACGTTTGAAAGTAAGTTACACATCAACGTCTCGCTCCTCTTTCTCATCTGAGATCAGTTTAAATACTCTTACTGACGGAATTTATAGCTGGAATTGTGATGTTTACACAGTCCTCTCTAAAAAAAAATCACAAACACTATAAAACAAGACTGGAGAAGTTCTGTTACCCTGAATCTCTCCTCAAACTGACGAGAACATTTCTCTAGGAGCAAACCATCAATGCAAAGTAAAACAGTTTGACACATCACACATGTGTTTGTTTTTTTAATATTTTGAATGCATGAGATTCATAGCTCACAACAACATGAAGCCATCAATCATTCCCTTCTCTCCCTCTCTCTATCTCTCTCTTTCTCTCTCAATCCCATTTTATCCAGCATGTGGTTTCACCGTAGTGGCTTTCACAAGAGAATTGACAAACTCTTTTCTTGCTTGCATGTTTTTCTTTCGGTAGTGTTTCTCTCAGCTGCTCAGCTTTTTTGTTTGCTGAGATAAAGATGGACATGCAAACATGTTTCTTCTGGAAGTGAATGAACTTTTAGATTTCAGAGGCCTGGAAATAAGTCTGCTCCATGTTCTCTCATTGAGAAAAAATGTTTTGTGTGTGTGTGTGTGTGTGTGGTTGTCTAGAGTACGGACGGCGTGTAAAGGAGCGGATGCATCATAACATTCCTCATCGCTTCACGGTGGGATTGAATATGAGAGCGGCAAAGTGTGCTGTCTGTCTGGATACTGTACACTTTGGTCGACAAGCTGCCACCTGCCTGGGTATATGCGCGCACCACACACACACACACACGCGTTCATCACACATTCATCACATACATACTTTACACACAAAAACACACAAACACTTATCAGAAATATAAATAATTTGTATTTCTCTTGTGTCACAGATCTCTTCTCTATCTTTTTCAGAATGTCGTACTCTCTGTCACCCCAAGTGTTCTCCGTGTCTCCCCGCGACCTGCGGTCTTCCAGCTGAGTATGCCACACACTTCACAGAAGCTCTGTGTCGAGATAAGAGCAGCTCGCCCGCTCTACAGGTGAAAGAAGCGTCAGGTCATGTGCGTCTGGAGGGCTGGATGAAGCAGCCCAGGTGAGTCCTAATACAGCTCATACAGGACATGACTGTGTTTATAAAAATCTGCATGTAAAGTTTATTTGTTGTGTGTTTGCAGGAATGGGAAACGAGGGCAGCAGGGCTGGGAGAGGAAATATGTGGTGCTGGACGGAACTAAAGTATCGATTTATGAGTCTGAACCCACAGAAGGTGTGTGTGTGTGTGTGTGTGTGTGTGTGTGTGTGTGTGTGTGTGTGTGTGTGTGTGTGTGTGTGTGTGTGTGTGTGTGTGTGTGTGTGTGTGTGTGTGTGTGTGTGTGTGTGTGTGTGTGTGTGTGTGTGTGTGTGTGTGTGTGTGTGTGTGTGTGTGTGTGTGTGTGTGTGTGTGTGTGTGTGTGTGTGTGTGTGATGCTTTGCTTGACTGTGATGTGATTAATGTTTCGTGTTGTGTTGTTTAGACTCTGTCAAGCCACTGGAGGAGTTTGAGTTGTGTTTGCCAGATGGTGACGTGACAGTACACGGAGCAGTTGGTGCTTCTGAGCTAATCAACACGGCTAAATCAGGTCAAGACACACACATCATGTTCATGTTTACTTGTGGTTCTAATATTTGACACTACAGTTTTTCTTTTCCATAATCCGAGACTTGTTAAGTGTCTTCTGTTTGTTTTACATGTACATGTGTTTGATGTGCAGATATCCCATACGTACTGAAACTGGAGTCTCATCCTCACACCACCTGTTGGCCCGGTCAGTCTCTGTACTTTATGGCTCCTAGTTTTCCAGATAAGCAGCGTTGGGTGGCTGTTCTGGAGTCAGTTGTCGCAGGCAGCAGGGGATCCCGTGAGAAAACAGAAACAGACGCTGTGAGTGAATTTTTTTTAGGGGTGTGATTGAGGATGTAGGTGTTAATGTGGATGTTTGATCACAGGAGGCCTGTGTGTTTGTGCGCGTGTGGTTCATGCGTTTTGGCGTGCGTGCGTTTGTGCGTGTGTAATAATCTGACGATACAGGTGTGTGTTGTGTTCTGAACACTGTAGGCAGGTGGTAAAAGACAGAAGAATCTTTCACCGATGGTTCAGGTAATGATGTCACAGGTGTGCTGATGTTTCATTTGGTCTGCTGCTTGAAACCTTTGCATTGCTCACAAAGAGAGAGAGCAACACACGTCATCCTTACTGTTGTATGTGTGAGTGTGTGAGCATGCAGATTTCTCTTCTGTCTGTTGTGCCTGTTGCTTGCATCATCATGAGTTCATCAGGTCATGAGGTCACACAGTGAATGTGAACATCAGACAGCGTTCAGTGTTTCTTGCTCTGATGTGTCAGGATTGTGAAAGTGAAATGAGAATCATTGACGTCATATTTAGAATCAGTGAATGACGCACTACAGGAAACACTGACAGAAACTCAAACTCTGCTGGCCATCTCATCTGGATGCACTCGCTTGTTAAATGTGCTTTGAAATTGTGAGGTGATGGATGTGTGTTTCATCTCTGTCTGTGATTCTCTGAGTACAGAAACTGTTGGGTAACTCTCTGCTGAAGTTAGAAGGAGATGACCGGCTGGATATCAACTGTACTTTACCCCTGACTGACCAGGTGCACTGCTGTACTACACACACAGACACACACACACACACACACACACAGACACACACACACACACACACACACAGACACAGACACACACACAGACACACACACAGACACACACACAGACACACGGAAATTAACTTAATGAAGCTAAACTAAAGAAAATTATGAGGTGCATATAAGGATATGTTATGAATATTATTTGGAAATACCAGTATTCAAATATAAATGTTTGTGTTATTTTTGTGTTCAGCAGTCATTCATCATCTAACAATTCTACAGCTGTGATATGTTGTGTGTTATAACTGTGTGTATGTGTTTTAGATTGTGTTGGTGGGCTCAGAGGAGGGTCTCTATGCGCTGAATGTTATTAAGAATTCTCTGACACACATCCCTGGACTGGACTCGGTATTTCAGATCCAGATTCTTAAAGAACTCGACAAACTGCTCATGATCACTGGTCAGTTCTGTTCGTCTGGTTCTCTCCCAATTTTTCTCCCAATCATTTTTTAAGTGTTTACTGGCATGACAAAATGTACATTTGTATTTCCAAAGCATTCGCTGCGGGCTGCGTACTAATAATTTATATATAATCAGCAAACATGAGAGATATTAATAAAGTAATAAAAGGTGTGCTGTGTGTAGTGCTGTCTCTCTGCAATGTTGTGTTGATGTGTGTGTGTGTGTGTGTGTGTGTGTGTGTGTGTGTGTGTGTGTGTGTGTGTGTGTGTGTGTGTGTGTGTGTATGTTTACTGTATGTTCAGGTGAGGAGCGTGCTCTATGTCTGGTGGATATTAAGCGAGTTAAACAGTCTTTGGCTCAGTCTCATCTGCCCGCTCAGCTGGATCTCAGCCCGTATATCTTTGAGGCAGTGAAGGGCTGCCATCTGTTTGCTTCTGGAAAGGTATTTACACCTCTGTTACATTATTATAAATCTGTGTTTATATCTTTAAATTAAAAGAATAAAGTGTACGTGTGTGTGTGTGTGTTTGTTTTAGATTGAAAACGGAATGTGTATTTGTGCTGCGATGCCGAATAAAATCACTATACTGCGCTACAATGACACACTCAACAAGTTCTGCATCAGAAAGGTGATGTACTGTATACACAACTTTGTGATGATTGGGTTTATGAAATGTTGTTGCTTTAACACAGATAGAAGTGTTTTCTGCATGTCAGTCATGTTGTGTCATGTGATTTCTGTCGGCAGGAGATTGAGACGTCTGAACCCTGCAGCTGTATTCACTTCACCGGTTACAGCATCATCATCGGCACAAATAAATTCTATGAAATTGAGATGAAACAGTATGTGCTTGAAGGTGAGAAGATGTCACACTACACAAATAAAAACATCCCAACAGTGCACAATGGACTTTGTTAATGAAAATTCATCTGCATGTTTTCAGAGTTTCTGGACAAGAATGATGTGACGTTGGCCTCGGCAGTGTTCGCCGCCTCCTCTCATAGTTTCCCCATCTCCATCATTCAGGTGTCCAGCTCTCCACAGAAAGTCGAGTATCTGCTCTGTTTTCACGGTGCGTGTTTGATCATGAGATACATCAGATGGTAAAATGCGTGATTGTGCTGATGTTTGTTGTTGTTCATACAGAGTTTGGAGTGTTTGTGGATGCGTACGGTCGCAGGAGTCGCACCGATGACATCAAATGGAGCCGTCTGCCTTTGTCCTTCGGTAAATCTAAATATTGGTCATGTTAACTGTAGAAACAAACCTCAAAATACAGAAGAAATCTCTCTACAATCTGCAGAAATAAAACACCAATTAGTTTTTTCTGTTCATTTATTTTGTTCTATATTTTATCTCTGTTGTGTTTGTTAATAATAAATGTAGTGTCTTAACTAAATCTTATTTCAGATTATTCCTTAAGCAACATGTATAATTTTGCATTATGAAAATGAAACGGATTTAATCTTTTCTCAACAGCATACAGAGAGCCTTACCTGTTTGTGACCTACTTCAACTCTCTGGATGTCATTGAGGTTCAGAGTCACTCAGCGCTCGGGTAAAACATCTCTCTGATTGGACTCTTATGATTGTTGTGATGAGACTCACATTGAATAGAGGGTTTTGTTTGTGTGTGTATTCAGACCACATGCATACGCACACTTGGATATTCCTAACCCACGTTACCTGGGTCCGGCCATCTCATCCGGTGCTGTGTATCTAGCCTCGTCCTATCAGAACAAGCTGCGTGTCATCTGCTGTAAGGGAAACCTGGCTCAGGACGGGTCGAGTGCAGATTCACAGAGAAACGGCTCTACACGCAGGTCAGTTAACACATGGAGTTCTTTGGTTTTCAGTAAATTGTTTAGGTTTGGATCTGTCCTGTGTGTTCCCATCATCTGACAGCTTTGATCTATAGTGAATAGGCTTGAAGATGTAATGACAGATGCAGGGGTTTGATATTAATTGAGAAAGTGTTTTATAAACAAGGACCTATAGAGGGATTATTGGAAGTGAATGGGTAGTCTAATAATTTTGTCATCCAGCCCAAATGTTTGTGAGTGTTCAAGTTATTTTGATTCTCTTTCTCTCTTTACAGGAAGAAAGGTGCTTTTTTTATATGTGTATAGGAGTGACAGCGCAGTGATTTTTAAATGTGTGTTTACAGGCATCATAAATAAAGATGTGTGTTTTAAAAAAAATCATTTTGAATCTTTTTAATATGCTGTTAAAAGCTTGATGCCTGATGTCTTTAAAATGAACTGTCACATACTGTACATGTCAAAGCACGTATGAAGATGTTTAATATATATACTGAGATATTAAGAAAATATTTAGATCTTTATTTTAGTATTAAATTTTAATTCAAATTAAAATAGATGCATGTATGTGTATGTATTTATAAATACAAATTGAATATGCACAGTCAACAGATATATATCCAAATTGAATAAACACATTTCTTTTTTATAAAAAAATCCAAAACAATAACTGTAATCATGCTCTGTGTGTAACTTTGTTTGTTAAGGTTACAGTCAGCAATACATAAACTGTAGTTTGTTGATGTAAAATATGGTAACCTGTCATATGATGCCTCATGTTTGTTCAGATACTGTGTTGTTGTGTTATTTTGTTGGAGTGTGTTTTCAGCTGTTAAGGGTGAGTAATGCTCTGAATCCAACTGAATATCGGTGTTAAGCATGCTCACTGGTCTGTAATGCTGATGGGATGTGTGGTGTGTGTATATACAGATAGCTTTCACTGGTGAAGCCTTACAGTTAAATCACTATTCTATGAGTCAACACATACACCAAATGACCTACTCCATAGTTTTTAACAAAAATAATTGTGACCACTGGTTATCCCTAGTAGATCAATAAAATGTCAGTTGTTACCACTGTGTTCGGCGATAAATTCAGTTCATCGTTAGTTATTCAATGAATCTGTGAGTATATGTGGTAACAAGATTGATATCTAAATCACTTTGTTCACTAATCTAGTATAATTCATTCTATTTAAATGTAGATTGGATTTGTTTACAAAAATGGCAATTTCATCAGTTTCATTTTAAACTGACAGTGATGGATAACATTCTCACCTGGTATTCTTCATGTGTCCTGTAGCCCAAACAAGCGTGGTCCCCCTACCTACAATGAGCACATTTCAAAGCGTTTGGCCTCTATGCCGGCCGTACAGGAGGGACTCCACCAACCCGGAACCCCTCACCGTTACAGAGAGGCTCGTACAGAGTTCCGCCGGGATAAGTCACCCGCCAGACCTCTTGACAGAGAAAAGTCCCCGGGCCGTCTGACGGAGCAGAGGCTGGAGAGATCGCCCGGGAGGATGATGGACCCTCGTCTGGATCGCTCACCAGGCAGAGTCATGGACCTGCGCAGAGAGAGGTCACCCGGCCGGGCGTTTGAAGAGCCTCGCCAAAGACTACACACCGGATCTGCACGCACTCCAATCAACACTGTCAACAAGGTCAGAAAACAGACTTTGTTCAATAAAATTAAATACACATTTATGTGAATAAGGGTTCTGACTTGTTCTGTATCTGGCAGGTGTGGGATCAGTCATCGGTTTAGATGATGAGCAGAAGAACATGCCCCCAAACATCTGATTCACCTAAACATCCAACCAACACTATAAGAAATCCTATGACCCCGCATCATCCAATCTGATCTCAGTGAGGAACACACAGCACAATGTCTGGCTCTTCATAGTTAGATTCAGATTAACACACTTTATTAACACACAGATGTGCTTACATTTATAAAACCACACGACTCACTCCTGAGAAACACTACCCAATGGCTGTAGTTCTGTTTGTTGTTTGTCCTGATATCTCTGTACCTCTTGTTTGTTTGTCTTTGACTTCCTTTTCCTGTCCATCACTCTTCCTGCACTTACCCACGATCCCCGGCATCATAGCACCCGTCTTAATGGAACAGGAGCTTTGTAAACTCAGAATGTCACTCTTGTACATAGGCTCATGTGATTTTTTTACGAGACGATATAAAAGGGAATATTAAGGCTTGTCGAAGCCACGTCTATTTTTGTTAAGAAATGAAGGCGAGAAAGCCGTTTGTTACGTTTCCTCTTGGATGTCTCGATCTGAACCCATGTCAAATGTTCATGATGCTTTAAAGTGAAACATTTTGCTTGAATCAAGCTGGTGTATGTCATTATGTCAAAGCGCCCGTGTATTGAATTCATTCTCCAGCCTCGGCGTTTAAATGTTGTTTTTGGAGACGTCAAAGAACTGTAGTTTCGTCTGCTTTCTCGGAACGATTTGAGCAGGATTTCGTCTTCGGGCCCTGATGAACTCTTGACCTCAGGAGTAGAATGTTATGAATCACAACTGTTGATAAGAAATCTGTTTCTTTTCATGAATGTGACGCAGCCACCAACACCTGAATCTGTGTTTAGCGAAACAACATCCCGCAGATTTTGTCCATTCGTGCGGTGACGTCTCGACCTGTCGCATGGAGACCACCTGAAGGGTTTATTCTGTTTCTGCTTTACATTTCTGTTTCTTGTACTTTGATGGAGTTTCATTTCCATGCGCTAAATGATACTGATGTTAACAAACTGCTGACCAGAGATGTAGCGTTTCTTGTTTTAACTTTTTTTTTATTATGGTCCAATAGCATTATCTATAGCTACTATTAAACAAAGTTCTATCTTTATCTGGGCTTCTTGTCTTTGTCTTTATGTATTATATGAACATCATCTGCCATATTGAACTGGTCACACATTGCTAAACTCAAGATAAAGGCATTTAATGGTAAATGTACTATGTCATTTAACACTTCACATTTATATCAAGTAGTACATATGTTTAAAACAGGAGAAACCATATGGTTTGGAGCTTTTAGACTTTTGATCTAGAAAAAAAATCTTTCAGGTGTTTGAAGTGTTGTTACAGATGTTTTACAGTATGATCTACTGTACTTAGACAATTATTCGGTTTAGTATTAATGATAAATTGAAAGCAACTTTTGCCACTAACTGGCTTTTTCTTATTGATTATCCTTTCATAAGTTATCTTAAACTCAAGCGGTTAATGTGATTTGAGCCTTGAAATGAGACTGCGGTGTCCATACAAACATACACATGTGAATATACCGTCAGATCCATAATAAAAAAAAAAATGAGTAAGAAGATTTAAGTGTAAGAAGAGTAATGATGATAATTGCATGAGAATGAACCTAAACCGGACTTCTTAAAACAGATTCTTCTATTTTCCACTTTTTAAAAGTCACATTCAGGTTTAGAGCCATATGAGTGCAAATAAAGATAGAATTGAGATTTTGTGAATGAGTATAAGAGTGAGTCGGACAGCAGAATCAGGTTGGCAGTGTGTTTTAATCTCTCACAGCAGCAGCCGGCGGTGGCTCAGACACAGAGCAGCACTATACATCAAAGCAGATACATCCAGACAGCAAAGCCACAGATTTATTTACACCAGTCATTTAAACAAGGCTCTGCTTATTCATCTCAAGATCATGTATGTATTGCTTGATACATATATTTTACATTTTTCATTGGCTATACATGTAGCATTATATACATATACATTTATAAGTATGTGCAAAACTTCTAACTTCAGATTCTTTAGTTTTTAGAATCAGACCGTCTCGAACCAGTTCTACAAAGTTCTGTGTTTTAGGAAGAGAATGCATTTAAAGGGACATCATTATGAGGTCTTCTGTCACTCTTTTAGGATTTTTCTTTCATTCTGTCAAACACAAAACGCAGAATTCCTGTAGAATCTCTTCCATAAATTTGCTCCTGAGATTAAGGATTATTCACATTCAAGTTGATAATGATTTTATCATATTTGCTTTGGAGTGAATCATAAATTCCTTTCAATGTATGTAAACTCATTATCTGCGTAACATCATCGGTGCTTCGCTGAAAGAAGTCATATCACAAGTGTGGCTAAATGCTCAGAAAGAGTTTCTTATAATGATGGGTTCTTTAGTTTGAACTGGCAGTGATGGGATTCTCGAGGTCAGCGGGGGGCACAGTCGAGGGTCGCAGGTGTCCATAACACAACTGGCACATGTGCTTTGGCTCACAGAGCCGTTGATTCTGTACTTCCATCTTCTGGTCACAGCAGCTGGCACAGAACACATTTCCACAGTTCCTAAAGGAGCGAAAAAGGTAAAACATGAAAAAGTACCAACACAAAAATAACATTTTCACTTTAAATATTACAAAATTTGGTCCCATTCATTCTGATTTTAGCAAGATTTTCAAAAAGAGACATGCTTGTTATTACAGAGAAATGATTGACATCCTCATCCTTCTGCAACAAAAAACATCAGATTACACTAACAGAACCGCTGGACTCATCCATCAGAACTTTGGCAAACAAACATTCAGAAGTGTGAAATGACAGTGTTAGCTGACAGAAGCTGAAGATCTTACCAGTCCTCCTCAACAGCTTCTCTGCCAGCGCAGCACAAATACAGAAAACAGAGAGGACAGAAACTCATCCACAGCAACAACCTGCCTCGATCCACACGTTTTACAGTTAGCTCAAAACTGTCATTATTAGTGCGAGATGTTGCATAACCTACTGTGTTTTCCTGAATCTATCAGGATCACAATTAGTTTAAATGTACAGGACAAACAGACTGTCAATAATTCATCATCTTCTCACCTGCAGTGGTGTGTTCTCGCAGACAACCATACCATCCTCTCGCATCCATAGCAACGGGATGCTGGGTGATCGGGGTACGACTGCATCACCTGCACACAGAGTAAGTGATGTCAGTGTTTTCCCTCTGAGATGTTGGGAGTCAGGTTTGTAAGGGACATTCTTTTGCTCATCTTACTTCTGAGTCTTGATTTTCCATTTGTTCCCTGCTGGATTCTGACGGGAGTTCAGTTCCACTCAGCGGTAAACAGCCGGACTCAATGTTATACTCACCATCCGGCAGAGATGTCTGCAGAGGACAGAAGATGTGTCATGTATACTTTCAGATTGAGTTGATTTTATTCATCAGGAATATTTGTTCATGTATTAGGACAGATTAACATCAGTCAACTTCATTTTTTAATTTAGTGTTTTTGCTTTTGCTTCTTTTAAAAAATGGTAATCTGTTTTACTCACCAGTTTATTGGTAATGTGCAGATGACTCCAGATCTTCTGCAGTTTCAGCATGTCCACCTGCAATCCATTCCCTGTCTCCATCGGTGTCTGTAGCGCATCACTGTTGACACTCTGTCTCTCTTTATCCATGTGTCCTGATGCTATTACAGACCCTCGCTCTGATGTGAGACGAGAGTCACCTGCAGCTGCTGTCTGTCCCCCAGCAGGTGAGATGATGTCATCATGAGTCTGCAGTCTGATGCTTTCTGATATAGATTGTGAGAGATGGTGACTGGATGTGTTGGTAGAAGTGTCATTGACTTCTGGATGTAACCTGTCATCGTGAGTGACCAACAGCTGATAGGATGTGACCGGACAAACAGTTGATGTGAAGGATCCTTCTTTAAGATCCTCAGACATGACAGATGTTCTGGTATTAGTGTAGTCTAATGAGGAAGACTCCAGTGAATCATCCTCTTGAGATCTGCTCTGAAGATCCATCTGACTGTCATTTGGATTTTTCGCGCAGAGCTCTGCCCCATCTGTGTTGTTTCCTGTCAGATGTCCGTTTACTGTTTTCATACAGTATATTCTGTTATCCAGCATCATCTCATGAGTGTCCTCAGCGCTGGATGCTGAACTGTTTCTGTCAGATTCTGTTGTTGTGTTGATGTCCATACAAATCTTTGTCAGATTGGGGTCACTGCAGTTATGATTCTGAATTGAACCCTCGCAGGCTGCAGGCAAGTCATCACATGAGCGAGTCTTTGGGTACCTGTAAAATTTCATGTCATAAAGTTGATAACTTAAAATTGTATGATTTATATTCTACACAACAGACATGTACCTGCTGACAGGTGTGTCCTCAGGTGAAACGGGGGCAGAGTATGGCACGCATGACTCATCGGAGGGCGTAGAGGGGGCGGAGGTAGGCAGGTAGACGGCACTCCACATCATCAGATTCCTCACGTGACACACGGGGTGCAAGACCTGAGAATGATGGAGAACGTGATTTTGAAGCCAGAGTGCATCAGAGAAGATGTCATGCGATGAGTTTGAGATGGTACCATCTCTGAGCGAGGTGAATACAGGATGTTGTGGAAGATGGGGTTTTCCGGGTGCAGTAGAGACCATACAGAGCAGGTGTTCTCCTGAACCCTCTGATCCTCTCTCTCCTTCACAGTGTTACATAGGAACGTCCCGAACAAACACGAGTATGTGTGATGAACCAACTTCACCTGAAACCAGAAAAATCCTTCTGCATAAAGGTGTTTGCTTAACAACATGGTTTATGGAATTAAATGAAAAATGGTGATTTACCAGAAAAGGCTCATTGAACTCAAAGGAACATGGGAACTGTCTCTGAAGCTGATGCACACAGTCCAGCCACTGCAGGAACACAGGACAGCGCTCGTTCACATCATCTGTGTTCTCACCGTGACCACAACGATCCGCAAACTTATGACCGTAATCCAGCCAATCACTCTCCACCAACACCTGAAAACCCTACAGAGACGAAACACCTCTCCTTACTCGTGTTGATCTTAAAGAGGGAGCTCATCCAAAAAAAGATTTGAGCAATTCAGTGAAAATGCAAACCTTTCCTTGAAAATATCGAGATTTTACCAAAGGTTTGTAGTATACTTGTAGCACAGATGTCAACATTTGATGGTTCAAATACCCGTGTGAGTTCTCTCTTTAAGTTTTTA
Source organism: Triplophysa yarkandensis (assembly GCA_033220385.1). Classification (NCBI taxonomy): domain Eukaryota; kingdom Metazoa; phylum Chordata; class Actinopteri; order Cypriniformes; family Nemacheilidae; genus Triplophysa; species Triplophysa yarkandensis. The sequence goes on from JAWHQN010000036.1 coordinate 16,092, forward strand.
TAGCCTTATATTTTTATAGTAAAGTTTTTTCAGGATTATATTCACTATATTGTGCTCATCAACGGACAAATAAATATTTAAATATAGTAATTATTTTATGTTCTATAAAGAGCTAACCCTTGGCCATTTTTTGAAAGTTTTGAGTCGGGTTTGTAGATTTTAAGAAATTTCTTGTCTCACAAAATTGGTGTCACTTTTTGTCCCGTCCATCACTCAGGTTAATTCACGTTTTTTAAATTGAAAACTTTTTTATAGACTGATATTTTTCTGCTATTTAAACACTGTCAAGATGGGTTTTGTGTAATATAAACAGTTGGCTAGTTTATCAGTTATAATGACATTCTAAGAACATTTTTATGTGACGTCAACTTATTCAGAACACAAAACAAGATATTTCCATTCAACTCCACTGATTTTCATTGTACAAACAAAAAAACACTTAGAAGTTTCTCCAAATATCAACTTGAGAGGAAGTCACATACAGGTGAACAAACACATGAGAGAAGACAACTGATGACAGTTTTTTGACACCATAAAGTTTCCTAAGGTCAGTCTAAAGGTTTTTACCTTGATGGTCCTGTAGAACGGATCAAGAAGCAGTTTGGACAGCGCCACAATCTGAGGAGTCCTGTCCCAGCCGTCCGAACAGTGCACGAGGACAGGTCGGCGGTCTCGATCGACAGCGTTCACCACCAGCAGAGACGCTTTGAGCAGAAGAGACAGATGCTGAAGCCACTTTGTGTTCTCCAGAGCGGACAGCCAACTGAGATGAGAGGTAGAGATCAGGAGAGGATGACCCCAGTCACAGTGAAGAGGAAAAGCATGGGAAGACTCACTTGACAGGATCAGGAACCTGAGCGCAGAGAGTCCTCAGACACTGAAAGCTCTTGCGGATGGAGTGAATATTGGCCATGCCCATGAACATCACCTCACAGCTGGGATAATACTCTACAGAGAAATCACGTCAACACCTGACCTGCTCAACAACTGAATCATCAGACACCATCATTACCTGGACATTCACAGCCGCCTCCTTTCGCCCGGTTGGCTACGGCAGCCGCGTATGAGCGAGCATCCATTATTAAGAGCTTCTGAGGAGGCATGAAGGAGGAATGATTCGCTGTGATCTCATTGGCTGTGTGAAGATATGAAGCAGAGAAAGAATGTGAGGTCAGTCATGGTCTGGTGGTAGAGTTGAACTTGTATGCAGAAGGTTGTGGGTACAAATATCAAGGCCAGGAGACAATAACTGAAGTCTCCTTGAGTAAAAGATCTTACTCCTGTGTACTCTACAGTGATGATTGACAGCTGGATAATACTGTAGGTCACTTTGGTTAAAACGTCAGCCAAATGAATAATTGTAAATGTAAATGTAATTGAGGATGAATGAAGACTTACACCAGACTGACATCACCAACCTTTAGTTGTGTCGCAGAAGGGATGATGAACACAGGAGCTGTTGACCATCAGCTGATCTGAAGCGCAGGCTTCAGAGATACACTGGACCATATATTCATCATCTGCATTCCTCCATCCCCACCAGCTGACCTCCGGCTGCCCGCAGCGACCAATCACAGCGCCTGAACTCTGGTGTCTGTGTCAAAAGATAATATTATTTACATCCTGTCTCATCTGCTCATGGGCTTAGTAAAGGATTTGATGCAATAAAGGTACATAAAGCTCTTGCTAACCTTTCTTGAAGAAGTAAAAATGTATTATAAGGAATTGAATAATAAAATGCTAATTTTATAAATAAAATGTGTTTAAGAAATGAATAAAAATAAAAAGTTAAATCTGTAATTCAGATAATTGACATTTCATCACACTTGCCGCCTGAAGTGAAATTCACAATTATATTGTATTTGACTAATATTATGAATCTTCCTATATAAATATTAGATTTCTATTGTAATAATTATATTGAATACACAATTTATTGGCTGGATTGTGTTGTTCTATCTTTACTTGAATAAAACTGTAAATACAAGTTCATTTATATTGTAGGCTGTAAAAAAAAAAAAATCCAAAACGTTTATTTGGTATGTTTATGACAGTGTGTGTACATTTTGTTTGTCATAAGTCCGATAGTTTTGTACAATGGCCAAGTGTGTAGTTTTCATTTATTCCTGACACCTGTAAACGACAGCAGGGATTCTCCTCCAGGATCGGAACGCTGCCACGTTCTCCAGCTGCTGGTCTGTGACTGCGGCCGGCACGAGGATCTGCTCCGGATAACTGGAACACAACCTGACGACACGTACACGGGCGAACACATACACGCACGAACACAAACACGCACACAAGAACACACACACACAAACACAGGTCAATATAACACACCTGTGAAAGTGAGTGTTGTGTGTTTGTGATGTGTCACCTGTAGTTTTTATTGACGTTGGAGATTCTCCAGGCACTGTGTGTATGAAAGCCCATCCTCTCTATCTCACTCTTAAACCTGTGCTGATGTCCTCCTGTCAGCAGCATCACCAGGATTTTAAATATTAACCCTCTATGCACTCATTCATCTGTGTGCGTGTGTGTGCACGTGTGTGTGTGTGTGTACCTGTAAGGCATATCCTATCCTGCACTTCTCCCTCCTCTGCAGACGTGCTCCGGCTACACGAGAGGAAGGTGAATGCGAACAGCTCCTCCAGTCTGGCCGGTGGACGCACAGCTGTGTTTATCCTCCTCGACCAATCCTGGCATTGCTCCACTGACAGGAAGTGGCATCTAACGAAACGGATGAGAAATCCAATCACAGAGCGGCACCTTTCATTATAACAGACTTGACATTCCAACATCTTGACCTTAGATACAGACTACATTAAATCAATGTCATATCAAATTTATCAAATGTTATGTAAAATCGTTTTATTTTTAAGATGTCAGTGAAAACAAACTTCAGACACTGATGGTACCGTTGAGTAAAATAAGATACAGCTTGAACACATTTGTTAAGCAAATCAGCTGTGTTTAAACCACGTGAACACGTGAGATGCGCGTCAGCCGTACCTGATAACTTTACAGTCTTTACAGGTGAGGTGAACCCGTTTCATATCGCCACATTCCACACTCTCCACCAGCTGAAGAGGAACCTGACATACATCAACGTATATGAATAATGATCACTGTTATCGCTCTGATATAAGTTCCATTTCCACAGCTTGACTGAATGACGTCAAGGATTTAATCATGTGATGATGTGATGGTGAGTAAACTAATACACAATCACTCACACTAACGATGTGATCTTGTGTTCGGATGTGAAGTCTGTAGTTTGTTAAAGTGAGGACGGATCCGTCTGTGACTCCCTCATATTCCACACGCTCCCCGTTCAGCAATATCTGTAACAAAGCATTACAACAAAATCTCACCTTAAAACAACCATCTGAGCACTCATATTAACACAATTTCATAGGACTCAATAATAAATGATTAGATCAAAATACAATTTTCCATAAAGAATCATGGTAGTTATAACCATTTTCTGTATCCAAAGGACACAAAAGAGTATTTAGGCATTATTCATTTTGTAAACTCATATCAATAAATATGATGTAAATGTTTATCAAGAGAATTCACTCAGACATGATAATAGTGTAGTAAAAGTGCGATACTGTACATCCGTCATAGAAGTAGATGACTCAAGAAGTGAAATGACATGCATGAAAATAACCTGTAACTGCTCTGGACTGCCGTTGGTCCTCGCTCTCTCTTCCTCTTTCACCTAGAAAACACAAACACTGATCTCAGACCAGTTCAATCTCTCTGTGAATCAGACTGAAGAGGGGTCAGAGATCTTACCATGGCCTTAAGAAAGATGAGCGGAGATCGACGTCCTGGCCACCTGAGAGATCACATAAACCAACGAACCTTAAACATAAAGTCAAACACTCTCTTTCCTATTTT
>JAWHQN010000036.1:25000-47500 GCA_033220385.1 Triplophysa yarkandensis
TCTCTTACCCATGGATTTCTATTTATAATTTATAATATAATATAAATTTATAAATTTGCACTTTTAAAAACAAGTTACTTAAGTTATTTGAGAATAGTTGTAATTGTGAAGTCTAATGTACAGGTAGGATAAAGTAGACGTGTAAAACTGACTGTGTTTAACAATGATGTTTGACTTGTATTTTGTTGTGATCTAAGCTTTGTGTTTTTATTATTTAGGCCTGATAAGCTCATAAGTAAAGTATATAAAAAACATAAAACTTTGCATTCGTAATCATTTGAACACTCTTGTAAAGTTGCTTCACGCTTTCATAAAATAATGTGTAATTTTCACATTTAAAACTGAAAAATTATCGTTTTATTTTTTAATGTCCTAAAATAAAACCCACATTTCTGCCAATCTTTAGAGATTAATTTAATGAACATTAAAAGCAGTTTAAATAAATTAAACAAATCGATATTTTTCCTTATAATAGAGAACTTTTATTCGTCCAGCAGGACTTTTATTTTGAAACGACCCAACCGACTTCCGTCAGTTTGGCGCTCATTTTAAATTAATTGTAATTGTTTAAATGTTGATAAATAAGTTCTCGTAGATTTTTGTGGAATCTAAAGGAAAAACTATGATTATTATTACATCAAATATATAAAATAGTTGACGGGGACGCAGAAGGTCTCGCACGTGACCTGATGTTCTCTGTGACGTCACTGAGTAGATGGAAGAATTTTCCCGCGTCTCTTCAGTCGTTGTGTTGACCTCGACGCGACAGCTGCGTTCACCTGAGCTCTTCTTCAAGTGACCTCACATCGACGTTAAGTCTCACTTTTCTTTCTTTACAAACACTTTTCTTTCTTTACAAACACTTTTCTTTCTTTACAAACACTTTTCTTTCTTTACAAACACTTTTCTTTCTTTACAAACACTTTTCTTTCTTTACAAACACTTTTCTTTCTTTACAAACACTTTTCTTTCTTTACAAACACTTTTCTTTCTTTACAAACACTTTTCTTTCTTTACAAACACTTTTCGACTCGTTTCCGTCGAGTGTAAGTTTAACTCGAGAGGAAATCGTGGACATTTCTGGACAACATCCCATAATCCCGAAAATGGCGAACAACAGCAAGCCAAGTTAGTGTCTCCACAACATTTATATTGTGTTTAAAACTGAACAATAACATGATGGATTTCAACCGTTATCAACTGTTGTGAATAGAAGACAAACTCACTTTAAACAGGATCATTTGGATAAAAGTGTAGAAAAATGATATTTTACTTTAAGGTAAATCTTATGATATTGTTAATAAAGTATAATACACACTGGTGCAGTGTAACAACACATTTAAGAGAATGTATTGCTTGTAGGACACTTGTATATCTTGTTTCCAGCATTAATGTTAAAGCAGAATGAGTAAATGTTGTGTTTTGTTGACAGATCCTTCTCAGAAGAAAGGCATTCGTGCGTTCTTTGGGAGAAAATGGCAAGCGGTGAAGCAAACCTTCAGCAGAATGAACAGAGAACAGAATCCAGCGGAGCACAATGAGGCTGAATTTGAGTCCAGTGCTCCACAGTCTGGTCCATCTCATCTGGACATCCATTTAACCGCCCCGACTAGACGTCAGTCCAGTTTCACTCTTGCGTTCTCACTGTTATTCCTTTACAACCGTTATCAGTGTGTATATCAACATTTTCTTTTATTTTAAATGTTTCTAGTTCCGGTTGATTCCCTTTATGATCTAAAAGGGAAGAAGCTACGCAAGGGAGTCTTCAAAGCGACGCGGAAATCTGACGGACAGACGGTTAGTTATCATTTCTCAGTTTTAAGATTATAAACATGTTTCAAATAATGCTCGTAAGTTTATTGATTTAATGACTTCACGATTCAATGCTTACGATTCTTTCTCTTTACAGGTTATTCTCAAAGTTATTAACAAGGACCATGAGAAGAAATATATTGGATGTGTAAGTTGGAAAGATTTGACAAGATCTATATAATCTGAAGCGTCTATTAGATATCTGAGATTTTTAGAACTCTTTTCATCTGAATTCCAAAGCTTCGTGAAAATTAACTTCATATTAAATGTTTCTCTAGCCTGGATTCCACAAGCCCGCTGACAGAGAAGTGGTTATCCATGCGCTGGTGTCAAAACATCCGACAAACCAGCACATTCTACAGATGCATCGCTGGTTTGAGGATCAAAAAAGAGTCATCATGGTTTTTGAAAGTCTTGAATCCTGCATGACGTTAAAGAACTTCATCAAGCGCAGCGGTGGTCGCCTGGATGAAAACCGTGGCACGCAACCTTTGGAAACAGGCAGTTGAAGGATTCAAACACTGCCTTGACCGAGGTGTGTTTCACAAGTACATGGAAGAAAACTGCATGATCGACCCGAAGACGGAAACACTGAAAATTTGGCAAACTGGTTGTGAGGAAGTCATCCCCAGTGCTCAGTTCATCAGCGAATACACGGGTAAGCATGTCTCTGCTGACCATTACATATTTGTTGACATGTCGACTTATATCTGAACATCTCTTCTCTTTATTAACAGGAAAAGTCTTTAACCTTGATATCCTCAAGGGAAGAAGATCCCAAGCTGAATTATCGTTAGTCTGGTCTCTCGGCCGACTGCTGTATAGAATGGTACAAGGACATGAGCCCTTTATGACCAAAAAGGGCCACAGCACTGACAAACTGACCTTTGACTCCAAGTTATCTATCGGTAAGAGACATCCATGACAACATAAGTCTGTCACATAAAGAGAACACAGCATGACTAAATAACTTTTGTCAATTCTCTTACAGAATGCTGTGATTTCCTGAGGAAGTGCTTGCAGAGAAATGCACTTCTCCGAGCAATATACAGGAGATGATGGCAGACATCTGGCTCAATGGAGACCTGGAAGGTAAAGAAATCATTTTTGAAATGTCTTAATAATGTTGGAGGATCAGTGTTTGATTTCAAGCATTCACTTCACTGTCGTGTCAGTATCCATTAAATTATCATGCCATTAATATGACATCATTAATGATCAGAAATATTTTAATATTACATGTCCACCTACAGAGACGGTCGCACCTGATGTAGACGTGCCTGAGTCCATTCCAGCACCATCTCATGAGTCTGATTTAGAAGTGGTGCCCGTCCCAGTTCCAACTCATCCGGTACAAACCAGTGAACCGGATTTCACCGAGCCGACTAGACCTGAGTCAACTCGCGGTATTACATTAGAATTCTATTTTGTATTTCTATTACTATAACATTTATAATTCATTTTCTACTGTTCTACTGGATTGTGTATTAACATTTTCATTTTGTATGATTTTCAGTTCAAGTTAATTCAGGGGATGAACTAAATGGAGCAAAGCCTTTCACCGGAGCCTTTATGATTCGGAAAACTCAAGGCCAAAAAGTAAGGGTCATTGTTCCATAAAGTTCAATGTTGACTTCACGCAACATGTTCTGAAACATTAGCATTTCTATATAAATGTCTTTTTTTCTCTGCAGGTCATAATCAAAGTTATAATCCAGGACGCCAGAGGAAAGACTGATTCAATCTGTAAGTTGAGAAGATTTTTAAAGATCAAATGATATTTTAGTATTTTTTACATAAAGTTTGTTTATTAGTTGTCTTTTCATCTGTACTGTAACATAACATAAATGTTTTTAGAAATGAAAGATGTTTTCTATCATTTGGTCCTTCATTTGTCTAGGTTGGGTCACACCTAATGTAGACGTGCCTGAGTCCATTCCAGCACCATCTCATGAGTCAGATTTAGAAATGGTGCCGGTCCCAGTTCCAGATCATCCGGTACAAACCAGTGAACCGGATTTAACCAAGCCGACTAGACGTGAGTCAACCTTCAGTATTACATTAGAATTGTATTTTGTATTTCTATTACTGTAACATTGTTATTCATTTTCTACTGTTCTACTGGATTATGTATTAACATTTTCATTTTGTATGATTTTCAATTCAAGTTAATTCAGGGGATGAACTAAATGGAGCAAAGCCTTTCACCGGAGCCTTTGTGATTCGGAAAACTCAAGGCCAAAAAGTAAGGGTCATTGTTCCATAAAGTTCAATGTTGACTTCACGCAACATGTTCTGAAACATTAGCATTTCTATATAAATGTCTTTTTTTCTCTGCAGGTCATAATCAAAGTTATAATCCAGGACGCCAGAGGAAAGACTGATTCAATCTGTAAGTTGAGAAGATTTTTAAAGACCTAATGATATTTTAGTATTTTTTTACATAAAGTTTGTTTATTAGTTGTCTTCAACTGTACTATAATATAACATAAATGTTTTTAGAAATGAAAGATGTTTTCTATCATTTTGTCTAGGTTGGGTTGACAGAGGGCTGTTGACAGAGAACTGGCTCTGAAAGCGCAACAGTCGACAAAGGAATCAGAGGTGATTCTGGAGGTTTAATTTAACAGATCCAGCCAGAGGTAAGGGTGTCGTTTTTGGGAGAGGCTTGATATAGTAATGGGTATATATAGTTTCTTTAGTATATAGTATGTATAGTATGTAGTTAGGTACTTTAAGACGTTTAATCATAGCTGGTAGTTTAATCATAGCTGGTAGTTTAATCATAGCTGGTAGTTTAATCATAGCTGGTAGTTTAATCATAGCTGGTAGTTTAATCATAGCTGGTAGTTTAATCATAGCTGGTAATTGAATCATAGCTGGTAGAACTTTCTACCATAACAAATAAAAAATTTAATATTCAAGTTTGAAAAATAAAAAATTAATCAGACTCACCTGATTGAATCATGTCTGTGTCTGTCAGCATGTATACTGTACACGTTACTGCACCTTCACAATTACACATATATGCACTATTGTCTGTTCAATCAGAAACACTGGAAAAAACAATTTGCACACTAAAATATTCTATGCACTTTACTATCCACTGCAATCGTGTAAATGATGTTCATATATTCACAGATCTGTCTATAGTGTACATACACTTTTATATAATCCATCAGTATAGTGTATTTATAGTACACCGATCTGTATATCTGCTTAGTATTTTAAATCTGTAAATTATGTCCATAATACTGATTTATTATGTAGAATTATTGTACATATTGCACATATATATTCTGTACTTACTGCTTATTGCACTTCTGGTTAGATGCTAACTAAATTTCTTTGCCTTGTACCTTACATGTGCAGTGACAATAAAGTTGAATCTAATCTTATATGTACCGGTTGTGCTAATCTTTCCAAAATGACTGAAACAAATAACATTTAAAGAATATATGTTCCTTAACTGTTTTCATAAATTATACAGCACATTCTGTGATCCTAACCATGAGATGAACAGGAAACATTAAATTAAACGTGTGTGTGTGTGTGTGTGTGCGTGTGCGTGTGCGTGTGCACTTATATAACAAATCTTGCAAATAATAACTGAAGAATTGCTGAAGATGACACAAATTTGTAAAACAATTAAATCTAACAAATTATCATTGTTCTATTATCATTGTTCTATTATCATTGTTATATTTCCATTCTCAAGTCTAACGCTGAGCAAATATTTCTATTTCGCCTCTCCTCATAAAACTGATTTTTCATGTGTGATAAATATGTTCTGTTCACAATAAGTAGTAGTATTGTGGGATTTAAAACTCTGTGTGTGTTTGGGACAATTTTCAATCATGAAACTAAAACTTGTTTGTTGTTGATCAGTTTTTAATTCATTTAAAGTCACCTTTAAGAAGGAAGCGAATATATTCCATTAAAGTCATTTGAGAAAAATTCATATCATTAAACTCAATTTTCAGACCACCTTCGTACAATTTGACAAGATCAGGTTTTTTAATAAAATAAGTTTTGTGTGTCCAAAAAAAGTGATAAATGTTTTGATGACCTGAAGAGGAATCTAAGGGAAAAGCTGAGATCTTAGATCAGCCGAGACATCAATTTATCAATTTAGAGAAATCTCTCTCAACAGCCAGCAATTCAACATATTATTTCCTTTTTTCTGTATTTTATCTTCAAAAGTCTCCTGGAAATAAGAATGTTAATAAATCCTAAACAGGATGGTGGGCCAAAAGTTCCCATTTAGTTCCATATCTAGCTAAAGATTCAATCAATTAATCAATTAAAGTGAAAGCCAGATCAATGTCATTGTTTTATCAAAGATAATGTGATGTCATCTGCTTATTGACTGCTTGCTCAGAATTGTCCCAAAACATAAATGTTCTGTACACATAAATCCTGATGGACCCCAGGAGAAAGCATGTCTGCAACTCATAATCACATCAATGGAGCAGCTGGTGACGACATTCATGCGCGACACAATAGCGGTCGCCGGTCAATGACGTCAGCGCGCGTTTAAATCCCACTTTTTGAGTCCACTTGTCTTCTGAAGTAACATGAAATATGTTTAAAAGTGTCAGAATGTGATTTTGATGAGTGGATTGAATTTATGGGATAAATGATCTGTTTGTTGTTTATGTGGACTGAATGAGTGTTTACTAGTGACGTCAGCAGCATGCACAGATGTAAACATGGTTTGTCCACGTGGACGGTGTTCGTGACTCTCGTGTCTGTGATCAGTTCTTCTGTTGAGGTTCAAGTGAAGGTGGACAAGCCACTGCGAAACCTGAAGCCCTTCTGGAGAAGCTCTGGATTCTGGTGAGAGTGTTTTTGTGTTCAGTCCAGAGATATTCCATGGGAGAATAAATGCCAGATTCATATTTCTAGCAGCAGTGTTTCTATGTGACGTCATGATGTCATGTGTTAGTGACTTTCTGCTTGTTTTCAGTCCTCCAGAGCCCCACACTGATGCACATCTGTATGATGTGAGTACAGATCAGCAGATGAATGTGGCTCTCATGGGCTCTGTGCCACACAGAGGAATCCAGCAGGTGAGAATACACTGGATGCTGGACCTGGTGTCTGCACGGTAAGATCATAAACTCTATCACTATTCTCACTCTTTCTTCTTGGCTTCCTGTAGCAGTTCGCATTGAATTTAAATGTCTTCTCATTGCCTACAAGACCACCACCGGTTCAGCACCCACTTACCTTATCTCACTAATGCAAAGATATAGACCCTCAAGATCTCTGCGCTCCGCAAATGAGCCGAGACTTGTGGTGCCAGCTCAAAAGGGTAAGAAATCTCTCTCTCTCTCTCTCTCTCTGGTCTCTCTCTCTCTCTCTCTCTCTCTCTCTCTCTCTCTCTCTCTCTCTCTCTCTCTCTCTCTCTCTCTCTCTCTCTCTCTCTCTCTCTCTCTCTCTCTCTCTCTCTCTCTCTCTCTCTCTCTCTCGAACGTTCTCTGCTTCAGTTCCTCGAGTGTGGAACGATCTGCCTCTGGCTTCACGCTTGTCAGACTCGGTCTCTATCTTCAAAAAACACCTAAAAACTCATCTTTACCGGCTACACCTAACTCACTAGGAGTACCTTCTTTTCTAACCTACTCACTCACTCAATCAAAAAAAAAAAAACTTTTATATTTTTAACTTTTTGTAACTTCTCTCTCTGTGTAACTTGGTAACATTGTTGTAGCACTTGTTCATCTATTGTTGTATCGGCTATTTACCGCTTCATTGTCTCCTCGACTATTGTAAGTCGCTTTGGATAAAAGCGTCTGCTAAATGCCTAAATATAAATATAAATATATTCTGGATGACGTGTAACGCTTGTGCAAGAACAATGATGAACTGATGGAATTATTGAACGCTTCGACCAAGCTGAATTAAAGAAATCAGAAGATTTCATGACAACAGTATCAGTGATTCAAGTGAATAAATAAAAAACAAAAGGAAAGATTTTATGGATCGATTGAAACATTTCTTTCACTTTCTTCTGCAAAACACACATTGTCTGATGTTCATTCAATAGAACATATTTCAGTTGTGTTCTTTTACATTTACATTTAGTCATTTAGCAGACGCTTTTATCCAAAGCGACTTACAATAGTCGAGGAGACAATGAAGCGGTAAATAGCCGATACAACAATAGGTGAACAAGTGCTACAACAATGTTACCGAGTTACACAGAGAGCGAAGTTACAAAAAGTATATAAAAAAAATATTTTTAATTTTTTTAATTTTTTTTGATAGAGTGAGTAGTTAGAAAAGAAGTGAGTTAGTGAGTTACATGTAGCCGGAAAAGATGAGTTTTTAGGAGTTTTTTAAAGATAGAGACCGAGTCTGACAAGCGTGAAGCCAGAGGCAGATCGTTCCACCATCGAGGAACTGAAGCAGAGAACGTTCCAGAGAGAGATTTCTGACCCTTTTGAGCTGGTTCCACAAGTCTCAGCTCATTTGCGGAGCGCAGAGATCTTGAGGGTCTATATCTTTGCATTAGTGAGTTAAGGTAAGTGGGTGCTGAACCGGTGGTGGTCTTGTAGGCAATGAGAAGACATTTCAATTCAATGCGAACTGCTACCGGAAGCCAATGTAGTTTTGGCTACTTTTGTTTCTTTAAAACAAGATTTGGGTCTACTAGAATGAATACCAAAGTTTAATTGTATTGGTGGGCCTTGATATACATTACACTTGTTCTGGAATGACAAAGTTGATCTGTAGTTTACTAGAGATGTTGTCTCTGTGTTTCATGTAGAGTGTCTAGAGGAGAACATCATTACAACTTCACTTATTTAGATCAAATGATTGATCTTCTCTGGCAAAATGGACTCCAGCCTGGTATGATATCACAAATGAACTGTAATGTGATAACCCCACATTGTGTAAGAACTATTTCTGACTTTTGATAAAGGCTTTGAACTGATGGGGAGCGTTTCAAACACCTTCAGCAACTTTGAGGACAAAAGACAAGTTACGGAATGGAGGAGTTTGGTGTATTTGATTGCTAAACGATACATTTGTGAGTATGAATGGATTTCTAATGATTTCTAATGAACTTCTGGTGAGTTGTGGCTGATGTTCTGCTCGTGAGCAGTAAAGTACGGTCTCGGCCCGGTTTCTCGGTGGAACTTTGAGATGTGGAATGAGCCAAATAACCATGACTTTGACAACATCTCTGTGTCACTCCAAAAAAAATCTCATGTACCGCCCTCTATCCGCCCACATTTAACCATATATAGACAATGCAAATGACCTCATTGGCCATGCATATTAAAAAGAGAGCAAGGAAAAATAAAAATCTGTGTTTTTAAAAACAAAATCATGACAGAAATGGAGAGCAAGGCAGAAATAGAGATTCTTGTGAGTGAGGTGGATGAATGGAAGGTTATTTTGTTTGGTGGAATTACTAATAAAAATAATATTCAGAGTAGACACATCACTGCTGCGATAAACAGAACCGATCCAGATATAAAAGAGAAGTGGTCCGATCTTAAGGTGGGAATAAACGGTTTTTCTCTCACCGACAGAATGTTTGGGCGACTGGTGAGGGCAAAGGTGCCCCCGATTCTCTGCCAAACCAGTGTGTGTGGCATTGTGTCTGAGAGAGAGAGACACCTGTGTGTGTGGCATTGTGTCTGAGAGAGAGAGAGACACCAGTGTGTGTGGCATTGTGTCTGAGAGAGAGAGACACCAGTGTGTGTGGCATTGTGTCTGAGAGAGAGAGAGACACCAGTGTGTGTGGCATTGTGTCTGAGAGAGAGAGAGACACCAGTGTGTGTGGCATTGTGTCTGAGAGAGAGAGACACCAGTGTGTGTGGCATTGTGTCTGAGAGAGAGAGAGACACCAGTATGTGTGGCATTGTGTCTGAGAGGGAGAGAGAGAGACACCAGTGTGTGTGGCATTGTGTCTGAGAGAGAGAGAGACACCTGTGTGTGTGGCATTGTGTCTGAGAGAGAGAGAGACACCTGTGTGTGTGGCATTGTGTCTGAGAGAGAGAGAGACCTGTGTGTGTGGCATTGTGTCTGAGAGAGAGAGACACCAGTGTGTGTGGCATTGTGTCTGAGAGAGAGAGAGACACGAGTGTGTGTGGCATTGTGTCTGAGAGAGAGAGACACCAGTGTGTGTGGCATTGTGTCTGAGAGAGAGAGAGACACCTGTGTGTGTGGCATTGTGTCTGAGAGAGAGAGAGACACCAGTGTGTGTGGCATTGTGTCTGAGAGAGAGAGAGACACCTGTGTGTGTGGCATTGTGTCTGAGAGAGAGAGAGACACGAGTGTGTGTGGCATTGTGTCTGAGAGAGAGAGACACCAGTGTGTGTGACATTGTGTCTGAGAGAGAGAGAGACACCTGTGTGTGTGGCATTGTGTCTGAGAGAGAGAGAGACACCAGTGTGTGTGGCATTGTGTCTGAGAGAGAGAGACACCTGTGTGTGTGGCATTGTGTCTGAGAGGGAGAGAGACACGAGTGTGTGTGGCATTGTGTCTGAGAGAGAGAGACACCTGTGTGTGTGGCATTGTGTCTGAGAGAGAGAGACACGAGTGTGTGTGGCATTGTGTCTGAGAGAGAGAGACACCTGTGTGTGTGGCATTGTGTCTGAGAGGGAGAGAGACACGAGTGTGTGTGGCATTGTGTCTGAGAGAGAGAGAGACCTGTGTGTGTGGCATTGTGTCTGAGAGAGAGAGACACCAGTGTGTGTGGCATTGTGTCTGAGAGAGAGAGACACGAGTGTGTGTGGCATTGTGTCTGAGAGAGAGAGACACCAGTGTGTGTGGCATTGTGTCTGAGAGAGAGAGACACCAGTGTGTGTGGCATTGTGTCTGAGAGAGAGATAGACACCAGTGTGTGTGGCATTGTGTCTGAGAGAGAGAGAGACACCAGTGTGTGTGGCATTGTGTCTGAGAGAGAGAGAGACACCAGTGTGTGTGGCATTGTGTCTGAGAGAGAGAGACACGAGTGTGTGTGGCATTGTGTCTGAGAGAGAGAGAGACACCAGTGTGTGTGGCATTGTGTCTGAGAGAGAGAGAGACACCAGTGTGTGTGGCATTGTGTCTGAGAGAGAGAGAGACACCAGTGTGTGTGGCATTGTGTCTGAGAGAGAGAGACACGAGTGTGTGTGGCATTGTGTCTGAGAGAGAGAGACACCAGTGTGTGTGGCATTGTGTCTGAGAGAGAGAGACACCAGTGTGTGTGGCATTGTGTCTGAGAGAGAGAGAGACACCAGTGTGTGTGGCATTGTGTCTGAGAGAGAGAGAGACACCAGTGTGTGTGGCATTGTGTCTGAGAGAGAGAGAGACACCAGTGTGTGTGGCATTGTGTCTGAGAGAGAGAGAGACACCAGTGTGTGTGGCATTGTGTCAGAGAGAGAGACACCAGTGTGTGTGGCATTGTGTCAGAGAGAGAGACACCAGTGTGTGTGGCATTGTGTCTGAGAGAGAGAGAGACACCAGTGTGTGTGGCATTGTGTCTGAGAGAGAGAGAGACACCAGTGTGTGTGGCATTGTGTCTGAGAGAGAGAGACACCTGTGTGTGTGGCATTGTGTCTGAGAGAGGGAGAGACACCAGTGTGTGTGGCATTGTGTCTGAGAGAGAGAGAGACACCAGTGTGTGTGGCATTGTGTCAGAGAGAGAGAGACACCAGTGTGTGTGGCATTGTGTCAGAGAGAGAGAGACACCAGTGTGTGTGACATTGTGTCAGAGAGAGAGAGAGACACCAGTGTGTGTGGCATTGTGTCAGAGAGAGAGAGACACCAGTGTGTGTGGCATTGTGTCAGAGAGAGAGAGACACCAGTGTGTGTGACATTGTGTCAGAGAGAGAGAGACACCAGTGTGTGTGGCATTGTGTCAGAGAGAGAGAGACACATGTCCTGATACAGGGGAACCTGGTAAATAACTTTATTGCTTGGGTACTCAATTAGATAAAATAAGGGGGGTCAGGCTCTTCATGCTGGTGTTGTGTGTCCATCCGAAGTCTGCCATTGGCATAATCTGCCAGCAGTGCCCGCTCATCCATCATACAATATGCATTGAAGTGTTGCTGTAGTAGACTAATGTTTTCAGCGATCATATTTAATCATTTACAACTTATCACATTAATCACATAATGCGTGATAGGCATACATCCATTTAAGAATGGAAGTGAAAGAAATTACATTTACGTACTTTCAGCATTTATTTCCTTTTATGTCTTTAAACTAAACATGCATGTATGTATCTTTAGGACCCATAATGGTAAATATTGTAAATATTGAAATATGTCAAAGTAAATTAATTCAAAGAGTTAATTCCCTTCATCCGCAGTCAGTTCCTCAACTCACCATCAGTGTCGCCAAACTGCTTTGTCTTCAAAATGTGCGTACGCATGGGTCAGAGTTTGTAGGTGCGCATATTTTCACGTCAAGTTTTTCTTTATAAATCACAACTTTTGCACAGGAACTGGCGTACGCATGTTTTCAGCTCCGTTTTGTGCGCACGCAAGCTTTATAAATGAGGCCCCTGGAGAGCAGAGGTTACCTAATCTAACATGTAAATCACTCGAGCCTGACGTGAACGCAGCATAAGAGCACACGCGCATGCTTGACCATATAAACATATATATAAATATAAACATATAAATATATAAATTATGACAAATATATTAGCAAATTTAAATATATAAACAAACACATAAATATATAAATATAAAACATATAAATACTAACATATAAATATATAAACATAAATATATATGAATAAAAACACAAATATAAACATAAATGTAAACATAAGGATAGTTTTGACTAAAGGTTTTTTTTCAGGATTCAAATACTTTATTTTTCATTAAAATAACAAATGATAACACTAAAAAATTATATTGACCGATTCTAAAACGTAGGACATTAAGGGAAATTAAATTCAAAATATTAATATACGATTTTTTGGAAGTTAATGTTTGTTATTTTGGTAAAAGCAATAGGTTTGTTATTGTATTATAAAATATAGCAATAATGTTTATTGTAAACAGCAGCATTACTCAGGAAACACACACATTATTTAGATAAAATACTAAGGGAAGTGCTTGAAATCAAAGGGTTCTTATATATTTTGATAGCATTTTCATTATTAGATCAATATTTAAGATTAAATTGATAAAATATCATTGTAAAGTCTATCTTATACGATCAGGATATACTGATGGACTTGTGATTAAAAATAAATGAATTATTCAGTTGTGTTCAGATGAAAACTTTATTGATCTGTTCATCCTCCCTCTCTTGCTTTACCTTCATGTCATATTGAACAGCCACAGAAACATAATGATTGTGTTCTTCATCTCTGTCATATTCTGTCTCTTCTCTTATATGAGAATCATCTTGTTCTTGTTTGATTGGGATTAAAAGTGTGTCCAGGCCCGTGACACTGCTGTCTGAAACAGAACTTAAACTGGCTGGACTCTGGATTGTGTGTTCTGATCCGTATGATGAAGCCGTTTCACCAGGACACGGTTCTTGTCTACTTCTAGACCTGGTTAAAAACAGCAAATGTAGTACAGTTATATGTCACAGGTCCAAAATATTTCAGTATCGTTTATGTTTGTTGTTAGTTAGGTTATTTATGGAACCAGTATTTCACTTTCAGAGCCAAAAAAAATCAACCACAGCAGAATAAAGAGAAATTCTTACTTTATTAAATCTTAATTTGCAGTACAAATATATAATTAAGGATACTTGAGAAGCTAAATAATTGAAAATATGAAATATTTTTTCTGAATAACCAAAATACAAATCTGGTTATGGTTAAAATAAGTTGGTTTCTTAATTCAAATCTTAATTTGGAAAACAGACTTAATATTTAAGTTCATTTTCCTCTTCATATTTATTTATTCCAATGAAGCCAGTGAAAGATATTTGGAAGTATGTGGAGTCTGAAATAAATGTAACCCGATTTAAAATCCTATTTGACATGACTATAAGAAGTGTTGATTTTCTTCAGAATTGAAATTGACTTTTGATATGCGTCATGTGTTTTCAGTGTTTTCTGACTCACCTGTGGTTGTAGAACCAGTTACTAACGGTTGTTATCTTCAGGTTTAGTTGTGATGCCAGCGTGTTTATGGTGTGTTGAGAAGGGTATGGCTCTCTCTGATAGGCTGTTTTTAAAGCTTCTTTCTCCCAATATGAGAGAACGACCCGTGGTCTCTTGGACACATGAAACAGTCCTGAATGATGAAGACTCAATTCATCTCCCGATGTGTCAAGAGTAGTTCCTTGCAAGTTCAAATCTGATGCGATTAAAGAACGTTTAAGGCGATCTGAAAAACATATGACACGTTTAACAAAAAAACCCCCTGCATTTATGAATAATGAACAGACTCTTCTACACATGTACCTCTCTGATCCATCATTTTCATAGTGTTGAGTTTTTGGACATTTTGAGGGTCCTGGAGCCACAGATTCATCCGGATGAAGTTTTCTTTCCCTCTCACGCTCAGTTTTGGCCAGGGTTTAGGATGAGACAGCAGTTCAGACACAGTACTCTGTGTTAAACCTAGAACAGCCTCTCCAAACAGACGCTGACCTGCCAACATAGATGGATTGGAAAAGTAATATTAGAATTTATTTGAATCAAAATTATTACTCTGTGAATTATCATGTCTCCTGACCTATATTGTTGACTGTGAGAATATCTTTCACTCTTTTGGTGATGCTGAATGTGTCTAACTCAAGATCCAGACTGGTGTTAAAACCAGGAGAACAGTCCAAAGTCAAGTCTTTATACTGGTCTGGGAGATGGCAAGTTGGCATCAGTCCTTCCTCCAGAGACGTTTTCTGAACAGGTGACATTTCGCTGTCAAATCCCTGTTTCCACTGTTTTTCCACAGGAAGTGTCTGGAATGAAGCTTGACCCAGCGAAGGAGAGTAGGGGTGTAATGGATTGATGGAGGGGTATGGGTTTCTATCTAATTCATGTTGGACCTTTTGGATGATACTATGGACAAAATCGGTTGGGGATTCCAGTCTTTCGGAATGCATTTCTTTCTTCTTCACCGGTGAGTTCTCATGATGTGTAGCGTACAACTGGCTTGTATGAGATGAAAGATGCATCTCATGTTTGGCCACTTCAAGAATTTCCCTGATTTTCTCTGATGCATCTTCCTCTTCCAGAGATCTCCCGTCATTCTCTTCCACTGACAAATAATCAGATATAAAATTTCATTTAAATGTACTTATTCTAACGTGTTTTTGCAACACTCATTAAGAAACTAATCACTAATGATGATGATTTCACGAGATATAGAAATACATGGTTTCAGAATGCGAGCTGGATCTGTCTTACCTGTCTGCCCATCTCTGATGATGTTGACAATCGGAATGTTGTGTTTATTTGACAGAAAGTTCTTCATTCGTATGAAGGGTTCTCTTCCTCTGATGGTCAGTTTGTTCCAGGGTTTGGGTCGTGACAGTATGTCACTCACGGTTCCTTGAGAAAGTCCCAGCACACAGTGTCCGAACACTCTCTGACCGATGTTGTGCATCTGAAGAAAGTCTTTCACCTGTTGGGTGATTCTGATGGTGTCGAGCTGATCTTCATCCTCATCATCAGACTGTATGTTATAAACATCATCATCCTCATCACTGATGCTGTTCTTCACAATCCTCTCATGTGTGCTCATACAGGAGGCGGATGTCAGGTGAGTGATGTCCTGCTCTTCTTTGACTGTTTTGAGGTTCAGAGATGATGATGATGACGACGATGATCTCCCAGATGGCTCACTCAACCAATCCTGATGAAAGTCTGCTGTTGTCTTCAGCTCAGTATCCACTGAAGGACCTAAGAGTCAGGAATTAAAGGAATCGTTTATTTTCAAAGGAACAGTGTTCTGATAATTGCAGAGAATGATTTGTGAAAGCAAGCCCGAAGTAATTACTACATAAATTGTTTCGCCTAAACTTTGTTTTTTTTTTCTTGCCGAATTGGTAAATGTTATAACCCAATTCATTTTTTGCAATGTGTTAAAAAGCTAAATAAAAAGCACATTCAGAAAAAAGAGGTTGTATATTGCACATTATTTGAAATGACATATTTTATTGCTTTTGATTGACAAGAAACTCAAAGTGCAAGTTTATAGAGAAGATGATGGATATGTTCTGTATAAGACTGAGAGACAAACACGTACCATTGTCACCAGTGGACGGTGAACATAAAGGCCTGTCTGATATACTACAAACATCTACTGCCTTGTACGACTGAGAGAGAGAGAGAGATCATTGGTTAGGAAGAACTTTAGGAGCTTGAGTTTGAAGAGTTTAAGAGTCGTTCCCTCACCGGTTTGACTGTAGTCGGTTTCAGTGACTGAAGACTGCTGCAGGTCAATAAAAGAACACATATGAGTAAAGACAGTTTTAAGATGTCTTAAACATGATTATGATTTGGTTAAAGAGACCTGAGCTCAGCTTTGATCTTCACACAGTTTTGTTGTGAGTGTAACCGGGTCTGAAGTATCTGAGAGAGGAAGCACACATGGTACAGATGAACACTCTTGATCAAAGCGTAAGGTCACTGAGATCATGGTCTCATAAAAGGTAACTGCATGAACCTCAATATCTCGTGTTTTATTGGTCAGTTGTTGTTGTAGAAGCATGATGTGATTGGCTGTTCTCTCTTGTACTTCATGCAGCAGATGCTGAAGACGGTGAACCTCCTCCCGTAGACACTGAATCTCACGATCTCTTCCGGCAATCATCATCTTTAGATCGTCTCCAGAACTAAACACCAGTAAGACAAAGTCAAGCACTGAAATCTAATTAGGATTTATGTTGATTCAGTCAATTAAGAATATATTTGACTCTCTTTCTAATGCAGAACACAGAAAAAGATATTTTGAAGAAAGTAAGTAAACCATCTACTTCCGTTTTATAGATTCATAACCATGTAGGGGAATGAGTCCGAGGTAACAGCATTCTTCAAAATAACTTCTAATGTATTCTGAAGAAAGAAAGTCATTCAAAAAATATGAAATATTATAATAAAAAGAACCACATTTTAATCTTATGACAGTCTTTCTGTAAGAGGTAAGTATTACCAGGGTGATGTTGCTGGAGACGTGTCCAGGTCCTGTCGACATGACCACAGATAATGTCAGACATTCAAAAGAACAGTTCACATGAAAATCTCATCCATAAGAAGAGAAATAAACGATGAATGTGTGGTTGAGCAAAACATTGTGGTTACGATTAATGCATTTCTAATGACATGCACGTTATTGGTCAACTGACTCACAGTTGTAGGAACTAAAACTACAGTCATTTAAAAACACTGAAGTAATATTGTACATACCCCGTGATTGTAAAGAGCGCTCTTGGTTTCCATGATGTTCTTCTCTCACAGACACAGAGAGGTTCTGACTGACTGCATGTGCTATACCCATCTGAGCCGAAACGCCCAACACTCATGATCAATACATCCAACCAATCAATAACTGCAAACAAAGAACTTCATGAATTCATGAATACTCAACATCTGCTGTGGGTGGAGCTCAATCAATCAATCAATCAATCAATCAATCAATCAATCAATAGATTATTCAATCAGTGTGGAGTTTTTTTTTAAAAACCTCTACTTTTATCGGCATTAATAGTTTGCCCCAAAACAAATATCTTGTCATCATTTATTCACACTCTCCTGTATGACTGTCTTTCTTCTACACAAAGGAAGATATTTGAAAGAATGATGATAACAGAAAACCATTGACTTGTATCATTTTTGTACACAAATAAAATGTGGCCAGCGGTTTCTGTTTCCATTATTCTAACAAATAAATGTTGTACTCTGCAAAAGTAAGGAAGTTATAGAGCTTTGAAAGGACAAATGGTAAACTATCACTTAAGGTTATTCCGATTTGGAGAGTAAAAATTGTAACCACATTGTCTCATGTACAATATCGTTTATGTTTGTAGATTTTACATCTATTTACATCTATCTTATTTCTTTCCAATGACATGTTTTTAAGCTTATGGTTTAAATCTAATCCATTGCAAAGGTTTGCTGTGGTTGCTGTAACATCTTCTTGGTTTGGATCAGTTTAGCTCAATGCCGGCCGAATCCTTCTAGTTATTGGTTGGTATTGATTCGGCTGTGGGATTCGAAACTCACAATATTGATTACAGCCAAGTATCGTGAATATAAATAAAGACCCAGAAACTAAATCTGAGGATTAGTCTGGATGTGATCTGCTAAATTTAGCTTTACATTCTGGTTGCATTTAAAATAAGTCACACACATTGTAAAACACGTTGGACATAAAATAGTTTTAATAACAGAATCCTGTAATGTTTTTTATTCTTTCCAAAGGCCCAATATACAGCGGAACTCAGTTTCTATAGTGAGCTGCTTGCCTATAGTATGCTGAAAAGTATTGCTTTCAACATACAGAGTGAAACACAAATCAATAACTGATCAATAACGGCACCTTCTTTTAGACACAATACCAGTTTAAAAAGAGATTTCATCAAAAAGGAAAATAAAGCAGTCCAAAGAGAGATTGCTTCTAAAAATTATACAGATTTGAATTTTAATATTGTTAGATGAGTTTAAATTTTGATATACACTACTAAAAATAGTACTTATATTTTAAATATTTGAAAGACATATTTGCATTTAGACAAGCTCTTATTTCTTCTGTCTAAATATCAAAGGCTTCCCAAAATGAAAGCCGGTAAATAGTCTTTAGAATAAATACTTGCCAGTATTATTATTAATGGGTTAATATGTTGTATAAGGATGGTAATTATAAAAAAAACACCAATTAAAAAATAATAATTGCAAATTTTTACCCATTAGGAATGTGATGTCCATATAAATGTAGAAAACCTTTTAATGTTTTTAATCTGGAGGTCACTTCAAATGTTTAAAATCACAGTATTTGCATTTCTTAGTTTCATCTTTTGGGTACATAAAATGATGAACATATTTTTTCTAAAAGTTGTAAATGACAACGTGAGGCTGTGTCTGTGTGGACATGTGGAGGAAATAACATAAACACAATTGCATACATCTAATAAAAATGTTATATCATGATTAAAGAACCATTCTCAGCCACAGATCTATATTTCAGCCACAGAGAAAAAACACTATGTTATTTTAAATCTTATGCAATTATCGGTCAAACCACAAAATAAATGCCCCTATATGTCACTGACACATGTGTTGTATTATAAATGTTTTTATTTAGAGTAAACAAATGTACTTTTGTTACGTCTGTGGATATCCTATCATAAAGCATGGTAAAGGTATCTGAACTTATATTTCATCTTTTTTGAAGCCGTTTGACTGTAAATGGATGTCCAAAATCTCATTTTGCACTCCAGAGGAGACAGACACTTGTACAGTTTGCATGCTTTCTCAATTGTACATGTGTTAATCCATTAAAAATGTCTCAATTGAAGAATCTATTAATCATTTGACACATAAGGAATGAAATCCAGATGCACATGTGTCAGCAGAGGTCTTTAACCCTCTCGCTTTTGGAATAATTCAGCTCATTGTTAATAGGTTTGGCATGTGAATGTGCGTATCATACATAACTGCCCTCCATGTGCCAGTCTTGTGTCGTGTTACTGACAGGTCAATATCTACTACACGCTTTCACTGTCACTTCATGCTTTTAACGACTGCAACTTACATATTTTAAGTTAAAGTCATGACATACTTAAAAAAAAATAAAGACAACACAGCTTCAGGGAGCATTTGATGACACATGTTCAGGGTCATATTGAGGATTTGTGATATCATGTAATTCTTCAATCCGTCTCTGTAAAATGGAAATCATTTAGATTATTAAAACGTTTCATGCTTCACACAGTTCTAAAAGTCATTTCATGGAGGAGGAGAGAGCTGATGGGCATCTCTGAATCAAACAGCTGAGGAATGACCAAACATTTCTTCCATGTGCCCGCTGTTATTCTAAACCACTGTTGTTCCTAAATCACAATGGACCTTGAAGTTGGGGGTACACGTCTGTGTGTGTATGAAGAATCATCATCTACCTGTCACTTCCTAAAGAGGACATGTGTTATTTATATCGGCCAGTGGACAAGAGCATGGATCATCTACAAAAGGTCCATGTCTCGTTGTTCAGCTGCGGTCTGTGAGTCTGTCATTGTCCTGAGCGTCTCCATCCACATCAGCCATGGTGAGTATAACCACTACACATTTACTCAACCGGTGTCAGGAGTGTACAGATTTAATATCAGATTAACATTTAAATTTGGAGCATATATTAATGCATTTACATTTTATGGCAAGCATCTCACGAATGAGAGAACATTTGACACCTATACCTATAAACTGCAAAAAATATCTACAGAAATGAAACAAGACTTTTTCTGAAAAACAGAAAAATGTATCGACTTATGGTTTCTTAGAAAAAACAAAACTTGAATTAAATTTACAGATTCATTTTTTTACATTTTATTCAGAGTGTATGGTCATTTTGCTTCAAGTATATACGCGAAAGCGTAATTAATACATTTCTTGAGATTTCATTTTGTCTTCAAAATTCTATCATTTCTTTTATTGAGTTTTTAATGAAGAATTGCTGAATTACTGGTTTCTGTGTAAAACAAAAGTTTGCGTTTTTTCCGTAGGCACCCAAGAAAGCGAAGAAAAGAGCAGCAGAAGGAGCAAACTCTAATGTCTTCTCCATGTTCGAACAGGCTCAGATCCAGGAGTTTAAAGAGGTGTTGTGTTGTCTCTCCTCTCTCTTTTATCATTCATAAAGAGCAGCTGATATTGCGTCTCAGAGGCGTAGGCATTGACCCTTCGCTCTGGAATCTGATAGTCCTGTCTGATCCCTATTGAGGGCTGACATATATTTATAGAGACACTCCTTTACATACCAAATTCTGCTGGGATAAATGAAGTATGTGTGCTATTGTCTCTTTGTCAAGTACAGTTGATGGAAACCTTTGGAATGGCATCTATTTCATAATATAATGAAAAGAAAGACAATAAGGAGATTAAATGTAATCCTTGTATCGGTCCTGAAGGTTTTCAGGAGAAATGTCTGAAACAAAAAACGCAATGAAGATCTTTAATAAAACAAAAACCAATAATAATGTAGGGTGTCCAAATGATCAATAATGAAGTTTGTTGACGTTGTCAGGCATTCACCATCATGGATCAGAACAGAGATGGATTCATCGACAAGAATGATCTGAGAGACACCTTCGCAGCTCTTGGTTGGTTTATGCAGCTCTTCTGGACTAAATCAAAAAATACAAAATGATTTTGAAACAAACTAAAAGATTCCTTCTAAGGAGAAATAACTTTTGGTCGATGTAGATCTGTGTAATTAATACGTATTCCCATAATGCCATTGAACTGACAGGACGTCTGAATGTGAAACAGGAAGAGATTGATGAAATGTTAAAGGAGGCGTCCGGGCCAATCAATTTCACTGTTTTCCTTACTATGTTCGGAGAGAAACTCAAGGGTAGGATGGCTTTTAATATTTATATATTTATATATACATATATTTTATGATCGAGGTTTGTTTTATCACAGGTGCTGATCCAGAGGAAACCATCCTTAACGCCTTTAAAGTGTTTGATCCAGAAGGAAAAGGAATTCTGAAGAAAGAATAGTAAGATTCATCACATGAACGCTTCTTAAACCCCCAGATGTGTGAATGTTGTCTGTGTGTTTCTGTGTTCAGTGTTACAGAGATGTTGACCACACAGGCCGACAGATTTTCTGCAGAAGAGGTGAGGGATACTGTGCAGGTGATGATGTCAGGTTGCCATGGATACAGCGACTGTACCCACTGTTTTTTCACGTGCAGATGGAGCAGATGTTCGCCGCGTTTCCTCCAGACGCTGCTGGAAATCTGGACTACAAGAATCTGGTTCACATCATCACACACGGAGAAGAAAAAGATCAGGAATAATTCAGCAAATCACAGTGCTCGCCGTGTGTCTGTACCCGCCCATTTATTTATGATTGACAGGCTTGACTTTGTGAATAAATTGCATTTTTTCAATGAATGATAATGTGTCTATGATTGTAAAATGAACAGCATTTGCAATCCTCTCTCTAAATCAACAAACAACAATGTAAATGAAAAATGTAGATACATTTTTATAAGATAACTAATATATTTATATAATACCCTATAGATATACTAGATCTTTATCTACAAGAAAAATGCTGATTTATCGAAATCTTAAGGAAACAGAAGACGGATACAGGTGATAAATGCGATGACAGTATAAAAGTTTTTTAAATACGAGTGTATGAATCATTCTCATTCACATTTATATATACATAATTTATATAAAATGTATTTAAACTGTTTTATAATAAAGATATAAACAGTATATTTTAAAAAAATATACATATTATTAAAAATAAAGAATTAAAAATACATTTAAGAGTTCCAAAATAGGTGACAAATGTTCTTAAAACCCTATAAAACTTTGGCATGTAACTTGTTCGACACTACAGAATTGGATCGCTAATACTATGTAAAATTCACTTAAACAAACATGCTGAAAATCTTTCATTTTAAAGATGTTTAATATAATAGACTAAATCTAAAAGTTTAATTTAACATACAGATTTTTTTTGTATAGAGTTGAAACTGAACTCAAGCATTAAAGAGAGGATCTATTGTCTTTTTAGAATGACATTACACA
>JAWHQN010000036.1:52500-64636 GCA_033220385.1 Triplophysa yarkandensis
TTATATATGATTATATAAGATGATATAAGATGATATATGATGATATAAGATGATATATGATTATATATGATTATATAAGATGATATATGATTATATATGATGATATAAGATGATATATGATTATATAAGATGATATATGATTATATATGATTATATAAGATGATATATGATTATATATGATTATATAAGATGATATATGATTATATAAGATGATATATGATGATATATGATTATATATGATTATATATGATGATATATGATTATATATGATGATATATGATTATATAAGATGATATATGATGATATATGATTATGTAAGATGATATATGATTATATATGATTATATAAGATGAAATATGATTATATATGATTATATAAGATGATATATGATGATATATGATTATGTAAGATGATATATGATTATATATGATTATATAAGATGATATATGATTATATATGATTATATAAGATGAAATATGATTATATATGATTATATAAGATGATATAAGATGATATAAGATGATATAAGATGATATAAGATGATATAAGATGATATATGATGATATATGATGATATAAGATGATATATGATGATATAAGATGATATAAGATGATATATGATGATATATGATGATATATGATTATATAAGATGATATATGATGATATATGATTATATAAGATGCTATAAGATGATATATGATGATTTGGTCTTTGACACTCGTGTGTATTGTGATGGTTAAATGTGATTTGTATTCTCTTACATTGTAAAACATCACTTGCAGAAAGGACAATAACACCATGAATCATCTTTACATACGTTTACATGAAAAGAGTTCAGCGTTTAATGTTTAAAATAATAAAAATTCTGTTTTATTTAGGGTTTACTTTGCAGCGCTTTGTCCCAAATGTTCTCTGTTCTTTTCTTTGCCTTGTTTTCTTTTAAATGTCATCATATTATAAATGTTTCTTCACATTTAAGCTATCTTGCGAGGCCAAACTGGCTTTCAGATTTCACTCCCATAAAAGCTCACATCTGATGCTGGTTAACTTTAACCTTGTTCTGTTAAATAAGAGAATTGTGTATTTTCCAGCAGCAGATCACGGTTTGAATAAACCAAATGTTTTATTAATTAAAAGTTTGCAGAAGATCTGTTTTGAGTTTATTCTGCTTTAAGAAACAGGGTTTTGAGGCCAGACACATGTTTTCAGATGGGCAGATCTCACGATACTCTAAACGCCTCCTGGCATTTCATTAGAAACCTCTCCTGTTTTTCTCCATCCTGTCCGAGATTAGATTCAGCCAATGGCATCAGTTTGTTTATTGCTTTAGAGCCTAGAAACCTGGCGGGATATCTTATCTCCTGTGCAATGTTTGATACGCCTGTTCTCTTGGCAGTCTGATGTTGTTATGTAACACCAGGAGAAACTCACTCATAGTTTATAATCACTGAATATCTAGAATATACATCCAGATTGGGTGTTCATATGAACACTTAATCCCTTAAAGAAAGTCTTTATAATGAGACCAGTTTCACACCTTTTCTCCATTTGAATGTCATCCCAGACGGGTTTAAAGACTGTTGTGTTTATATCAGATATTAAAATTAAGGTCTGATGTTGTTGTACTTCTCAGAATCTTTAAGGATGGGTCTGTTGTAAAATGGTTGTGCATAATGTTGTGTTGAATATACAAGTTGACAGGTGTTTGTGCATCTGATGTAATGAGGTGTAGTTTGGAATGTGTGTCTCATTCCAAGGAGTTTTTCTGTGTCGTAC
The DNA here is from genome assembly GCA_033220385.1 of Triplophysa yarkandensis. Classification (NCBI taxonomy): domain Eukaryota; kingdom Metazoa; phylum Chordata; class Actinopteri; order Cypriniformes; family Nemacheilidae; genus Triplophysa; species Triplophysa yarkandensis. The sequence continues at coordinate 54,277 of JAWHQN010000036.1, forward strand.
ACCCTGTCCATATCAGACACAACCTGTAATCAGTTTCAGTTGAATCTGTCAAACTAATAATACTTATGTCACTCATGATGTTAAATGTTATCTGTGCAGTTAACCCATGGTTGTCCGTCTTGTGTTGAACAGATTGTGTTATTTATTTTTAGTTTATTTAGTTTATATCACAGATGGTATTGTGCCGAACTATAGTCCAGAGCTGCTTTCTTATGTGCCAGTTGCTCAAACAAATGTTAAAAATAGAAATGGTGGGCAGCGACAGGGCAGCATAGACCGGGCTATGACTGTTCCCTAGAGATCCTTCTATATAAAACTGAGATGAGGATGTCCATGATGGGATGCTGTGTGCATTAGACGGGAATCCTGGGGGTGTCTTTGGTCCTCAAGTAGGGCATATTTGCAGACAGAAAATGACTTGAGTACTATTAACCTGCTTCTCTTCAGTGATTCCAGTAGATCACTAAAGGTTGTGACAGAGCTGCAGAAATTATATTCGGTCTTTGATGAAATTAAATTCTCAACACTCATTTGATAGAACAGGGTTTGATCATCTGAACTTTTGAGAAGAATTGCACAGAATGTATGATTTTCAGTTACATTCTCTGTACAGAATTCATTTAGGAGTTTAATATGATTTAATTAAAATCTTAGCACTGGTGTTGTTGTTATGTATTCATGTTAATAATCATGTTTGTTAATGAAGCTGATGTTAGTAGTTCTCATCAAATCTCTTGAATTGTGGCTTTGAAATTATTATAGAGTTGATTGTTGGTGGTATATATTCAACATATATTTGTTGTGTAGTTTAGTTTTGAGTGTCATTAACATTGTATGGTTGGTGATCATTTCTATTATTTATAGTTTCATTGTTTAACTACTCATGGATCAGTCTGGCTATGTTTGTGTGATTGCAGTGAGAGGATCGAAACCTGGCAAGAACGTTCAGCTTCAGGAGAATGAAATCCGTGGCTTGTGTCTGAAATCCAGAGAAATATTCCTCAGTCAGCCAATCCTGCTGGAGTTAGAAGCTCCGCTGAAGGTCTGCGGTAAGAAACATACATCTGATATAATTTATATTAAATGTAGTAATAATTCAAGTTTGTTTGACTTTCAGACGTTAATAACATTTTCAATTAATCTGCCTCAGATGATGATATAAGGATATTGTAGTTAAAACTGTGTAATTACTAAAAAAAACATAATTTATCAGTGTCACACTTTTAATCATATGTACTGTATTTATATATTATTTTGAGACCTATTTTGTAGTCTCAGGTATAATGAATTTAGCATTCTAGAATTAAATGAGTGTTTATACTATATAATCTGTGGAGATTTGTATTGGCCCAATTCTAGTTTGATGATGATGATATAATCATCACAGGTGATATCCACGGGCAGTATTATGATCTGCTCAGGCTCTTTGAGTATGGAGGATATCCACCCGAGAGCAACTATCTGTTCCTGGGAGACTATGTAGACCGAGGCAAGCAGTCTCTGGAAACCATCTGTCTGCTGCTGGCGTACAAGATCAAATACCCTGAGAACTTCTTCCTGTTGAGAGGGAATCACGAGTGTGCATCCATCAATCGCATCTATGGCTTCTATGATGAGTGTGAGTATGGTTTATGCCTGCAGTTCTTTATCTTTATTCATATTAGATATGGGTAATTTTTGTTTGGTGTTCAGGCCGGAGACGCTATAACATCAAGCTTTGGAAAACCTTCACCGACTGTTTCAACTGTCTGCCCATCGCTGCCATCGTGGACGAGAAGATCTTCTGCTGTCATGGAGGTGTGTGTGGCTCAGTTTGGTGACAGATCGACAATCATATACTGAATTGAGTCCATGAACATATGAAGATGTTAAACATGACATTGTTAAGGCCTTAAACTATGTTTTGAGTGTGTACATTGACTTAAGACATCTAGTGCATCATTTCTACAGATTGATGGAAACGAGTTCATTATTGTTTTGTTGTGTTGATCTAATAATTAATGCTAGTGAAATTGACAACACTGGTTAAACAGATGTGTAGTTTAAATCATGATGAATTAATAACACATTATGATTATTTAAGAATGACCAGTGTTTTAGGTAAATAAACAAAGACTTGTGTCAACAGAAGACAATAACTGTCTTCATTTCCTTGTTTTGAAATGATTTAAAAATAAATTTTCTGCATTTATTTCCTATAAAATAAATAAATTTGAAAAGCAAAAGATGATTTTTCCATAGATATGCTTTTTATTTTTTGATGATTACATCTTTTCTCTTGTGTGCCGGTGTTGTCTCAGGTTTGTCTCCAGACCTGCAGTCTATGGAGCAGATCAGAAGAATCATGAGACCCACAGATGTTCCGGATCAAGGACTGCTGTGTGATCTTCTGTGGTCTGATCCAGATAAAGATGTGTTGGGCTGGGGTGAGAATGACAGGGGTGTGTCCTTCACTTTTGGAGCAGAAGTTGTAGCCAAGTTCCTCCACAAACATGATCTGGATCTCATCTGCAGGGCCCATCAGGTGAGTTCCTACAGTTTTTGGAGTTCACGACATCAGAGAAAAGATGGAAATCCAGACTCTTGTTTGGAGCACTTGATAAGTACATAATGTTAGGTTAATCTACCCTGAATAATAAAACAGCTTTGCGGTTTCTTTCCATCTGAATATATGTTTTAGTTTGAATGATAAACTGTTTATAACAGACTTCAGTCCTATATAGACACACAGTGTGACTCACATCACGTCTTCCCTCTCACATTTCATGAAGGTCTAGTTTTTAGAAAGCTGAAACTGCAGAGCTGAATATGTGTTGAGTCATGCTGGTTTTGAGCTGAGCCAGAGCAGATGAGTCTGCAGGTTTAAGATGACATCTTTGACATTGAGACTTCTTCTTTAATATGTGTCGAACGAGTGGTTGGAATCTCACATCAGATCTGTGTTCTGTTCCTATAGTTTCAAACACTGTGTGTTCATTCTGCTGACGGTTTATGTAAGATCAGGGTTTCTAATATAAGAGAGGATGACATCTGGCATCACCCAATGTTACTTGGAAGCCATAAATTACTGATCAAGAGCAGACAGTATTTCTGTACTCACAATAGACACATGATGGCCAAAGTTTCATCATGTGTGATGATATGAAAAGTGTATTCTGTAATCTTGATGAGATCGGTCATAAAGATTGGATTTAGTTGTGCAGATGCAGTTATTGGTTTGTCCTCTAGATGTCCTGCTCGCTTTACCATATCTTGATTTACACCATAGCTCATTGACGTTTCATGTTTATATTTTTAGTCAAATACATTTTATTATGTCTATGTACATAGTAATTTTAAATATCTATTTATTTTTGTGTGTTGGTATCACACACCAATATTAAGTTTATTAAAGAAATTGTTTGTTTTATGAGTACACCAGTTTACATTCAGTGAAATAAATTGGTTTACTTATTTTTGTGTACTGTGGATTGCTTAATGTTGAGCCTCACAGAGTGAAATTTAGATAAAATATGCAATGTAAGTAACCAAATATATATGTGAATGTTTTGTGTCATGTAGGTGGTGGAAGACGGTTATGAGTTCTTTGCTAAGAGGCAGCTTGTGACCCTGTTTTCAGCACCAAACTACTGTGGAGAGTTTGATAATGCTGGAGCCATGATGAGCGTAGATGAGACCCTCATGTGTTCTTTTCAGGTGCAGTGACTTCACTTCATAGTGTTCTTTGTCTAACATACATTCAAATAACATCTGCTCATTATATTATAATAAATACTAAAACTATTTTAGAAGAATAGTTCAAAATGAAAGGAAGATATTTCAAAGAATGCTGGTAACCAACGGCGATACCCATTTTCTTTGCGTAATATGAACTCAAGACTAATTCAATAAATGGGGAAATTCCATGAAAATGTCAATCTCACCATGAAAATAGATAGATTCTACCAAATTATTTTAGATTACTTCTAGCACTCATGTCAACATTTGGTGGTTCAGACATTCATGCGAGGTCTCTTAAGTTATTAAAGTGCCCCAAAAATAGTAATAAACATATTAATAATTGTATTGTTTGTGTCCTCAACTATACATAAAAGACATTAAATCTTCAAAGAGCCCATTATTAGTTTTATTATTTAACTTGATGCTTTGCGTCTTTCCTCGTGTGAAAAACACTCATATTTAGTACCTGACTCTTCAAGCTCCGCCTCCCAGTGGTCAAACGGTCTAGTCTTCTGTTATTGGGTAAAGCAGCTGTCATTAACTGCATCATCAACAGTAACTTCTATAAGGGGTCTCTAAGTTCAAGTTCAAGTCTGCTTTATTGTCAATTCTTCCACATGTACAGTACATACATACAAAGAATCGAAATTGCGTTAGTCCCCCGGTGCATACACATAACACTAAGTAAATAGCTAAAAAGATAAAAAACTATACCACTATACAATTTTACAATTTTACAATTCTATGTAGAAAGATATATCAATAAAAAAATAATAAAAAAATAAAAAAATGACACATCACTGAAGTAACTGAAGGACCACAGCCTTGACGTTCACTGTAGTCCAACACATCTGATTTCTGTTAAAGATAATAACTGACTTTATCATGAACTTTGGATTTGTAACATCACAGATCATTTACAGGTACTAACACACACACAAAAAGAAAATATAAAATGAGGTTTTAAATCTTACGGGCACTTTAAAGCTGTATTTTTATCCTTAGTGCATGATTTTCACACTGTGACATCCGTAACGCTTCCTATTGTTCATAAACAGATGCATGATTTATGTCACATTGGAGACAACTTTCTTCAAAATATTTTCTTTTGTGTTCTTCTGTACAAGTAAGAAAGTCGTAAAGATTTGAAATGTGAAAAGGGTAAATGATAATACATTCATTTTTGGGTGAACCATCACTCTAAACTCACCTCAAATTTTTGTCATTGCTTTTAATGAAATGTATTTACTTTTCTACAGATCTTAAAACCTGCCGAGAAGAAGAAAACAAACTCCAGTCGTCCAGTGACTCCACCCAGAAACATGGTGAGCAAGCAGGCCAAGAAATGAGGCGTGATGTGACGGAGCAGGACTTCATCATACATGTGTCACAGCTTGAGAGGTGTGCCGATCTGCTTTTTACCGCTTCCACGGACTCAGAACTGTTGACTGCGTCTGTTGATCTCATTCTTCTTGTATTTTTCTTCTGTTTATGTCTATTTTCACCAGCGTCACGTGGAATGTCCACTCAGATATAAGAGGAGATTGAATTCTATTCCTTTAAGTATTTTTGTTAATTTTCTTGGAAACAGCAATGACTTTTATAACCTTAACTACTTCAGGATGACACATCTTGGTTTTAAGCAAACTCCGCCCGATGTCACCATGACAATTCAATATTCCTGTTTATTAATATAGGGAGAAACTCTGCATTCATGTTTCAGATTATATTCACTCCATTAAGACCACTGTGAACAAATCAAAGGTTTCAGTCGTTAGTATGAAGCAGATAGCACATATAACATGTTTGCTCTTTTATGATTTCAAAGCATTTTTCCTTCTTTTGACTGTGCCATGAGATTTGATATTCAGTCAAAATTTTAGATGTTTTATGATATTTTTGTCATTATTTTTTTATTATAATTCTTTTCGGATATAACAGTACATGAATGAATGTTTGAAATCTTTGGTGCGTGCGTCCGTGTGTGTGTGTGAGACATTGATGAAGTAAATGAAGACTCTTTCAGGTGGTAACCAATTAAATGTTTAGTTTGATTGTTTAAGTTGTTTGTTTTTGATAAGATGCCTCGTATCTCTTCAGTACATTTGGTATCAGTTGACTTATGTAACTGGCGATGTGTTTGCATCACATTACAGGCATGTTGATTGATTTCTCTTTTTGTTGCATGTATCTAGTATTAGAATAAGACGCAAGGCCTTGGCTTTCTCAGGGCATGCAACATTCAGCATGTCTTTAGAATAATGTAGCTCCTCATCAGGTATATCACATCAGGAAGACTTTATTCTTGCAAATTTCTACAGTATTTCATATAAGATGTATGTTTAACCCCAACCCAATGTATATATACAAGAAATGTTTTGTTCAGTCTTGGCAATAATTGACAGTTTTCCACTCTATAAATAATTGTTATACTTGCAAAATAAAGTATAAAACTGGAAAAAGTGTGAACTGCAGTGTTTTTATTTGAATTAAATTAAGGTTTTCTTTTTACTTTCTCATAAATGTAATTTTTTGATATATAACGCAAAGATACTTTTACTTTTCAATGTGTAAAATATATATATATATATATATATATATATATGTGGTCTGGTTATATATGTTTGTTTTCTCTGTCCTTCCAAAATAATTAATTGATTTTACAGAATTTCCATGAATTGAAATAAGTGCTTTTACATTTCCTACGGGCTGAAACAAATATACAAAATGTTTATCAATGCTTCAACCCATGTGAGAAATCGGATGTTAAGGATCAAACTGTCATTCAAATTAATTTTCTTTCTAAAATGTGCATTGTTTTAAAATATTTTTTAAGAAAACTTTAACCACAACAAATGGGAAAATGACTTTCGGACAAAAGAGAATATTGTTTCACTGTATTAAATACTGGAAATAATTTTCCATACATTAGTAACTTTACGGAACATTCCAAGACAAACTTTAGTTTATCAGTAACATCCCCATCCCAGGGTGCCATCTAAAGTTTGTCATAATTTTAGAATTTTTCTGTCATACATATAAACATTAGTATGACATTAGTATGTATATATATATTATATATATAAATTCCAGTAAATGAACTTCAATGTTGTTTCATGTTGACCAGTAATATTATCTTCACACCAACAGCCACTTACATGATTTATTATTTTATTATATAAACAAATACATTCTGTATTAAAATAAAACACAAACCATTGCAAAGGTTTGATTCAAAAACAGATCTGTGCAAATTCAAAAATCCCATTACAGTTTCTCCAGCCCACCGTTTGAAATGAATATGAATATAGTTTTCACTGAAGAAAGAGCAAGTGTCATTTAGTCTTCATTTAAATCCTCTCTTCTAACTATTCTCAAAAACACATCCTTCCATTTACTGACGCACATGTAAATGAGTTCATCATTCTCAAGAGAAGACGCTTGACATCTAAACCTCTGCATGATGAATAATGGATTATTGTAATGAATGTTTTCACATTAACAGTGTGAGGGCTAATGAGAATATACTGAGTGACCGGATTCAAATCTATGAAACATTTCTATTGCTTTATGTGATGATAAGTATGTAAAAAATTCATTAAGCATAACTGCCATCAACATAATAACTGAAAGAAAAAGAATGTTTATACTGAAAACCTTTGGAACAAAAGCATGTAAACTGTTGCTTGTCACAGCATCTTACAAACAAGAAAACAGCAGCCATTGAAATTTCATGGATACTTTGCAGGAAGATGAAAATAAAATCTATAAGGCAATGTGGTGATCAAGACTGTGGAAAAGTGCTTTAATAGTCCAGAAGGAAGCCGTTGTGTTCTTGAGTCTGTTTGTACTAAATGTGTTGATATTATAATGACATGAGTTGTATTGAATGTGCATGCAAACAAGTGCAAATGCGATGTTAAGATGACTTTGATCTTTATGTACGAAACAATCTACAAAAATGAAAATTCAGACATGTGGAAACTCTGAATTCAGTTTGATCGCATGGAATCAGATTTGGACACAGACATCTCTTTTACATTTAACCTTCACTTTGGTCTTTGAAACTGTAATGATTATAAAAACTGATACAGTATAGATATTACCATTTTTAAGAATGATAACATGTACAATCATTTTGAGAAGCCAGCACACATCAGGTTTGAAATGGTGGGATAAAGGAATATTCTCAATTGTTTTACATGAATTGTTTTATGGACACAATAAGACTTTAAAGCACCTCTTTCAGAAGTGAGGAATAAAGTAAATGAACTCTGTTCTTAACCTGAAATAATTCTCATTGTAATGTTCACAGGACACAAAGGAACCTTTTACAAATTCTCATAGCATAATAAATAAAACGCACAAGTGCAACAAATGAAACATTGTTACATTATTGTCAAAATAAGTTTAAGGGGTCAGTTGTGGTCAGGTGGTTTTAGAGCTGGGCTTAAAGTGAAAGTGACCTATTGGTAAGATATGGTGACCCATACCCTAAATTGTGAACACACGCACACCCAGAGCATTGGGCATCACTGCAGCGCCCAGGGAGCTTTGGGGGGGGGGGGGTGTAAGGTGCCTGTCGTCCCTGGGAATCGAACCAGTGACGTTGTGATCCCTAGATCCCACCACTAGGCCATGACTGCTCAAAAAAACTAAAGGTTGTAATTAGAAGGTTGCTGGTTCAGTTCTCAGTATCAGCAGACAAAATGAAGTGTTCTTGAAGACATCTTACCCCTGATTACTTCACAGTGAAAGATGTACACTGTACAATACTGTAAGATACTTTGGATAAAAGCTTCTGCCAAATAAATAAATGTCAATTTCTTATCTAGTATTTTTGTCTTTTTTCTGTCTGTTTTTCTGTACAAATATCTAAATATCAAGACACATTTACTTGAGGAGCAAAATGAATAAAAACATCACACCAAATTATTATTATACCTAAAACTAAATTCTTTGCGTGTAATTATTTGGAGGATCAATTCCAACCGCTAGATTCCACTGTATATACAGAGTGTACCTTGTCTTTTTGAATATCGTGTAAATTATATTTGTACAGATAAAAAGAAGTATACCAAGTAAAGAAAATCCTGATTGCTGTGCAGATTTCACCATGAGATAAATCCTAACTTCTGTCCTGAAAACACTTTGGGTCTGAAAGAACATTATTCTGCTGTTGACACACTGAGATGATGTGTGTTAAACATGATGGGAATGTGTGTGCTCTTCTGAGGACAGACTGTAGAATAATATAAAGTTTCATGTAAATCTATCTATCTGAGAGTGTTTTTGTATAGAGACAGTAAAACTGATGAGAGATAAAAGTTGTCATCTGAAAAGAAATCTGAAACATAATAACTATACTGTAATAAAATACTGCAATTCTCGCTTCAATATCACGAGAGTGTTAAACATTAAAACAAGTGCTTGTTTGGCATTTAGACATTAGAATCTGACATTAAATGACTTTAAACAGGAGAGTATTATAAAATCGTAAGATTTGTATGATGCAATAAGCCTATTCTTGACAGATTTATTCATTAATACTGAATGTTGCCAGAGTGAGTAAATGTGAAGGTGTCTGGAAGAATCTAGAATTCAGTTAGTCACTGAAACACTTCAAGATTGTGTGAAAGAAGAATGCAGCCCAATACTGTCATATAGTAACAAATATTACACAAAACATGTCCCATAAAGTCTTTTCAATAGATTTTCTAGTCCTGTCACTTGACTCAAGTCTCATGACAGATGTCCAGCTCATTTGTGTGTGTGCGCCCTGATAGATCGTGGTCTGTCATTGGTTATAACAGACGTGGCATATGCTGTGTCAGATCTCTTTGAGACAGCGGTGAGCAGTAAAGATGTTGTGTATCAGAGCGAAGTCTCATTGGTGTGCGGTCGAGACGTCTCCTCCTCCAGAAGAGCGATGCGTTGTTTCAGCATTCTCACCTGTGTCTCGTGTCTCTCCACCATCGCCATCATCTGAGACTCCAACTTCTTCAGTTTATTCTGATGTTTCTTCTTTGCTTTCTCATACGCTGCCACCAGATTACTGCACAACACACACAAAACACAAACATAATTATAAAAGATCAATGTAAGACACAAATCATTTCAGAAGGAAGAAATGAAAAAATATGTGCATGTGAGTCTGTGTGTGTGTGTGCGTGTGTGTGCGTGCGTGCGTGTGCATGTTGTGAATTTTGTGTTACCTGTTAGCTCTCTTCAGGTCATTGACAAACTCTGCAGACTGTTGATGTCGGACTTCACTGCTCTTTGTGAGTCTTTCTAACGCGGTGACCAGCTCCTGCACTCGAGTCTTTAACTTCTTCTCTCTGAAACACACAAACACATCAAATCAACCTGTCCTTAAATTCAGGCTACAACTCTTCTTCTGTTATTCTCTGTTGTGAATGTTAATAATGTGACTGTGATGTGTCACCTCCTGAGAGCGTTCGTGAGTTCAGCGGCCAGATCACTGTCACTCAGAGTTCTGACATCACACAGACTGATCGCAGAAGAATCAGCCGAGTCCTGGACACACACACACAGAGGTGTTTATTTGGAATACCTGAAGTGCTAAGACCAGTAAAGTAACCTCAAAACCGCTTCACAGAGAGAGAGAGAGAGAGAGAGA
>JAWHQN010000037.1:5000-17500 GCA_033220385.1 Triplophysa yarkandensis
TCATCTTTCGGGTTTTTCAGGCCGCGCTCCCTTACGCGTTTGCCACGACCTCCGGAGAAGATGGACTTAGAAATATTTCGGCGAAATCTTTCTCGTGACCACCTCTCCTATATACTCGCCGACACCATACTGAAGGACACCTAGCCAACGCGCACCGGTTCTTTTGCACCCGAAACCCTGTGCGTGGTGCTTTTTGACCGGCCATAGAGTCATCTTTCGGGTTTTTCAGGCCGCGCTCCCTTACGCGTTTGCCACGACCTCCGGAGAAGATGGACTTAGAAATATTTCAGAGAAATCTTTCTCGTGACCACCTCTCCTATATACTCGCCGACACCTTACTGAAGGACACCTAGCGAACGCGCACCGGTTCTTTTGCACCCAAAACCCTGTCCGTGGTGCTTATTGACCGACCAGAGTGCTATCCGTCGGCCTTTCGGGGCCGTGCTCCCCTTCGATTTTGCCTCGACTTCCAGAGATTATGGACTTAGAAATATTTCGCATGTCCCTCTGGTTCTCGTGGAGAGAGAGGCTGTTTGCGCTGACAACCGGCCGACCAGGACACCATCTTTCGGGATACAGAAGCCGCGCTCCCCGCCGCGGCCTCTGGAGATGGACTTAGAAACATTTCAATGACTCTTGGACTTAGGAATATTTCAGTGAAATCTTTCTCGTGACCACCTCTCCTATATACTCGCCGACACCTTACTGAAGGACACCTAGCGAACGCGCACCGGTTCTTTTGCACCCAAAACCCTGTCCGTGGTGCTTAAAAACCGACCAGAGTGCTATCCGTCGGCCTTTCGGGGCCGTGCTCCCCTTCGATTTTGCCTCGACTTCCAGAGATTATGGACTTAGAAATATTTCGCCTGTCCCTCTGGTTCTCGAGTGAGAGAGAGGCTGTTTGCGCTGACAACCGGCCGACCAGGACACCATCTTTCGGGATACAGAAGCCGCGCTCCCCGCCGCGGCCTCTGGAGATGGACTTAGAAACATTTCAATGACTCTTGGACTTAGGAATATTTCAGTGAAATCTTTCTCGTGACCACCTCTCCTATATACTCGCCGACACCTTACTGAAGGACACCTAGCGAACGCGCACCGGTTCTTTTGCACCCAAAACCCTGTCCGTGGTGCTTATTGACCGACCAGAGTGCTATCCGTCGGCCTTTCGGGGCCGTGCTCCCCTTCGATTTTGCCTCGACTTCCAGAGATTATGGACTTAGAAATTTTTCGCATGTCCCTCTGGTTCTCGTGGAGAGAGAGGCTGTTTGCGCTGACAACCGGCCGACCAGGACACCATCTTTCGGGATACAGAAGCCGCGCTCCCCGCCGGGGCCTCTGGAGATGGACTTAGAAACATTTCAATGACTCTTGGACTTAGGAATATTTCAGTGAAATCTTTCTCGTGACCACCTCTCCTATATACTCGCCGACACCTTACTGAAGGACACCTAGCGAACGCGCACCGGTTCTTTTGCACCCAAAACCCTGTCCGTGGTGCTTAAAAACCGACCAGAGTGCTATCTGTCGGCCTTTCGGGGCCGTGCTCCCCTTCGATTTTGCCTCGACTTCCAGAGATTATGGACTTAGAAATATTTCGCCTGTCCCTCTGGTTCTCGAGTGAGAGAGAGGCTGTTTGCGCTGACAACCGGCCGACCAGGACACCATCTTTCGGGATACAGAAGCCGCGCTCCCCGCCGCGGCCTCTGGAGATGGACTTAGAAACATTTCAATGACTCTTGGACTTAGGAATATTTCAGTGAAACGTTTCTCGAGACCATCTCTCTCATATACTCGCCGACACCTTACTGAAGGACACCTAGCGAACGCGCACCGGTTCTTTTGCACCCAAAACCCTGTCCGTGGTGCTTAACGACCGACCAGAGTGCTATCTGTCGGCCTTTCGGGGCCGTCCTCCGCTTCGATTTTGCCACGACTTCCAGAGATTATGGACTTGGAAATATTTCGCATGTCCCTCTGGTTCTTATGGAGAGAGAGGCTGTTGGTGCTGACTACCGGCCGACAGGAGTGTCATCTTTCGGCTCGGTGAGGACGCGCGCCCCGCCACGTCCTCTGGAGATCGACTTAGAAATATTTCACGTCATCTCCTGGTTCTCACGGAGAGAGAGGCTGTTTGCGCTGACAACCGGCCGACCAGGACACCATCTTTCGGGATACAGAAGCCGCGCTCCCCGCCGCGGCCTCTGGAGATGGACTTAGAAACATTTCAATGACTCTTGGACTTAGAAATATTTCACTGAAACGTTTCTCGAGACCATCTCTCTCATATACTCGCCGACACCTTACTGAGGGACACCTAGCGAACGCGCACCGGTTCTTTTGCACCCAAAACCCTGTCCGTGGTGCTTAACGACCGACCAGAGTGCTATCTGTCGGCCTTTCGGGGCCGTCCTCCGCTTCGACTTTGCCACGACTTCCAGAGATTATGGACTTGGAAATATTTCGCATGTCCCTCTGGTTCTTATGGAGAGAGAGGCTGTTGGTGCTGACTACCGGCCGACAGGAGTGTCATCTTTCGGCTCGGTGAGGACGCGCGCCCCGCCACGTCCTCTGGAGATCGACTTAGAAATATTTCACGTCATCTCCTGGTTCTCACGGAGAGAGAGGCTGTTTGTGCTGACTACCGGCCGACAGGAGTGTCATCTTTCGGCTCGGTGAGGACGCGCGCCCCGCCACGTCCTCTGGAGATCGACTTAGAAATATTTCACGTCATCCCCTGGTTCTCACGGAGAGAGAGGCTGTTTGTGCTGACAACCGTCCGACCTGGGTATCGTCTTTCGGGTTGATGAGGACGCGCGCCCCGCCACGTCCTCTGGAGATCGACTTAGAAATATTTCACGTCGTCTCCTGGTTCTCGTGGAGAGAGAGGCTGTTTGTGCTGACAACCGTCCGACCTGGGTATCGTCTTTCGGGTTGATGAGGACGCGCGCCCCGCCACGTCCTCTGGAGATCGACTTAGAAATATTTCACGTCATCTCCTGGTTCTCACGGAGAGAGAGGCTGTTTGTGCTGACAACCGTCCGACCTGGGTATCGTCTTTCGGGTTGATGAGGACGCGCGCCCCGCCACGTCCTCTGGAGATCGACTTAGAAATATTTCACGTCATCTCCTGGTTCTCACGGAGAGAGAGGCTGTTTGTGCTGACAACCGGCCGACCAGGACACCATCTTTCGGGATACAGAAGCCGCGCTCCCCGCCACGACCTCTGGAGATGGACTTAGAAACATTTCGATGAACTCTTGGACTTAGAAATATTTCATTGAAACCTTTCTCGAGACCATCCCTCTCATATACTCGCCGACACCTTACTAAGGGACACCTAGCGAACGCGCACCGGTCCTTTTGCATCGAAAACGCTGTCCATGGTGCTTATTGACCGACCAGAGTGCTATCTGTCGGCTTTTTGTGGCCGTTCTCCGCTTTGATTTCGCCACGACTTCCAGAGATTATGGACTTAGAAATATTTCACGTCGTCTCCTGGTTCTCGTGGAGAGAGAGGCTGTTTGTGCTGACAACCGTCCGACCTGGGTATCGTCTTTCGGGTTGATGAGGACGCGCGCCCCGCCACGTCCTCTGGAGATCGACTTAGAAGTATTTCACGTCATCTCCTGGTTCTCACGGAGAGAGAGGCTGTTTGTGCTGACAACCGTCCGACCTGGGTATCGTCTTTCGGGTTGATGAGGACGCGCGCCCCGCCACGTCCTCTGGAGATCGACTTAGAAATATTTCACGTCATCTCCTGGTTCTCACGGAGAGAGAGGCTGTTTGTGCTGACAACCGGCCGACCAGGACACCATCTTTCGGGATACAGAAGCCGCGCTCCCCGCCACGACCTCTGGAGATGGACTTAGAAACATTTCAATGAACTCTTGGACTTAGAAATATTTCATTGAAACCTTTCTCGAGACCATCCCTCTCATATACTCGCCGACACCTTACTAAGGGACACCTAGCGAACGCGCACCGGTTCTTTTGCACCCAAAACCCTGTCCATGGTGCTTAACGACCGACCAGAGTGCTATCTGTCGGCCTTTCGGGGCCGTGCTCCCCTTCGATTCTGCCTCGACTTCCAGAGATTATGGACTTAGAGATATTTCACATCTCCTTCTGGTTCTCGTGGAGAGAGAGGCCGTTCGTGCTGACAACCGGCCGACCGGAGTGTCATCTTTCGGATTAAAGAGGCCGCGCACCCCGCCGCGTCCTCTGGAGATCGACTTAGAGATATTTCACATCTCCTTCTGGTTCTCACGGAGAGAGAGGCTGTTTGTGCTGACAACCGTCCGACCTGGGTATCGTCTTTCGGGTTGATGAGGACGCGCGCCCCGCCACGTCCTCTGGAGATCGACTTAGAAATATTTCACGTCATCTCCTGGTTCTCACGGAGAGAGAGGCTGTTTGTGCTGACAACCGTCCGACCTGGACACCATCTTTCGGGATACAGAAGCCGCGCTCCCCGCCGCGGCCTCTGGAGATGGACTTAGAAACATTTCGATGACTCTTGGACTTAGAAATATTTCACTGAAACGTTTCTCGAGACCATCTCTCTCATATACTCGCCGACACCTTACTAAGGGACACCTAGCGAACGCGCACCGGTTCTTTTGCACCCAAAACCCTGTCCATGGTGCTTAACGACCGACCAGAGTGCTATCTGTCGGCCTTTCGGGGCCGTGCTCCCCTTCGATTCTGCCTCGACTTCCAGAGATTATGGACTTAGAGATATTTCACATCTCCTTCTGGTTCTCGTGGAGAGAGAGGCCGTTCGTGCTGACAACCGGCCGACCGGAGTGTCATCTTTCGGGTTGATGAGGACGCGCACCCCGCCGCGTCCTCTGGAGATCGACTTAGAGATATTTCACATCTCCTTCTGGTTCTCGTGGAGAGAGAGGCCGTTCGCGCTGACAACCGGCCGACCGGAGTGTCATCTTTCGGATTAAAGAGGCCGCGCGCCCCGCCGCGACCTCTGGAGATCGACTTAGAGATATTTCACATCTCCTTCTGGTTCTCGTGGAGAGAGAGGCCGTTCGTGCTGACAACCGGCCGACCGGAGTGTCATCTTTCGGATTAAAGAGGCCGCGCGCCCCGCCGCGACCTCTGGAGATCGACTTAGAGATATTTCACATCTCCTTCTGGTTCTCGTGGAGAGAGAGGCCGTTCGCGCTGACAACCGGCCGACCGGAGTGTCATCTTTCGGATTAAAGAGGCCGCGCGCCCCGCCGCGTCCTCTGGAGATCGACTTAGAGATATTTCACGTCGTCTCCTGGTTCTCGTGGAGAGAGAGGCTGTTCGTGCTGACAACCGGCCGACCGGAGTGTCGTCTGTCGGCCGGGTGGGTGAGGTCGACGCGACCTCCGGAGATCGACTTAGAAACATTTCAATGAACTCTCGGACTTAGAAATATTTCATTGAAATGTTTCTCAAGCGCACCTCTCCTATATACCCGCCGACACCTTACCGCGGGACACCTAGCGAACGCGCACCGGTTCTTTTGCACTCGAAACCCTCTCCGCCGTGCTTTTTGGCCGACCGGAACGTCATCCGTCGGCCTTACGGGACCGTTTTCCCCTTCGCGTTTGCCGCGACTTCCAGAGATGACGGACTTAGGTTTTGAACGCTATTTTTTTCTAACAACTGGTCAACCCCGAGGGACTTAGGTTTTTCCGCCGGACCCGATCCGCCGGTTTTCGATCGAAGATATCTCCGGCCCTGGGAGTCGTGGAGCTTCGAGCCCGGCGCCGTTGGAAAGGTCTCCGAAACGGCTTTCGACGGATCCCGGTCCCGAGGGCGAGGCTTGACGTCCCGCGGAGATAGCGCCCCCGAACGGCCCGACGGTTTTCCCCGAATAGCTCCGGGGCGCGGGGTCGCAGAGACTCGCGGCGCGGCCCGTCGGAAAGCGCCGGGCCGGAGCTGTCCGACGGTACCCGGCACGACGGCGTCCGACCCCGGGGCGATTTAAGACGGACCGCGCAAAAAGCGACCGCCGCTAACGCTCCTATCCCGAGCCGCGGCTCCGCCGCCCGGGCGGCCAGAGACTCGAGGCGGGCGTCCCCGGAAAGGGGAGATCCGGAGCTTTCCAACGAGCCGTGCCACGACTCGCTGCGACCCGGGGAGCCGGAGATAGGCCGCCGAAAGCCCGCCTGACGCTCCGACGGAGGTCAAAAGCCTATGTTGTAATGGCGCGTCCCCCGAGGACTCTAGGCCCGATAACTCGACGCCCGGGGCGGCCACGGGCCCGAGCCCGGACTCGTCGGAAAGGTCTCCGCCGGGGCTTTCCGCAGATACCAGCCCGCCGCGTGTGCTCTCTTTCCCCGCGGAGATAGCGCGCCCTGACGGTCGAACGGTCGCCCGGGAATAACTCCGGAACGCGGCCACGCAGAGACGCGCGCTACGCGGCGTTGGAAAGGTCCCGAGCGGCTCCAGCTTAGGTGTAAAGCTCGAAGACGTCCGACCTCGGGGCGATTTTAAACCGCCCGCGCAAGAAGCGACTGCCGCTTACGCTCCTTCCCCGAGGCGCGGCTCCGCCGCCCGGGCGGCCAGAGACTCGTGGCCGGTCCCGCCGGAAAGGGGAGATCCGGAGCTTTCCAACGAGCCGTGCCACGACTCGCTGCGACCCGGGGAGCCGGAGATAGGCCGCCGCGAGCCCGCCGCACGAGACGACAGCCGGCACGGGTCTTTTACCGTATGCTCCCTATTAACCTAGCCGGGTAAAAGTGCGCCTTTCCCCGCCCGAAACCGGGACTTTGTCGGTCGATAACTCCGGCTCCGGAGGGGCTGGAGACTCGAGCCTGGCGTCGTTGGAAAGATCTCCGCCCGGTCTGTCGGCTGACGCCGTCCCCGCGCGGGTGTCTGTTACTCCCGCCGAGAAATCGCACGGGCTCGCCTGGTGGTTGCGCCCGAATAGCTCCGGCGGGCAGCGTCGCAGAGACCCGTGCTCGGGCGCGCTCGGAAGAGCCGAGAGAGCCCCGCGTTTCCGGCGAAGAGTTTTCGTTAACGACCCCCGGGGCTCCCCGGGACGGAACGTGCAAAAAGCGACCGCCGCTAACGCTCCTTCCCCGAGGCGCGGCTCCGCCGCCCGGGCGGCCAGAGACTCGTGGCCGGTCCCGCCGGAAAGGGGAGATCCGGAGCTTTCCGACGAGCCGTGCCACGACTCGCTGCGACCCGGGGAGCCGGAGATAGGCCGCCGCGAGCCCGCCGCACGAGACGACAGCCGGCACGGGTCTTTTACCGTATGCTCCCTATTAACCTAGCCGGGTAAAAGTGCGCCTTTCCCCGCCCGAAACCGGGACTTTGTCGGTCGATAACTCCGGCTCCGGAGGGGCTGGAGACTCGAGCCTGGCGTCGTTGGAAAGATCTCCGCCCGGTCTGTCGGCTGACGCCGTCCCCGCGTGCGTGCCCGTTATTCCCGCCGCGAAATCGCACGGGCTCGCCTGGTGGTTGCGCCCGAATAGCTCCGGCGGGCAGCGTCGCAGAGACCCGTGCTCGGGCGCGCTCGGAAGAGCCGAGAGAGCCCCGCGTTTCCGGCCAAGAGTTTTCGTCAACGACCCCCGGGGCTCCCCGGG
Source organism: Triplophysa yarkandensis (assembly GCA_033220385.1). NCBI lineage: Eukaryota > Metazoa > Chordata > Actinopteri > Cypriniformes > Nemacheilidae > Triplophysa > Triplophysa yarkandensis. Next base: position 12,581 of record JAWHQN010000037.1, read on the forward strand.
ACGGAACGTGCAAAAAGCGACCGCCGCTAACGCTCTTGTCCCGAGCCGCGGCTCCGCGACCCGGGCGGCCACGGACTCGTGGCCGGTCTCGCCGGAAAGGGGAGATCCGGAGCTTTCCAACGAGCCGTGCCACGACTCGCTGCGACCCGGGGAGCCGGAGATAGGCCGCCGAAAGCCCGCCTGACGCTCCGACGGAGGTCAAAAGCCTATGTTGTAATGGCGCGTCCCCCGAGGACTCTAGGCCCGATAACTCGACGCCCGGGGCGGCCACGGGCCCGAGCCCGGACTCGTCGGAAAGGTCTCCGCCGGGGCTTTCCGCAGATACCAGCCCGCCGCGTGTGCTCTCTTTCCCCGCGGAGATAGCGCGCCCTGACGGTCGAAGGGTCGCGCGGGAATAACTCCGGAACGCGGCGGCGCAGAGACGCGCGCTACCCGGCGTTGGAAAGCTCGTGGACGTCCTCGCCTTAGGACGAAAGCTGGCGGATGTCCGACCGAGGGTCTCCTCGGGACGGCCCGCGCAAAATGCGTCTACCGCTAACGCTCCTTCCCCGAGGCGCAGCTCGGGCACCCGGGTAGATAGAGGCTCGTGGCCGGTGTCTATGGAAAGAAGAGAGCCGGGCCTTTCGAACGAGCCGTGCCGCGACTCTCTGCGATCCAGGGAGCCGGAGATAGGCCGCCGAAAGCCCGCCTGACGCTCCGACGGAGGTCAAAAGCCTATGTTGTAATGGCGCGTCCCCCGAGGACTCTAGGCCCGATAACTCGACGCCCGGGGCGGCCACGGGCCCGAGCCCGGATTCGTCGGAAAGGTCTCCGCCGGGGCTTTCCGCAGATACCAGCCCGCCGCGTGTGCTCTCTTTCCCCGCGGAGATAGCGCGCCCTGATGGTCGAGCGGTTTCCCGGGAATAACTCCGGATGGCAGCCGCGCAGAGACGCGCGCTACGCGGCGTTGGAAAGGTCCCGAGCGGCTCCAGCTTAGGTGTAAAGCTCGAAGACGTCCGACCTCGGGGCGATTTTAAACCGCCCGCGCAAGAAGCGACTGCCGCTTACGCTCCTTCCCCGAGGCGCAGCTCCGCCGCCCGGGCGGCCAGAGACTCGAGGCGGGTGTCCCCGGAAAGGGGAGATCCGGAGCTTTCCAACGAGCCGTGCCACGACTCGCTGCGACCCAGGGAGCCGGAGATAGACCGCCGAAAGCCCGCCTGACGCTCCGACGGAGGTCAAAAGCCTATGTTGTAATGGCGCGTCCCCCGAGGACTCTAGGCCCGATAACTCGACGCCCGGGGCGGCCGCGGGCCCGAGCCCGGACTCGTCGGAAAGGTCTCCGCCGGGGCTTTCCGCAGATACCAGCCCGCCGCGTGTGCTCTCTTTCCCCGCGGAGATAGCGCGCCCTGACGGTCGAACGGTCGCGCGGGAATAACTCCGGAACGCGGCGGCGCAGAGACGCGCGCTACCCGGCGTTGGAAAGCTCGTGGACGTCCTCGCCTTAGGACGAAAGCTGGCGGACGTCCGACCGAGGGTCTCCTCGGGACGGCCCGCGCAAAATGCGTCTACCGCTAACGCTCCTTCCCCGAGGCGCAGCTCGGGCACCCGGGTAGATAGAGGCTCGTGGCCGGTGTCTATGGAAAGAAGAGAGCCGGGCCTTTCGAACGAGCCGTGCCGCGACTCTCTGCGACCCGGGGAGCCGGAGATAGACCGCCGAAAGCCGGCGTGACGCTCCGACGGAGGTCAAAAGCCTATGTTATAATGGCGCGTCCCGCGAGAACTCTCGGCCCGATAACTCGACGCCCGGGGCGGACGCCGGCTCGAGCCTGACCTCGTCGGAAAGGTCTCCTCCGGCGCTTTCCGCAGACGCTGGCCTGCGGTACGTGACCCCTTTCCCCGCGGAGACAGCGCGCCCTGACGGTCGAGCGGTTTCCCGGGAATAACTCCGGATGGCAGCCGCGCAGAGACGCGCGCTACGCGGCGTTGGAAAGATCCCGAGCGGCTCCGCCTTAGGTGCGAAGCTCGAAGATATCCGACCTCGCGGCGATTTTAGACCGCCCGCGCAAGAAGCGACTGCCGCTTACGCTCCTTCCCCGAGGCGCGGCTCCGCGACGCGGGCGGCCACGGACTCGAGACCGGTCTCTCTGGAAAGAGGAGATCCGGACCTTTCGAAAGAGCCGTGCCACGACTCTCTGCGACCTAGGGAGCCGGAGATAGGACGCCGAAAGCCCGCCGCGCGCGACGACGACCGCCTCGTTAATGTCACCGACTCCTCCCTGTGGCCCGACCCGAGAAAAGCGCGCGTTTCCCCGCTTGACCTCGGAGAGTTTAACGGTCGATAACTCTGTCTCCGGGCGAGCTAGAGAGTCGAGCCCGGGCTCGTCGGAAAGGTCTCCTCCGGGGCTTTCTGCAGACGCTGGCCTGCGGTACGTGACCCCTTTCCCCGCGGAGACAGCGCGCCCTGACGGTCGAGCGGTTTCCCGGGAATAACTCCGGAACGCGGCCGCGCAGAGACGCGAGCTACGCGGCGTTGGAAAGATCCCGAGCGGCTCCGCCTTAGGTGTGAAGCTCGAAGATATCCGACCTCGCGGCGATTTTAGACCGCCCGCGCAAGAAGCGACTGCCGCTTACGCTCCTTCCCCGAGGCGCAGCTCCGCGACGCGGGCGGCCACGGACTCGAGACCGGTCTCTCTGGAAAGAGGAGATCCGGAGCTTTCCAACGAGCCGTAGCACGACTCGCTACGACCCGGGGAGCCGGAGATGGGCCGCCGAAAGCCCGCCGCGCGCGACGACGACCGCCTCGTCAATGTCACCGACTCCTCCCTGTGGCCCGACCCGAGAAAAGCGCTCGTTTCCCCGCGTGATCTCGGAGAGTTTAACGGTCGATAACTCTGTCTCCGGGCGAGCTAGAGAGTCGAGCCCGGGCTCGTCGGAAAGGTCTCCGCCGGGGCTTTCCGCAGACGCTGGCCTGCGGTACGTGACCCCTTTCCCCGCGGAGATAGCGCGCCCTGACGGTCGAGCGGTTTCCCGGGAATAACTCCGGATGGCAGCCGCGCAGAGACGCGAGCTACGCGGCGTTGGAAAGATCCCGAGCGGCTCCGCCTTAGGTGTGAAGCTCGAAGATATCCGACCTCGCGGCGATTTTAGACCGCCCGCGCAAGAAGCGACTGCCGCTTACGCTCCTTCCCCGAGGCGCAGCTCCGCGACGCGGGCGGCCACGGACTCGAGACCGGTCTCTCTGGAAAGAGGAGATCCGGACCTTTCGAAAGAGCCGTGCCACGACTCTCTGCGACCTAGGGAGCCGGAGATAGGCCGCCGAAAGCCCGCCGCGCGCGACGACGACCGCCTCGTTAATGTCACCGACTCCTCCGTATGGCCCGACCCGAGAAAAGCGCTCGTTTCCCCGCGTGATCTCGGAGAGTTTAACGGTCGATAACTCTGTCTCCGGGCGAGCTAGAGAGTCGAGCCCGGGCTCGTCGGAAAGGTCTCCGCCGGGGCTCTCCGCGTATACGTTCCCGCGTACGTGACTCTTTTCCCGGCGGAGAAGGAGCCCCGAGAGCGGTAAACGGTTTCCCGGAAATAGCTCCGGGGCGCGGCCGCGCAGGGACTCGTGACGCGGGTCGTCGGAAAGCGCCGGGCGGGAGCTTTCCAACGGTACCCGGCTTGACGGCGTCCGACCCGGCATCGATTTAAAACGGCCCGCGCAAAAAGCGACTAGCTCCGTAACGTCTTCCCCGAGGCGCGGCTCCGCGACCCGGGCGGCCACGGACTCGAGACCGGTCTCTCTGGAAAGAGGAGATCCAGACCTTTCGAAAGAGCCGTGCCACGACTCTCTGCGACCTTGGGAGCCGGAGATAGGACGCCGAAAGCCCGCCACGCGCGACGACGACCGCCTCGTTGCTGTCACCGACTCTTCCCTATGGCCCGACCCGAGAAAAGCGCTCGTTTCCCCGCGTGATCTCGGAAAGTTTAACGGTCCGTAACTCCGACTCCGGGCGGGCCAGAGAGTCGAGCCCGGGCTCGTCGGAAAGGTCTCCGCCGGGGCTTTCCACGCGTGTGAACCGCGCGCGCCTGACGCTTTTCCCGGCGGAGATAGAGCCCCGAGAGCGCCGAACGCTTTCCCGGGCATAGCTCCGGGGCGCGGCCGCGCAGAGACTCGTGCCAGGCGTCGTTGGATAGCGCCGGGCGGGAGCTTTCCGACGGTACCCGGCACGGCGGCGTCCGACCCGGCATCGATTTTAGACGGCCCGCGCGAGAAGAGACCGCCGCTACCCGTCCTTCCCCGAGCCGCAGCTCCGCGCCCCGGCGAGCCACGGACTTCTGCCCGCTCTCCCCGCGTAGGGGAGGACCGGACCTTTCCGACGAGCCCTCCCCGGCCTTCCTGACGCCTTCCCCGGCCGAGATACGGCCCCGCGTCTCCCCCCGGCGGAGGTACCCCTTGCCGCCCCCACGGCCGTCCCCGCCCGCCCCGACGCTTCGGCCGGCGTGCCTCCCGGCCCTTCTCCCTTCCGCGTCACCCGGCGCACCGTTGGGTCCCTGCGGGCCCACTATTAAGCCCCCCCCGCCTGGCTAAGCACGGAGATCCGCGCCCTCCCGAGATCCGTACATCTGGTCAACCTCGAGGGACTTAGGTTTTGAACGCTTATTTTTTCCGACATCTGGTCAACCTCGAGGGACTTAGGTTTTGAACGCTTATTTTTTCCAACATCTGGTCAACCTCGAGGGACTTAGGTTTTGAACGCTTATTTTTTTCCAACATCTGGTCAACCTCAAGGGACTTAGGTTTTGAACGCTTATTTTTTTCCAACATCTGGTCAACCTTTATGGACTTAGGTTTTGAACGCTTATTTTTTTCCAACATCTGGTCAACCTTTATGGACTTAGGTTTTGAACGTTTCTTTTCCTAACAACTGGTCAACCTTCATGGACTTAGGTTTTGAA